>PDUO01000065.1:0-233448 GCA_003008705.1 Pezicula radicicola | reverse complement strand
TAAAAGACTTAATTATAATAGAAAGGAAAAGAAGTTTTTAATACTAGATATAGAATATAATTAAAACCTTTATAAAAGAAAGATATTATACTTATATATAATACTACCTTAAAAAAGAATATATTATTAATTAAAAAACTAAATTTTAAATAACTTAAACTATATAAAATATATTATATTAATAATAAGAAGGGTTATTATAAACTTAAGAAAATAAATTATAATAAATTAAAATTAAATAAAACTTATATAGAAAATTATTTAAAGTTATTTATTAAATATAAATAATACTTTTATTCTTTTAAAGAGAATAATAATAATAATAATAATAATAATAATAATAAATCTATCTTTAAAGAAAATAAGCTTATATAAAATATTATAATAATTATTAAATTAATTATTTAATTATTAACTTTAATAAATAAATAGAAAACTTAATATATAACTTTTAATAATAAAACTATTAAATAAGAGTTTAAAAGACCTTTATAAATAAAAGTATTTCTTAATTCTAGAATACTAAAGCTTCTAGTCTTTATATATTTAGAGTTTCTCTTATTACTAAGAAGGAAAAGTATTATAAGTTTATATTTACTAAGTATAATATTCTCTTATTAAAAGATAATAAATTATCTTAGTTCTTCTATTCCTTATAACTAAAAGTAGATATAGATTAAGATCTTCTTTTATTATTTAGATACTATATATATAAGAGAGTAATATTATACTTATAGCTTTAGTTTTTAAGAAGTAATACTAAGTATTTAATCCTTTAAAATAAGAGAGATTAAACTTATAAGAACTTAAAAAAGTCTAAGAAATAGTCTAAGAGAATATTAATCTAGAAACTAATAATTCTTTACTCTAGTATAAAAGTAAAGAAAGTTTATAAGTTTCTTTATATAACTCTAATAATCTTAAAGATTAATTTAAAAGAACTAAAATATAAAGACTATTTATTTAATTAGAATATAAAATTAATTATTAAATAAGAACTAATAAACTAATAAGTTTTTCTAAAAAAGAATAAAAGTACTTATAAAGATTATATAATATTAAATTAAAATTAAAGTTTTAAAAAGATAATAAACTAAAAGGTTTATAATAAAGTAATAATTCTTATAAAATAAAAAAAGACTAATAATAAATTAATAAGAATTCTTAAAAAGAAATAAAAAGAGTTTTTATAAGAGTTTAAATTAAAGCTAGATACTAATATAATAATAAAACTAAATATAAGAATTTAAGTAAAACCTAAATACTAATATAATAATAAAATTAGATATAAGAATTTTAAATAAAAAACTAGATATCTATAAATAAATAAAATAATTAAAAATCTAAGTTTTAAATTTAAAGATTATTAAAAATCTAGGAATTATTAAGATTAAAAGTTTAAAAGTCTAAGAAGATTTAATATTAAATAACTAAAAAATATCTCTAAGAAAAAAGAAAGAGTAGAGTTTCTAAGATCCTAGAATATATTATTTAAATAATTATATAATCTAAAATTAATAGAAAAAAGAATATAAAAAGTAATCTATAAAGAAAGAATTATAAGTAAAGATTATAAAGGAGAATAATAACTAAATAAAAGATATAAAAAAATCTAAGGAAAGGAGTTTTATTAACTTAAAATAATCTAAATTAAATAATTAAATAAATACTCTCTTTAAAGTAGTATTATAAATTAGTATTATTATTAATATTATTAATAATTAGTATTTAAAAGAAGAGATATTAATAAATTAATATATTATATAAATAGTCTAGATATATAATTAATAAGATTTAGAATTAAAGAAGAAGATACTTCTTAAAGAAAATATTAAGGATTTAAAACTAACTTAAACTATATAAGAATAAGAGTTAAGTCTAAAAGAAGCTTTAAAAGAAATAAGATAGATTAATTCCTAAAAGAAATAAAGAAATTATTATTAATTAAAAACTAACTATTAATTAATAATTAAGTAACTATTATACTAGTAAAACTAAAATAAAAGCTTAGTTTAAACTAAATTAATATTAATATAATATTTAATCTATCTAGATAAAGTATTATAACTCTAAAGTATAGTAATAATATAAATCTCTCTTTTTTAAAGAAGATAATCTTTCTTAAAAGAGAGTTAATTTTTAAAAGAAAGTTTATAAATAAGTTTAAAACTAAGATATAAAATATAATTTAGATTAAGGAAACTAATAATTTAGATTATTATAATAAATATTAATATATATTATAGAAAGAAAGAAAAAGATACTTTTCTTAATAATTATTAAATAAAAGAAGTTTAAAAGTATAAAATTAAAAATAAATAATTATTAAATTAAATAATAATTAAAAAAAGATTTAAACTAAATTCTTAAAGTTAGTATAGACTTAAGCTAACTATATTAAGTAATCTTTAAATTTTAAATAGTTTTAAGTATATTTAAAGTATACTTTAAATAAACTTATTATAATTATTTACTTATAGATAATAATTAAATAAAAGTATTAAAAGGTTTTTTAAAAATTATAAGAGACTTAAAAGATAGATATATAATAAAAGAATAAAGAAAAGATAATATATTTATATATATTAAAATTAAAGAATAAATAATAAAGAGTAAAAAGAAGAAGATTAAAGTTATTATTAAAAAGAATTAGATTTATATATTAATATTATTAACTTAATCTAAAAAGTATAAAAAAGAAAAAAAGAGAATATTCTCTTTTAATATAATTTACTCTTAAAACTAATATTATTATTAAGTTTAAATAATAATAATAAAAAGAAAAAGAATATTATTAATAATAAAGAATAAGTATAGAAATATATATTAATAAAGTTAATTTACTTTAGTATATATAGAAGTATATAGATAGAAAGAAAGAAAGTACTTTTCTTTTATATTATATACTAAATATAAAGATAAAGATATTATTAAAATAAGATAATAATAAGGGTTTAATTAAAAACCTTTAGAAATTAATTAAAAGAAGAAAAGAAAAGAAAAAATACTTATTTATATTATTAGAAAAAGAAGATAAAGTTATTATAATTTAAAGTTTATTATAAAAATAAGGGTTTTAATAAACTTAGAATTATAAAATAATATTAATTTATTTTATAATATTATAAAAGAAGAGAGATAGATCTTACTAGTATATAATTTATTAATAATAAAAGAGATTATTAATCTTAGATAAAATTATTAATAAAAAGGAAGATTTAAATTAAGGATTAATTTATAATTAAAATAATAATAAAAGAAAAAAGAAGAAAATTATTTATTAAAGAAAATAAAGAGTTTATATAGATTTAAAAGTTTAAAATTAAAAAGTAAGATTATAAATATAATTCTTAAAAAAGTTAAATTTTAGACTAAAGTTAGTAATAAGATAAATAACTTTAAAGAAACCTTATAATATTAAATTAATTTAGTTTTTAATTAGTATTCTTTAAGAATAAAGAGAAGAAGATACTTTCCTTTATTAAATAATTTATTAATAATATTATTAGTAGAATAATTATTAAAATTAATTTAAAAGAGATTATTAAAGTTAAAAAAAGAAGTAAAAAATAATTACTTTAAGAGATTATTATATAAATAATAAATATTATATAGAATATATTAGATTATTAATAAAACTACTCTTTATTTTAATATTATAATTTACTATTATTACTCTTTTATATATTTATTTTATTCTTAAATTTTATATTTAATTTCTTTTAAAATTTAAAGAAAACTAAAACTACTTAAAGGTAAATAATTAAAGAAAGAGAAGAATAAATATATTAGAGTAAGTTTTATTTTTAATTAAATAATTAGACTTAGTTTAAATTATTATATAAAAGTCTAGATAAGAAGCTTTAAGAATAATAATAATTTAATATTCTTTTATATTTATCTTATCTTTAATAATATTAATAATTTTAACTATATTATATAATTATATTCTATATTTATTTATTATCTTATATTATAGTCTTTACTTTATATTCTATATTTCTATATATATAGTTTAAAGATTTATTCTTTTATAATACTATATACTTCTAAAAGTATAATTAAAAGATAAAATAATAGTTTCTAAAAGTTATAAATAATAATAATAAAGAGAGGGAATATATAAAACTTACCTTTAGTTTTTATATATATATCTTTATTAATATATCTCTTCTAGTATCTTTCTTTAACTTCTTTAAAATAGACTTTAAAAACTTCTTTAAAGTAGATTAATTATAAACTATTATAAAAGAGTATTTTAAAGAAAGAGAAGTTATAAAAGAAGGGATTAAAGATTAATATTATACTTACTATAGAATATAATATTTTTAGATAATAATTATAATAAAAATAAGTATTTATATATCTATAAGATATAATTAGAAGTATAAATTAAAGATTAAATATATATCTCTTATTAGCTTAATCTATAAATTAAGATCTACTAGTTTACTTCTAAACTAAAGAAGATAAATCTAGAGAAAGATATATCTTTCTAATTTATATATAATTAATTAAATTCTTAATTTTAATACTTATTAACTAAGAGGGTATATTATATAGATTACTAATTAGATAATTTAAATACTTATAAGTTTAATAATATCTTATTAAGTTACTCTTATATATAACCTTATTTTATTCTTAACTTCTTTCTCTCTTTAAAATTATATAAAATAATATTTTATACTTTTATTTCTATTTTAAACTCTTTATTTCTAGCTTATAGATAGATTTATCTATAATAAGAAAACTATTCTAAGTATTAATTAAGGCTTACTCTAATACTATAAGTACTTCTTTAGATTTCTTTATATTTTAAAACTTAAAGTATATATCTAGAACTTATTTTTTTATATACTATTAAATATATTTAATAAGGTTTAAATTAAAGGAGATTATTAATTATAAGAGTATAAATATATCTATATTTATAAACTATTTATAAACTATATAAGATATATAAATAAAGATATTATCTTATATAAATATAAGATTTAATTAAAAGTATTTTAATATCTAATTCTTAAGAACTTTAATATAAGAGTATAAAGAGTAATTATATTTCTTACTTTTAAAATTATAATTTAAAATATATAATTTACTTTAACTAATACTATTAATAGTTTCTTAAAAATATCTTTAAATTATAACTAATATATCTTTACTTTTAGAATAAATTAATATTATCTCTTTATTTTATTTCTAAACTATTATTTAAAAGATCTATTATATTAATTTATTTAAACTATACTTTATTAAATATTTATTACTTTATATAATATTCTTTTAATCTATAAATATTTATTCCTTTTAAGTTTTATACTAGTTATAATATTCTTTTATATATTTCTTTATTAACTCTAGTCTTTTCTTTATATATTAATTAATAATATTATATTTCTTTAATATTTTCTTAATAGTAATAGTTAAATATTTAATATTTATAGTTTTTTTAATCTACTTATATATTAACTTTAATTTAAAATATATATACTTTAAGATAATTTATTTATCTTAATTATTATATAATTTCTTTTAAAGCTTTTAAGATAGAGAAGAATCTTTATTATATAATAGGTTAAAGTATATAATATCTTAAATAGTTAAATTTACTACTTAGAAGGTATAGATAATATCTATATTTTTATTACCTTAAGAAACTACCTTAGTAATTTATCCTCTTCTATATAGAGCTAATTACTTCTTCCTTATAATATTCCTAGATATAGGGCCTAGTAGACAATATAGTATTAGTATTTTATAGTATTGAAAAGAGAGAGTTAAGAAGATATATATTTAAAAATATATAATTTTAGTAAAATCGTGGTTATAAGTTGCTACCGACTGTACCACCAGTGCTCGTGCTTCTTTAGTGGTTGGATGGCAGCTTTCTTGATTCTCCAGCGCAGTTACTGACTTCATCTCCGTAACTATACACAATTCCAATGACAAAGTGTACTTTATTTCATGGGACCGCTAGGGGAAAGACATGGGCCACCATGACGATATATAATTCGTGGACTCGCCGATACGAAATGTGGTTGGAAGTTCAATTTCTCCATTGTGGTTACCCATGATTAAGGATTTGGAGACAGAGTGTATGGAATCATAATCCTGTTTGGCATTGTGATTATTTGAAAGCTTGTAATCGTAGGTACTGTATACTCTGTACGGAGTAGAATAGCTGTCGACTCGTTAATTTCAGGTCGTGCCAAGAGTAAGAAGATGCAATGATCTAGTAAAGGCTAACGCTAATTTGGCATGGCGCCTTCTAGTCCTTTCTTTCTTTTCGACCAGCTGCTCTCGCAAAACTCCACGTTGGGAGAGCTCCCTTCTATAGGATCCTCGAGGGGTCCTATTACGACAGATAACTTAGCACTAAAGGTCCGCAATTCTGATGAGTGAGTAACAGCTTGCTATTTCTAGGCTTGCGAAGCTCAATACCTTCGAAGCTAGTATCGCTGTGCGAGGGCAAGTTCAGGATCCGATTACGTTGAGTGGCAACCCAACCAACAACCCTGGTCATGCGTTTACTCAATGTCAATACCCTTAGACTGGAGTCATTCGATGACCAGTGGTCGATACCTCCCTATGCCATTCTTTCTCATGTCTGGGACGAGGAAGAGGTTTTGTTCGAGGATGTGCAAGAGCAAGATCTTCGGCAAAGTCTGGAAGATCTTGAACAACGCATGGAAGCTCTTCAGTCCCAACTTTCAAGCCAGACAGCAAGACACAATCTGGATGGGTTTGTGGCGTCGAAATACGGAATGATGGATGAATATGACCCTGCAGCTGGAGAAATTAGTCCAGATCCAGTGTCGCATCAGACAAAATCAAAGGAGAAAGGCTGGGAGAAGGTCCATGGATGTTGTGTGGAGGCGAAGAATCTGGGCTTTACCTACGTATGGATCGATACCTGCTGTATCAATAAAGACAGTAGTTCGGAGCTTTCTGAGTCGATAAACTCTATGTTCTCATGGTATAGGAACGCTAGTGTTTGCATTGCGTACCTGAGCGACTTATCTTGCAGCATTGTACACTCGTTTAGTCATTCCAGATGGTTCAGAAGAGGTTGGACACTGCAAGAACTTATTGCACCAGATGACGTCTTGTTTTACGACAAAGATTGGGCATTCGTCGGCCTTCGCTCTACATTGGCAACGGATATTGCTGCTATTACCCTCATAAGCAAGGATATATTGAAGAAGAAGCACCAAGATGTGGTCAGCAATTTTAGCGTCGCTACGAGGCTCTCATGGGCTGCTGGGCGCGTAACCACCAGGACAGAAGACAGGGCATATTCCTTATTGGGGCTATTTGGAGTCAACATGCCCACCATTTATGGCGAAGGAGAGCAAGCAGCTTTCTTCAGGCTTCAAGTTGAGATATTTAAAGCATTACCCGACCACAGTATATTCGCCTGGTATGTTTGAGACAACTCAAATTCTGTCCACACACTGAACCATATACCTCTATCTGCAGGAACTATCCATTCGATGACATGAAAATGGGTCTGAGCCGTGGGATCAATATGTTTGCACCAAGTGTGGCCAGTTTTCTAGGCGCAAGTTCTATAGTCTATACTCCATACCACTCCGACGGATACCTGCCACAAGGTCAACCACTCTTGGAGACTGACAGCACAAGTAAATACACGAGGTTTCGGTACGCTTCCCTAGGTTGAATATCCTACATTCTCATATTTCTTCCTTCCATAACAAAATAATAATTCCGAATTTCTATTCAGGCATGGCATTTGCGTTACGCTGTTGTTGCGTAAATTAGACAGGGACCACGCCTTCCAAGCTTGTCTCGCCTGCGAGAACAGCCAAACTGCCAAACTAATTTTGATTGATCTAAACGAAAGCGATCCTGGCCACTTCGTGCGACTACCCAGTGAAATCTCGGAAGCAGACCGAAGTATCCTGAATGGAGAAGACTGGACGCTGAGAGATGTTTACGTGTCTCATCTTAGTGTGAGCTTATCGTCACAATGGAAACGTTCCGCCTTTTCTAGGCGTATTTACAAAGAAGTCCAGATGAACGACCACCAAGTCTTAAGCTCAGGCTTTCAGAGGCTTCCTTTGTCCTTACGAAACCAGGAAGGGCATTCTTCAAGATTCGCCAAAATGAGTTTCAGTCGGCAATTATTCCATGTAGGTATATTCACAAGATTTACAGATACGACGGTGGATCTATGTACGTCTATCAGTGATTCTGGGCATATATTATTGCCCCATTATTTCCAGGCCGGGGTGTTACTATACCACAACCCTAAAACGGAAGAGTCCTTTGCTATCGTCCTCAACTCCAACGGCGGAGAAAACATGCGAGTTACAGTCTTGGAGCCGGAGGATCATACTACTTCAGGAGAGAGCGCAACACCGCTTCATGCCTTTGGAAATATTGACTGGGAGGACTTACCTGCAGGAGTGCTATGCAGAAAGTTGAGAACCGGATGGAATGTTCTTGTAAGCAGTTGTGCATCTCGAGGAGGGCGGCTTCAGTTGCATATGAGAATGTATCGGAGTTCATCTCTACAACTGAATTCTGGCGGCAGCGATGGAAGTGATAATCTAGGCTCTACACCAATTAGTATCTTCGTGTCAGAATACTAAACTACTACTACTTAGCAAAGAACAGGAAATTTCTTGTGTTATCAGGCTGCCTATGTAGTATATTGGTCAACATTACTATGACTTACATGACGCAAGCTTGAGTCATAGGGCAAGAGTTACTATTAAAAGTTTTAAACCTATAATAGACAACCTGCTTCCATATTTCAATCCATTCTCTTACACATCTCTTATCAAGAAGCCACTAATTACACAACCTTTACTATAATTTTACAGAGAAGAACTCCCATACGTTACATTGAATGTACTCATCCTACAAGTTATCGTTCAAGATGTCCGACCCTAGAGGCTTTTAGGGCCCAGATAATAATGTTTATAGAGCTTTTTGCTAAAGTCTTTGTAGGTTTCCGGGTGCAGTCCTACCTACTTTTTGTTGGACTTTTCCTAGTATGGCTGTGGAACCTTGCCTGGAGTATTGGGTTCACTAAACTATGGAAGGGCAGCACAGAGACGAAATGATGGTATGAAGCTTCGCGCAAATGTGAGAAGATCGTTTATTAATAGTTAACTATATAGTTCCATAGTTCTGTCACTGATTATGTGGACCGTAAATTTACTTAAAGCTTCAAATTACTACTGAGAAGGAAAAGGCTGCTCTATTTAGTAGCATAGCAATCTTCATTTTATTCAACAATTTAATGTTCTTTGTCAAACGGAAGAACTTACCACTCGACAAGCCGAATACTATTGTCTTTGACGAGTTAGACGAGCGTGAAAATGCGTACTCAACAATCGAAGCATAGCGACTGTTCAATATGTACATTTTCGTAGAACTTGAGAAGAACACAACAAACAGGAAATAGGAATACATGAGAGAACAAAATGTGCCCGTTGTTGCGACTACACACGAAGACAGAAGTCAAAAGAGCTCCACTAATACTCTCTGGAGAATTTCCCACCCCCCGCGATCACTTCTCAGCCAAAACCGGGTCGTAATAACTGGCGTATGCTTAGAATCGCGGCGAAATACATTCTACCACAGTCTAACTCAACCTAGTTGAATTTGATAAATGTATGAGACGTGACTGGCCTCACCTTGGCAGTCCCCCCTTTTTTGGCTTCGGCTAAGCGAGAGCCCCTTCCATTTAGAATTGCGCGCAATTCCTCAGACAGTCGAGTGTGAATATGACTTCGCGCACACTCGCCACTTTACGCCCAGTCGCTCGATGTGTAAAGCGCCCGAGTCCCGACACGCAAGATCGTACAATGAGAAATTGCGCGACACTGCATTTCGCCCAACGCCTCGAGGAATTTGTCAACATACAGATTTCTTCCGACACCAGATTTTTGGCGACTCGCAAATTACGCGGCACGAGCAGCACGACCTCATCACAGTAATGGAATTCTTCATCGTGGCATGTAGATTTGCAAAATACTAAGTACGCACAGTTCAAGAACTAATTCCGGCCAGCGCACACGTCCCAAATTTATAAATTTGATCAGCCATCTCTTGCATACTTAATTTTTCAGCTCTATGCTTTTAGCGACAGAAGCAAACTCCAGATTTTGAAACTAGCCCTGTCTGTTTTCATTTTTCAATGCAGCTCTGGAATGCTTCCTAGTATATAATAAAGCCTCTCTCTCGAGTCTAGTCAGGCTCCTTTCCTTTAATCCCGACCTATAGATATATACGACTGCTCTATCAATACCGCTTAGACGGTGTTTTGTTCTCGAGTAGAAGGTTTTCCTATATCCTCCAACTTTCACCTTGACTTATAACACAAAAGAAAATACTTGGAAAATACTCTTGGACCAACTTGAAACAGTTTCTCTGTAGTTCGCTCTAATTAATACCAATTCTTTTGCTTACACACCTTGGCGGTTCGATGATAACAACTTTACTTCTACTCTGATACATTTCAATATTACTCTTTTTAAAGACTGGAGTTGCAACTAAGTTGCCTGTAACGAGGTTGTCCGAGTTCGGCAGCCTCCTGTTCGGACTTGACGCTTCAAACTGACCGAAATACTTTAGACCCATTGCATTTAAATAGCAGAGAAAGGTGTGTATCCATCTTGACCTCATCGCATGGAGCTAATGTTTGTCGTATATGAGGCGTCATATCAGGACCTATTAATCAGCCTAAATGTACCCACATCCAGCCAGCTAGCCAGCCTCCCCCCACACACCTCCGCGATCACTGCTGCACCCTTATCTTGACCGCTACTCCACACCCACACCCCACACCGACATCCCACCTCCACACTCTTTTAAATCCCTAGCTGATCAGTTAATTAAACCCTGTACTGGCATGATACGTGGCTGACCTGTCACTTCTGCACTATAGTGAAGATGACGAATGGATAGATTAAGTGACGTGCTTGATACCTCCGTACTAGACTACGTACTAGACTACGCACTACTACCGCTAAGTGATGTGTGATTTGTAACACTAGTTTCGGGTTTATCAAGTCTTATCACTTTATGTCACGTAATTTCCGGGGCACTAATAGCCACTACAGGAAGCAGAAGACTGTTTTAGGAGGGGATAAATGCATTGTGTTACGTACTTATGTGTTGCCGAGTAGGCCTTGTTTCTTAGAGGACAGTGGTAGTACGGTAAGTTTAGGTAAATAGTAGGAATTACTTTAAAGGTTAGAATGACTAGCCTAATCTGTATTACTACTATCCCCCTACCCTGAATCAAGATTACTTTTTACAGTGTAGCAAAAGCAAAAAAATTAACCTTTATTCAGGGGGGGGGGGAATAGTATAATTCCTTCCTGTGGTATACTCTTGGAATCCTGTATAATATTTGAACTTATTCTATTTCGGGGAGTATTACCGTAGGGTGGGTATAGCTGACGTCTCACACAAAGTTGTTAGGATAGATCTGCGTGTTTTGCATAATAGCAATGTGTTACTTATAAGTTAAATAGAGTCTAGGCTATACCTTAGACGAAATCAGATGAAGATAATTAAACAAACCCGTGACGATCAGAAAGCGGTATATTAAATTACGCATTTATGTACGCAACAGTGTACTTGGTGCTGTACTTTAGGCTCATAAGAGAGGAAGATTTGATCCGGTCAATCTACGATCAGAATTCAAATCCTGCTCCATTACTAGAGCCCCCTTGTGTCTAACAAAATGATTACAGCATCTCGTGGTTGGGCATCTTGAAGAAGCTCGTGTTACTTTTGACAAATGTTGAGTGGTAATAGATGCTGAGGAGAAGCAGAAGCTGAGCGTGGCCCTGAAAAATATTCCGACGATTTTGAAACACCACCTAATAAGATTGAATTCTATTCTCTAAATGAGAACTTCAAGTCTTTATGAGCTGGTGCAGATCAAGCTGGCAAAGCTCGCTTGGGTGGCCCCATTTTATCTTGTCGCTTAATCCTTTGCTTCTAAGAACATGTTTTCTTGTCCTAAAACAATTCTCTTGTACCTGTATAAAGTCTCGAGAATGCAAATATCAATAAATAATTCTCTATGAAAGATAGGTCTTATTTAATTCTTTGGTATAATTAAATGGTTTCTGTAAAGACAATTTAATTCTTCTCTTCCAGTCATATATAATCTAGTATTGGCGATATCGACAGCGTCAAATTAGGAATCAACCCTTGGACACAATTATAAGCAAACTTCTTCCTTAAGAAATACAGTTGTGAAGTTTGGGCGCTACAATTCAGGAAAGTGCTAAACAAGGCAGTAAACTTTTCTTTGGCAAATGTCCTCGGTCCTTGTTAAGGAGTTCTTAATTGTCACTTAAGCAAGTCTTCTTAGCTAAAGACTAGTTCACAAGATCACGTTTAGATATGCCTACTCTACTAGGTTGGCCCTCTGTAAACATGCTCTAATTCAGAGTAAGGTACCATTGCAAGGTTGTTCTAGCAACATTAGAAACTTAAGCAATAGAAATTGTTAAATTCTTAATAACGCTATATAGGAAACAGAAGACAGAAAACAAGCGGAGTTGTGTTTAATGTAATAAGCCTTCGCTGTACTTTGCTGTGTAGATTACATTTCAAACTAGAAAAAAGAGAAGTGGAATTAATTTAAGTGCTTGATTAGAGCGTAAGGAGCTGAAGATAATTGCATAACTTTTGTATAAATGACAAATATGTCCCTTGTTTTTAGACCTTAATCTGAAATACTTGTTTATTTAGAGTGGCCTATTTACTTCCAGCCTCGCCTTTAGCAATTACACGTTTTCTAGCAAAGGAAATAGAATGAAAACTTAATTTAAACATGCAAACCAGTCCACCACAACTTTACGGGGTTTCAATAATAGAAAATAATTACTCAAGAAACTCTCCTGATTTAAATCTACAACAAGTACTAGTAACTCTAGCGGTTTCCAAATAACCTTTGTATTTCCCTATTTTGAGAGCTACTTGACTGCCAATTCACGTCAACCAAGGCCCACAAACCTTAAAAGTCCCAAGAACGGAATTCCTACCACAACAAACCTGTTTTCACCTCGCTTACCTCCGTCCCCAAAAAGCACCAAAGTTCCCCCGAGGCAATTTACCGAACCATCCCCCTATTTTCAACGTGCCAAGTCCCGAACCTCGGTTACAGTACGTTGGCCTTAGTTATCTAGGTTCCCCTTCTTTCACCACCACTACTCAAGAAAGTTTCCTACGTCATAACACATAAACAGCATAGCTGTTAAAAATACCAGTAGCAACGCCACTCACTTAAAACATAAGCTCCGCCCACATCTTACAGATTCAACCTAGCTTCTAAGGTACAGTATCTCGGACTATCTATCTCCTAGACTCCTTTTGTAGCTCGCCAACCAACCTCCGAAGCACAACGTCTCAGATCATACTTACAAAAAGGTCTAGACCATTCTATTCCTGCTGTGCACACGGAGTTCCCATACAATCGAGACTCATCCATTACAAACCCACAAAACAAAACAAAAATCTAAAATAAAATCCAATAATCTCAAGCTTTCGTTCCTTTCCACTTCCATGCTTGTTGTTTTCTTCGGGTTACATATCGTTACCCTAGATGCAAGATTCCGTTTCCAGAGTTTCTAGAAGGTTGATCGGGATTTCGGTCCGCGGGTGCGTGACTTATTTGTGTACCTTCCTTTTTAAATGATTGCATGTTGTGATGTTGTGCAGTTGCTGAATTATGGGTGGCTGCTGCAAGTATCTGTGTTTCCGGCTTGTCACGGGTATGTACGAATATGCAAGTGATCGAATACCAGAAGAGTGAGGTGACATTTGCATCTGAATATAGTCAGACTTCATGATGATGAGATTCGAGCGTAGTATACGAGAGTAGGAATGAGATTCAGATGATTGGCATGTGACAGTGAGGAGATTACGAAGTACGGCTTTACGAGCCTACCGACAAAAGTCTGTGCAATTAGGCCTCATTTTTACCGAAAAGCACTATATTAAAAGACCTCTCTATTTTTAATTAGGTGTAGACCAGCCAGAACGCTCTACTAATACATGAATCCAATACTCTTGCTTATCAATTAGGCTATTAATCCATTCCTGTGGAATTCTATCCTATTCCTCTGTTATAGCCTGCCTCATTTCAGCTTCTGTAGTAGGCTGTCTTCTTCGCCTATGTAGAGCCTGCTTAATATAACGCCAGTACTTTTCTATAGGATTCATATCTGGGCTTGTAGAAGGGTGAGGTATTAATATAATACCATTCTTTATACGGAATTGTACGCAGCAATTGTTTATCGACTTATAGCTATGTACAGAGTTCCTATCCTCTATAAATAAAGGCTCCATCCCAAGGGTATGTGTATATATTGTAAATTCATCGATAATAGAGACTATATATGGTGATAGTACTTGTACCTCGTAATCGACTTGTATAAAGGCTCCCTTCTTACTAGATCCATTAAGGAAGAGTAATTTACTCTTATAGCTATATCCAATAGCTCCCCAAGTGTTTACTGGTGTTGTATAGCCTTGATGAAATTGGTGTTGTATATAGTTGTTGTAAAATCGCTCTGTTTTGTCTCTTGTAACCCTTTGCTTTATTGTACGACCACCAACTTGAAATATAACTTTATCTGACCATAGAACCTTCCTCTACTCCTTCTCTTTCCTCCAGAATATATATTTAAGGCCCCAGAGTAGTTGTTTTGTTGCTTGAGTCTGTATAAGGTAGGGTTTCTGGTATACGATACATCGAAAGTAACTACATTGTTTAAGCCGGCGTTCAAGAGTCTTTGGGCTATAGCTTAAATCGAGTTTATCATGAAGTTGTATATAGTCAAGGATTCGATTTTCCCAGCCCTGACTATAAAATTCGATGATTTGGTGGACTTGTTGATTATTTAGTTTCTGTGGTCGACCTGTTCTTGTTGGTCGAGCTCGCTCGGGAACGTCGTAATCAAGGATCCGATTAATCGTCGAATTACCAAGGTTATAGCGGGCCATTATCCTTGATTTTGGTATCTTTGCAAAGCCATATAATTGGCGTATAGCCTCCTTATCTTTTGTAGGGATTTCATCTCCTGGTTGGTGAGTTTGAAGGGGTGGAGTTGTGGCCATTATTGTGGTGTTCTCGGTAAAAATGAGGCCTAATTGCACAGACTTTTGTCGGTAGGCTCGTTAATCGGTTCCGGGTATTACTACAGTAGTGCTTTCCGAGACCGTTAGTTGGAGGGTTTTTTAGAGCTTGACTTTGTAGAGGAGGCTTGATTTTGGTGGCAAGTAGACTAACTTGGGTGATTACGTTGCAGGTCTAAAAGTGTACTTGATAAGCAAGCGTGTAAACAAGAGTAACACTACTGTTTAGGTTTCGGGGCTTTTTCGTGAGTTATAACTACGGGATGATTCCACGGTAAAGCTAGCAGTGGTACGTACGTAGTTAGGTGGCTATGTTGAATCTAGGATAAGTAATGCATTATTTTGCAACACTATATTAAATTTTGTATTAGGAGAAAACAATTAAGCCCGTATAACTTCACTATGAAGAAGTTCCTAACCGGAGAACCCGAAACATTTGGTTCTACAGCATTTCAATATATGCTGATACTTCCCTGCCTAAAGATCTACAGTATGCCCTTGGTGTTATAGCCGCCTCCTCGAAGGAGTCGTAGAACACGGAAGGAGGCTTTTTAGTCCTTGGATAAACCAATATTCCCAACCCCGCATGATACACGGCGGCAACGCCCTCGCTTGTCTTACTGTATCTGACGAGAAAAGACGAAAGATCTCTGCATGTAGCAAAGAACCAAGCTGAAGGATAATTTTCGTACAACTCCATGCAACAATCTCCCCATGTCAGACTTCGGATCCCCCCGAATCTATACAATAGTACCACAGTACTCGAGAGAACTCTTGACGCAGGACCCCGACAACTCAAAAACAGGACCCCCAATAACAACAATGATACCACTCCAAGCAAAATAACGCATCAAAAGGTCAAAGAGTACAGAAGAAGAAAAAAAACTTCCCATCACATTATCATATCTTTGCGCCAAGAATCCCACGTCTCCCGTCTCATTGGTGTATTTCCAACAAATCCCCTATCCCCCCCTTCACTTCTCCCGCGCCCCTACACCACCCCACGAATGTGGGGTTGCTCCGCATAAGCAACAATCCCAACCCAACCACTCCAAAGCAAGCCACAAGTCACGGCAACTATTCCAATACGTCCCCACCAAGTACTTAATTAAAATGTTTAGCTCACTTTCTTAAGTGCATATACAATAATGCGTCCCCCCTCAAACCAAAAACCAGATAACCTATTCCAATGAAATCCATGACTCGCTTAACTCATATGAATCAGTCCATGAAACTTTAGGCACAGTCACATGGATTCATAAGCGCAAATCTGTGACATTAGATGAGTTTCTGTAGAATAAGATAGGAATGTACTTTCTTAACGTATTTTACACCCTTGAGAAAGGGAAGTATGGAATTAAGCGATGAATATATAAAGTCGTTCGTAAAACTTAATTGTGACTCACCCGTCGCTACGTACATTTTGTATGTGTGGAAAATGCAATTGTGTGGTGAGCAGCGTCCCATGATTTATGAAGAATGCGTAGGTCAAATTAAAATTGACAACATGTGAAGATAGGGCTGAGATTTAGGGAAAGAACGTGCTATAATAGAGTTGGGCGGCGTATATGTGCTGTTAATAGGCTATGTTTTAGTAAGCCTTTTTCATGTGATTTTGTAGGTTTGTTTATACGTAGTGACTGAGTACTCAGACTGTACGTAAGGATTTACCTATACACATCATAAATTTTATCTTCTTAAAAGGTGAGTTTATGTTATAGGGACGTTGCGAAACGTATAATAATTGCAAGTTCAGATAACATTTGAATATATTTGTGTTGGGGTGAATGTGCAGGATAGAATAGTAGGAGAGTAAATGATAGAGCTATCCTTTCTAGCTAAATATGCTATACAATGCATTGGAAAGCTGCGTATTTTAGAATTGTAGTGCGGCTTTACTTTAGGTTTTCAACAAATATAATTTATAGGTAGGCAGGAAGCGTTAAAACACATATGTAGATATACATATATACTCAACTATTTAGCCGAGCACTCCTGTATACCAACAAAAGTAAACCCTTAGCTAAAAACATCTATATACTCGCCATCAAAATCTCCATCTCCCCAAATAATAAAGTACAACAGAAAGGCAGAGTACAACTAAAATACCAAACAATAAATAGTACACAAGTACAAGTACAACAGTTATCTAACATCCCCTCCCCTCACCTCACCTCACCTCCCCTCCCCAAATTGTGCTTTACGAAGTAAAAGGCCCCATCCACCACCCATCTGACTTACAAAACCTACACATATACCCACCAATCTACAATAAGCAACCCCACAAACTCACAAATCCACAACAAACCTAGAACCCGGAAACAAAAAGTGTAACAAAAAAACATGTGAAACCCCATCCACCATACAATCCACCATTTACCACCAACCATACTATACCCCACATCAACTAGTCTTACTACAGCAGTTAGTACAACACCGTTACCGTACCTTACCTACCGTTCAAAAAGTCTTAGGCAAAAAGGCAAAAGCTAAAAAACTAAAGGCAAAAAAAATCAAAACAAAAAAGACACCAGAGAAAGAGAGAGAAAAAAGCATGTGAGCAGCAAGTACTGTACTGTACACCAGATACATTCATGTGAATACTGCATGCATGCACTTCTTCCCCACCACTAGCAGAAATAGATCCCATGTCGCATGTCACATGGTAAATCTACGAGATGTATATGAAAATATTGTAAGAGATATGAGATCAGATGGCTGGTTGATTATTTGCAAAAAGAATGAACTGCCACGGATTTTGTAAAAGGGGGTTAAATGTTCTATATTGTTGGAGCTGAAGTGAATTGAATTGAACGAAATAAGCGCACTATACTTTGACTTCACTAGAGTAGATTGAGCTGAGGTGATATATTTTGTATTGTCCACCATTAAGCTACTGTGCAGCTACCTCACTCTCTCAGAACAAATCGAACTACTACTGTAACTCTCCAACCTCAGCGTGAGCTTTCTCCTTAAAATTTCCTCTCAATGTGCCTATCTCTGTACTCCTGTCCAAGTACCCGTTGCCCCCTAAGATCGAAAGCAAAAAGCCCTGCACTCCGATTCCAGTCTATATAATACTAGTAGTAGTAGTAGTAGCAGCTCGTACGGTATAAAAACCCCAACCCCTACATCCTTCGAAACTAAACTCCAACAAAGTTGGCCGCGAGAAGGGTGGAACAAAATAAGCAAGGCAGACAGAAGAATATAACAGCAAAATCAAAACAGTTCATTTCGTGACAGAGTAGTGAGAAAACCATCCGAGCTTCTTTGAAAAGAGCTGGTCAAAGCTGGAAAGCAAAAAGCAAAGTCTATATGCGCGCTGAACAAACGATAAAACAAATATCTATACACACGTAAAAGCAAAGCAACGTCAAATCGTGGTATATGGTGAGCTGGGATCGTTGAATGGAGTCGAGAATCGAGCGCTAGCTTCTTTGTTGTGGCTCTTCAAGAGCGAAGACTGAGCGAGGTGGTAATTATCGAATCGACTTTTGCTTTGCATTCATCCAGAACGCCGTCCTTCTCTTTCTTGGAGATTATCTCCCTTCTTCCGTTCTATGCCCACGTCTATTCCATCTTCAAGTGGAAATTGCAGAAAGCTGCAATTCCAGGCTTGTGTTGGTAGTGAACAAGTACTCGTATGAGTTTCTGCTTGAAATCGATGGCTAAAACTCGATTTTCACATCCGATCCATCAAATCCCCTCCTGCGATGCTTCCTGTCGTTGAACTTTGTCCGCTTGAATTGAACCCTCTCTCATCTCCACTCAGCAAATCCTGAACAGCAACCTTGGGCACCTGAGGAACTGGCAGTTTCCTCTGTGTTCCGTCCGATCGGCTCATGATATCTGAGATTGTCAAGCCACTTCTGGGCGCACTCGTAGTTTGTTGAGTGGGGTGATACTGGCCATCGAAATGTTGAGGTTCCATGGGCGCTAGAGCTGGAAGAGTGTTGTGCTGGAGTGAAAGATTGCGGATGGTAGGGAGGTCATAACCGCCGCCGTAATGAGGGCGCAAGCGAGGAGAGTGGGCTGGTGTTGCCAGAGGAGTGTGGTCGGGCGTTGGAGATAACGAGTCGTGGGAAAATGTCGGCGATGAAGGAGCGGTGGAATTTGGCGAGTTGGGGCGCGATCGCTTAACTCGGTGATGCGTGTGCTCATCGTCCTCATGCGAGTGAGATCTCGACATGGCGTAGGCGGACAGCGAAGGCAGGTGATTACGGCTGCTGTGGGACGAATGGCTGTAATATGGGTGGTGTCGAGAAGAGTGGTGCGGGTGATGCGTCGCTGGGAGAGAAGAATCACGCTCGACCTGGGTAGCCGCAGTTGCTAGTAGGTTGATATCCATACCTGTGCCGTTATTTGGCGAGCCGCCGAGACTGCGGCCATATGGGTTCAGGTTCGAGGGAATTGCAGTGGAGTATGAAGAGTAAGAGTGGGGTGGAGAGACGTTTGGTGAACCGATGGCCGAAGCTGGCGCGGATTGCGACATGTTCTTGTTTGGCGGTGGCATCATGGTCGCCATTGACGAGCCTGGCTCCAGTCCTCCGTTCTGTACAGCATTCTGAACCGCCTGCTGCGTCTTGTTACTTCTTCTCGAGTTGGGGTTGTTGTGTATCCTCGAGTGTCGAGTGAGTTCATCTGATCGCGAAAATCGTTTTGTGCAGCCGGGGAATTGACATGCATGAGGCTTCTCTCCAGTATGAGTTCGAATATGTCTTGTCTGATGCTCGAGCCGGTGGAAGGCCTTATCGCATAGAGGGCACTTGTATGGTCGTGGTAGGTCCTGTCGATCGTCCCCGTGCTGTCCACCCATCATCTGGGGCATCATGCTAACGGCCGCCATCTCTGCTTCCTGCTGTTGCTGCTGGAGGAATGCTAACTTCTGCCGGGCTGCTTCCTGCTCTCGTTCCAGGTTTGTCTGGGGATTAAGCAGATTGGTAAAATCTACGGCGGAAGATGCGCGTTGCATGTGATCGCCGCCGCAGCGAATGCTTGATCAACGACGAACTTGCGGAACTGCGGTAACAATGGGATGGACGACCCAAGATGTAGACAGTTGAGATGTCCAGCGTATAAGTGATGTAAGGGAGGAGGAAGGTGGTGACTGGGTGAAGTAAGGATGAATGTGGTGTGGACAGTGGTGATGTTGGGATCGAGGAGGGCGAGTAGTTGGATGTAGATATTTTTGGTAGATTTTTGGTGTACGGAGGTACAGGTAGTACGTAGTAGTTGGTTGGTGGTAGACTTTTGGGGGTGGTGTTGAAAATGTGATGACGGGGCAGACGGAGGAGAAGATGTGCCGAGGGGGACTCAGGTCTTATACGAAATCAACTTCTCTGGGTGGTGGGTTGTCTGGGTTTGTGTGGGTGCGGGCGCAGGGGGAGCGTGGGTATCGGACGCACGCTGGGAAGTTGGGGGTTCCAAATAGTGTGGGTGATGTGTTCTAGGGGAAAGCAGGCCGAAGGAAGGCAAGTCAGGGCCTGGCGGGGCACGGCTTCTGCCTGCAAAATGCAAAATGCAAAATGCAAAATGCAAAATGCAAAATGCAAAAAGGTAACTAAGGTCGTAATAATAATAATAATAATAATAATAATAATAATAATAGTAATAATAATAATAATAAAATAATAATTAGATAAACGTGGGCGAACAGCCTGCCTGCACTGCTTATTATTTATTTTTACTGGCTGGCGCAACTAAACTGCTAGCAGCAGGGCGCAGGAAAGAAAGAGTCAGCTCAGCAGCAGCGTGTGAAGAAAGTGTACCCAGGTAGACTACGAGTAAAGTTGCTTTTTTGCCTTTGCCTTTGCCCTTGCCTCTTTGTCTTTGCGAGTGCTGGGAAAATAAATACTGTTATTTTCTTCTGTGCTGCTGCTTGGTCGGCTTCGGCTGTCCTGTCTGGGAATGCGAAGGGGAAAAAAAAGACAAAAGGGAAGATTTTAGATTTTACTGGGGCAGCTCTCGCACTTAAGCCACACCCCTCCCTGCTTCTTCTCCACTGTTGAATTTCTGCGTGAGGCCGAGAGAATAAAAAAGGGCCTGTGAGGTTGACCGACTCCACACAAAGGCGGATAGTGCGCCCACCAAAAGGGGTACTGCAGGTAGGATTTCTATGGCGTGAGACGATTGATTCGGTGCGGTGCCTGGGCTGGCACTACTGTGGCGTGTGCGTGTCTGCGAATAATGATACTTAATGCTGCAACGCGAAGGGAGGAAGAAGACCTAGTAGTGAGTGGGGAAGAGCTGATTTGTACAGGTAGGCACTGACTGCTACTGGTATTAGAAGTCTCAAGTGGGTATTTTCTTTATGCGTGCATGGAAGCTGACCGTTTGTATAAGAAGAAAATATCACTAACACTTATACATTTCTCGTGTCAAGAGATGAACAGGTTCTTCGAATGCCTTCCTCTTGCCGTCTACCCAGGATGTGCCATGCCCTCTTCTCGGATAGGCGGGGGGACTAGACTCCCGTGAAACCGCGGAAAGCCATGTTGACTCTGGGTGAGAAAAGTCAAAGAGACGAGAGGATTGATGGCTCCCTTGACTCCCTGATACAGCTCCGAAGATTAAGGAGATCCAAATGAGGAAATCCCTTGCCCTTGCTGGATAAAAGAGACTGTGGGGGTGAGCATCAGGAGGGACTGGGGTCTCACACGAATCATGGGGAATGTGCCCTTCCATCTCGAATGATCGGTGACCCCAAATATATTTTATTGGAGGCCGAAGTCGAGTGCTTGCGTGCGCCCTACTGGATCGTAGGCTGTGAATGGTAGTCGTAGCCCTTTGACCTACTTTTCGTAAATTCTTTTGTCTTCTTCTCTATGCGCTGGCTAGGCTAGAAGAAGGCTGAGGCGCTTACTTGCAAAAAAAAAAGTCTTCCCATCCTCCGCCTTGTTTTGTGAGTTGGCACTTCTCGCCCAGCTCATCTCTAACCTAGAGGGCAAAGCGCGCAATGAAGAAAAGGAATGACGAGCGCTCGTCTCGAGGGCCTAGAGGCTAAAAGACCATATGTTGCACCTACTCTTACTGTACTTACTTACTTGATCCTCACTTCCCTGCCAAGGGATCTCCACGAATCTGGAGTACCGTCATGGTATTGTGTGGGGATGCATGAGCATCACAGACGGATGCCGTCAGCTCAGAAACGATACGACACTCTGGTCGTATGCAAGAAATCGTGCAAGAAGAAAATGGTGTACATTTAGCAAGGTACGTACTCTACAAGTACAGTACAGTACAGTATCATACAGGAAATACTTCGGCCGGTATCTTCGGTCTGCAGCAAGGTGAAGTCATACCGCAAGTTAGTTCTACCGTATCGCAACATTCTAAGCCCTGTGCGCGATGGCCAAGTCGAGCACAGCCGGAATCAAATGGTGGGTGGCATGATGTGTCTGTCCTTCTGTTATTGATTAGAGTGTTGTTTCAAGGAAATTCGACTTGCTGTTGGGTTGGATTTGGCTCCGTGGGGTATGACTTTACCCAGGTCGCGTTGTATCAGAAAGTCAAAAAAGCTGGGGTATGGCGTACGCGGAGAAAAGCAACTGCATACAGTACAAAAGTAAAAGTAGCGGTCTGCCAAGTTATTATCCAATTAATTGCAATCGTTCTGAATTTCCTCCTTTCGGTGCAGTGTCTAGAGCAAAACGATGTTCTGGACAAATGGATCTGCCCTGCACCTGCAAAATTTATATCCGCAAGCATGAATCCAATGGTCGGTCATCTTAGCATTGGTGGTGGGGTAATAATCGTTCGGAAATCTGGAGTTTTGAAAGCCACAGATCCCTTATCGCGCGACTGCTAATTCCTCGCAACCGTTTGCTCGATGCACTCTCATCTCCACAATTGCTCCGGACAAGCAGGCATGACTCGCTGGAAGGACGTACCTACAGTACTTCGTACTCCGTAAAGGACAGATACCCCATGTTCATCAGCCGCAAAAAGTCTTAAGTTTTTATTAACATCCCAGCTTGGGAGTAGTTTGGGGAAAAGTCCAGAGACCCGGTGTTTGATCCGTTCTTTGCCTCACTTTTTTTTTTTGAGGCCCGCCGGAACAAAGCAGCGACATGGACAAAACTCAATAGCGCCTGAGATGTCCAGAAGCAGGGTAAAAGGAATAAAATGAACGTCATCGAATCTCTTCACCTCCGCCAAAGAAAAATCAAAAAGTCGGTCGCGATAGCGACATTATTCATGACCCGAGGAAGGCCCTATTCTTATGATTAGTTTTCTTCTTTGCTGCTCAATTTTTCGTTGATATTGTGGAGATGAGGACACGAGAAGGTGGGTTCATCGCAAGGTCTTTTCCTTTCGGCCTCACAAAGTTGAGAAGCGACTGCTTCCGAAACCACATTGTGTGCTGGCCGCTTCAAAGGCATGACATGGCCCATAAAACGGCTGGAAAGTCCCCGGAGCAATAGTAATGAAGAGTCAACGACAAGTTGTACGGTACCGTACATGGGTACAGTAGTAGTCCTTGTTGAATGCATCTTTTTCTCTGGGGTAGCTTGGAAGGGAGGGATGAAGGAAGTAAGGTGCAAAGGACAAAGCTAGTGACGGCAGGACAGCTTATGAGATGGTGTCGAAATAACGGTTGTCATGTTATTAAAAGAACTGAGTTGTTCATGAGATGACGTTGATTCAAAGATTTGTCTTGGTCGGGTGTTTGCGGAACGTACTCCATACCCCTTCGAGTGGAGGCTGCCCAGATTCAGCAACAGCGTACGGTACTCCGTATGGCTTCGAATGCCGACCTTCGAGCGAAACCAAGCACCCAAGGATTTGTGATTTGTGTCAGAAATCCTCAAACGACACCATCAAGCGCCTTCCACATTATATTCCTTCTCGAACAGTCGAGCTTCTGTGCGGCTCTTCTTTGACACATACGATTCATGAAAACGACAACGCTCGTCATGCAAATCTCCAAGGCTACCCCAAGTCTCAGCAAAGCGTCACCTCCCGTGCTTCCCCAACGATTCATGCTTGCTTCCCTTCTTCCGCTCTCTGGCGTGAGGCTCGGCGTCTGGCGGCTCTCGAGCTTCTTCTGATACTTCTAGAATACGCTAACGAAGCTGACGAAGGCTGGGGATCTGGGATGTGGACGGCTACAACGGAGCTTTTTGATCAGGAGCTTTGTTTTTTTTTATTTCGCCGCCCAAGTCTCACCGAGATTGCGATTGCGTGACCCAGCTGTGAGATAAGGATTCCCTTTGAAGTTCGTGCCCTTCCAAAAACAAAAGATAAGGAAAAGGCGAAGGGGTCACTATTTTGGGAGGTAGCGCGAGATCGAGGAGA
Organism: Pezicula radicicola; assembly: GCA_003008705.1. Taxonomy (NCBI): domain Eukaryota; kingdom Fungi; phylum Ascomycota; class Leotiomycetes; order Helotiales; family Dermateaceae; genus Pezicula; species Pezicula radicicola. The sequence continues at coordinate 209,010 of PDUO01000065.1, read as the reverse complement.
TAGATTGTGGAGAAAGGGCGATCCCCAAATGAGGCTAAATGGAGTCAGGACCATGCTTTCAGCCTCTACTGTACCAGGTTGGCAATTTTGATAGCTTCGCCCTCCAGCTTTGTTTCGTCCTTTCTTCTCCGCTCGCCCCGAGAATCAGAAGGCATCAGAAACCAGTTCAAGGGAAATGAGAGAAGCAAACGCGCAAACAAAAAGTGATATAATATGCTTTCAACGTCCATTGGTACAGTACAGTAAGCCTTGGTACTGCAGAACGTATCGGATCCCCAGCCCGTATTCGAGCCCAGTAGTTTGGAACACAGCCTCTCTCGCAGCTGTCGCTCAGGGGTTCACGAAAATGCGATTGCCGTCGCAGTCGTATCCCGTGGGGGTCAATAATAACACGACTCACAGTCTGGAGTGGCCAGAAAAAGAAAAAAGGTGGTCTCAGACCCCACAAAGATAGGCAAAGCAGGCAAGGAAGCCTTTCCCCAGCCCAACCATTGCGGGGCCGTGGAACATACCCGGTGAGCCCTGGTTTCGCCACTACTGCGTTTGATTTCATGATCTTATTTCCCCTTCTTCTCCTGACCATTGAGAAGAGAAGCCAGATGCAAATCAGAAACGATGACTCGTGAGATTCGCAAGCAAAGCAAAACCGATCGTACGTGTTTTTTTAAGAGGATAGACGCTGACGCTGCCCAGCCAGCGTTTACGGCACAGATGATCCGCTGATCCGCTGTTCCACAAGGGCAATCTTAAGATGAAGCTGAAGCACGAAGGAAGCTAGCTCCTACTGAATTCGAGCACGCCCAGAAGTTCCCAAGAGAACAGAGTTGATCAAAGAGTTGCGAGACTCCAAATGGTACCAAATGAGGTTTAGAATGGCTGAACTAAGGATCCCATTTCAGGAATGTGCCTTGCTTGCCATGCGAATGGTCTCGCAAATCAAGACAAGCTGAAATCCCGCGTCTCCGCAATCTCAGCAAGCCAAGTTCCCAGCTGCCCCAGATTCGTCCAGGGCTACTTCGGGTGAGCTGGAAGCGGTATCTCGAGCACGAGCACCTTGAGTCGTAGTACCGTAAGCTTGGAGATGATTTCTTGGTTGCCTGTCTTCGCTGAGGTGAGGTGATATTGAATGCTGCGGCAGGAGACCTTCCGTAATTTTGACGTACACAAGACGAAAGTACCGAACTCAAACCTACCACAGAGATTGGGGGAAATGGCGAGCGTGGGATGTCCGATTACGCCTTGATGTTATCATGCCATGGCATGCCGTCTCTAAAAGAGGACCAAGAAAGACGGTGGAGTGGGTGTAAGCCGACATAAACGACCTCGTTGTCGAAAGGACTGCTTTAATTGAAGCGCCTAAATCCAAAGATGGTATACGGTAGATCAGTACATATTGTTACCGCCGGGTCTGCAGATTGCTGGTCGGTAAGAGCTTCAATTTGGACAAGTATCATAGATCCGCCAGAGGTTAAATCTCGGTATCATGTCAGGAGCAGTTCTCCAGCGATAGGACATTTACGGGAGGAAAGTAAGAATTACACGTGATTCAGACCCCTCCATATTTCCCCGTCGGTGCTCCGTACCGTCTCGAGGCACTCCAGGGGCGAGTATATCCTCTTTTTTGCGCATACTGACGGAAGATTTTGTGAGCAAATTCTTCCGTCTCGACATCAAGGCACGTTTTTTCTCCATGTCGAAGGAACAGTTCATCTCCACGCTTCGCCCACATATCCCAACGTACCTTCTACTTACGTCCGTCTTCCATCCACTCTCGCACCGCTTACCCCAACGAAACAACTGCTTATAAACTCTTTGATGAATCAATAAAACCCAAATCAACCAAAAAAAGAAAGAAAAAAGTGAAAAGTTGAAAAGTGAAAAAAGGGTGAAAAAGGGTGAAAAGGCTTCAAGCCCATCGCTTGAGTTTGTAGTGTTTGACATGTGAAGATCACGCCCCTCGATCCTGCCCCTCCGTTTGGTTCGATTTTTAAAATTGCATGTTGTATATATATCTTCATCCGCGTCTACTTTCTCACCACGCCCCTCCCGCACTTTCGAACAGGCCGCTCAACCGTTTGTGTTGCACACGGCATCCCCGGATACACGCGTATGTAGGTATGATACGAAATGAAAATAGAGTAATTATGAAAGTTCAAAAGCTTCGGGGGTGGGAGGAGACGGAGACTGGAGTCGAACGAAGATGTGTGGCTTCAGCTCAGCAAAAATGTGGAGAGAGATTTGGTGATGCTCTCTGAAAAGGACCGTCCTCGGCGGCCAATTCCCAGAAATGCTACTCCACTCTCTCCACATGCAATGAGCACCTCTCTCCAATGTCTCCATCAAAAAGCGCAAAACAGCGGTATCCACCATGGTGGTTTGTCATCTTTTCTATGGTTATCTCCTCCACTAAGATGTTAGAACATAGTGCGTGCTGGATAGAACATACACAAAAAAAATTAAAAGGATTGCGTTACTAAAAGACCCGCTTTGTATCATTTATTATGCCAATGCTCCGTACAGTAAGGTACAGTACTTGCCATGCCATGCGCATCTGCCGGTCGGATCTTCGCCTAATTCCTTGACTGCACCGCAGCTGTACGGCGGTACTTCATATCGTAGAGCAGTAGTAGTGACTGAGGCGGGACCAATCTCCATGTCTCCATTCAGGAAACCTGAGGAGAAAGCGCACTGCACTCACTTACTCGCACTCGCTCGATGGTATGACTTCTCCTCATTTTAACAGACCATAGTCGCAGAAGTGTTATACGATACAGCGTAGGTATGGCTATGCAATGCAAGTATGGCATCACCATTGCACATAAAACTTTTGTAGGCTAAAAGAGTCGGGACCTTTTCCCATCGTCAAAACGGGGTGAGCATCAAATTCAAAATTCTCTTTTGGACTTTTGTACAGCGAAATGAAGATACTACTGTATCTGGGGCAGGCATGGCAAGTTGGCTCGAGTTTCCCGCCTTACTTTCCCTATCGTTGCTCGCTTCTTTCTCTACCCCAGATGGCAAGGATTGCGATGGAGTACCAACAATAATATTGATTTGAGAAAATACTTTGTAAAAAATTGATTTTTTTGGGGGATTTTTTTTTTCCAACTCTTCGGTCCTTCTCTACCTACACCGACACTCCATTATGATAAGTACGATAGGAGCTCTCTCTACCAGGACAAACCCGACAGCACGACAACACAACAAACTAATACGACAATGTACGAAACAATAGGTGGCTGGTGCAAAGGCCACTTACGAGTACCAAGCAAGATAAGGCTGAGGACCTGACATTAGCGTCTTCTCCTCTTTCACATCTTTCATGCTTCTTTTTCTCCCCTTCCGTTCTCCTTCTACCCGCTGTCTGTCGCCGTTGTTCGGAGAAGAAACACCGGTGTGTTACCGAGGCTATGCCGGCATAGCTTCGCGCTTCCTACAGTACCTGCCTCACCTATGATACCCTTTCCACGGTGCACACAATCAGGCAATCAGGTTCCAAGTTTCCTTTGTTGTGTTTTGCGCTTGTTGCTTGTTACGAATGTCTGGACCTTTCCCCTTTTTCTGCTTGGTGGTTGTGTTGTGTTTGGCGTAGCGCTGGGTTTTGGCTTAGAGCTTGGGTACTTGGTTGGGTTTGAAGACGGGGGGAGGTGGGAAATAATAATGGGACCACCAGGAGCTTAGAGAGGAAAATGCACGCGTTGTTGTGTCATTTCTCATGTTTCAAAAATTTCCCTTTGTCACTAGGTAGGAAACTGTAACCACCTCACTAGTGACTTAGTGACGTTTTTTCGGTTATGTTCGGTTGTTCAGATATGGGGACAGCTCTAGGTAGCAGCGAGGACGGAGGTCACGGGGGGTGAAGAGGCTCATTAGTAACCTGGAAGATATCATCTGAGATCATCTCATCTTATCTCAAATCACCCCACGCTTCATTTCGAATCTCCAAAGTCAAGTCAAGAGGGAGGGGGCACGTGGTATGATCATTTTGAGCTTTGAGAAACAAGTGTCTTACATTAGGGGTCATTCATGAGTTTTGAGGTGATCGTATTTGTGGTTGTGACGATGTCGGAACTTGTATTTTCTCTTGTTTCGTTGATGTCATGGCCGGACATATAGCGTGGGGCGATATTAATTTGAGATGTGAGATGCACCGATGCCGAATATCCTCGCTACTGCCATGACTGCCGTACAAGATATGGGTGTTTTCCGTTGGAGATTGCGGAGTAAGTTTACTTCGGTGCTTTGAAAGAAAAAGCGGAATTTTTTGGCTGGCTGCTGTGCGGGGAGGAAACCTGGAAAGTGGTGACATGTACAAAATAAAATTGGAGGACTTCCCAGTTGGATCATTAGCTTCTTATAGTAGTCCGAGGTCCGTAACTCAGTTGAAGATGCTTGTTGTAATTAAAATGTATGTGTCGACCGAAACCAAAGGCGATTTGTAATGGATACAAGACTTCACTGATGCATTCTGATCGGCCCATCCTAGGATGGAGAATACGATATTGATCCACCTGTTGGAATCGTTGTTCAAGCTGTGGAAGGCGTCCTGGACAATGACACAACTAATAACCCACTTGTGACCATTCCCTTTATCAGGCCGGTACTGTTAGGTACGAAGTACCGTATGCTTCCTCCACAGCTCCATTTATGTTCGCTTCCCCGTACCTAGACGAGCATCAAAGGGTTCAATGTACCACTCTACAGAGATGATGAAGTCCTTAACTTGATTTAAGATTGTGTTAAATAATAGTTGGATTATGTCCCCAGGTTTATTCATTAAAAATTAGTGAACTTAGGATAGTCTCCTAGATGTTGACTATCTGCTTCCTCCAATAGCAGTAACATAAAGGAACAACACAATGACAACAGCCTCAAAGTAAAAACAGTGGAGCCGGTACTTGATGCTGAAATATTATGTTCAAGATACTCTTCTTCATGCCTGTTTATGTCATATTTTGTAATTAAATCGCCTAGCAACTGTCCATGGCCGGTCCATTTCTTTCTAAATAGTTTCCGGCTAAATTTTCATAGATGCTAAGTGAATAACAGATGTTAGATATCTAAGATACTGCCTATGAGTTTACGTTTCTTGGATATAGAAGAGTTGATACTTTATTCTGGGTTGCAATGTGAAGTTGCCGTTCTATCTACCGTTTGCAAATGTATTGACACAGTAGCGTCCTGTATTAATGGCCTGAGTAGTGGCATGGTATGGCATGGCATCACCTTATGAAAAGTAGTGGCAATAACCGGATCCAGATTTTGATATTTCTTAAACTTGGATCGAGGATCAATTTGGCTGCCGGTAATAAGTACCGAGGTGTCTACAATGCTTGTTGCTGTCATATTTATGTCGAAAAATAGGCAGCTTTAAGGAAAGCCAGGAAATGATCGGATTTGATTTGTGTAATTAGGTGTGGTGTTCCATCGAGTTCATATCTACTGCATTGTGGGGTCGGAAGTTGATAAAAGATTCTCCATCGGCTGCTCCGGTATCTTTTTGATCCAAGAACCCCTTTTGGAAAAGCTTAAAAAGCTTTATGGGGCTTTGTACCTGTTATACCTTCTACGGAAATTAGCTACACATGAAAGTCCGCCTTTAAATATATATATTTATTGAGGCTTAGCCTCTTTTCTAAACCTCTTGGCTAATGAGAGGCTAAATTAATAGGGGTTGGAAAGAAAGGAAATTGTTTGCTATTACATAACATTAGTTAGAATAAATAGTGAGCAGACGCAATTAAGGGTTCTAACTACAAGGTAGAGTTTATAGAAAGGAAGCTACCAAATAATTCTAGGGTATAGTGGAGGATAAGAGGCTAGTAATTTAGCTATAGTACTCCTAAAACAAATCCAAGTCTGTACGATTTCATATACTATATTCTGCAACATCTTTTACCATTAACTCCTTATGTTATATTAGGTCTAGCAGTATTGAACGGCAACTAAAAGTCAGACCATATCGAGTTCCTAGCCAAGGTGGACTCGACAGCTTCGAAAGCCGAGTCTTGTTAAATTGATAGGGGAAGGAAGAGAGAGAACTTGCTTGTCTTCGAGGCAAAAGTATAACATCACAATTTTCACTTAGCAGTAATTATTCCAGAAACCAAATACGAGGAAAGGACTAGAACAGTCTACCGTTCCTTTCTTCGTAACAGTACATTGACGAAGAGCTAGCTAAATTGTTACAGAAATTACTATACTCATCGAGAGAGCCCTCAACGACTTGCAGACAGGAGGTAAACTGGTTTAACTATAGCACATTGAACTCCAGCTAATCAGACCTCATTCAAAGCGATCAACAGAATTCTGAAGAGTCCTTCAAACAAGCGTGGAACACTAACCTCCGCCTTACTGCCGCCACTTTGAACATGGGGGATAACCAGTCGTTATTCAGAGCTATCGGATCGAGGAAATACTAAGAAGTTCTCAAAGAAACAAAGAGATAAAGAAACATAAGTACCGAAAGCTTGGCTCGGTAATTCTATTAAGCTAGACGTAAAATATCGTGGATTCTGGAAATTTCTGGGAAGGCTCTACCACTGAAGTTGTTAGATAAGGAGGAGAGCGATGCTAGAGAATGATGTCCAGATAACATCGTAGGTTTTACTCCAGTATGGACTCATCAAGTTTAACTTCTGGTCCGAAGAAAGAACTTTAACAAGATGAATAGTGCCGACGAAGTAGACAGTGACAGCAGCGTTTGGGATTTTCGGATTTTCAGATTTGTTTAATAAAGGAAGTAAGATGCTGGCAATGTTAGGTAGAGATAGTCGGTTACAGGAATAGAAAGATCTCCTCACCTTCCTAAACAATCCCATGGCTCTTATCTCCTCTAGAAGGACTGCCTTTTAGTCCTAAAAAATCACGGAGGAATATATTACATTTCCTCTTAGTCGCTACTACTACTATAAAACCATTTATTTATCCAGCAACAAAGCAATAATCTCAGTAACCATCCCCCGTAACTCATTAACAACCCCAACCAAAATCTCCAATTCTTCACTAAAAGTCCCCCCAGTTACCAACAACCCATCATCTCCCGTCTCAGACGGCACAAGCTCATCAACCAACATCATAATTCCATGACAATTCTCCTCCACCTCTTCAAAACCTTCCATCTGAAACTCAAAATGATGATGATATGAAACTGTTTTCAGCGCTTTGGTCGACAAAACTGTAAGTTTCGTATGCCAGCCATCTAGATTCTCAACGTCTCTCTCATCTTGGATTAACACTAGTGTTCTCAGAACTTTATCGTAATTCCCGAGTATCTTTTCGAGTAATGCCAATACCAGATCTTCAGGAAGGGGATGTACGCGCCATGGTCCCCGATTATAAAGAGACTTGATCATTGGGGTGTTTGGTTCGAGAGGTGGATGCTGGAGGACTTTATCCTCGGGAATTGTTGGGAGGGTCTGTTTGGGCATTTCGATTAGTTTCTTGGATATCGATATTGATTAATTTTTTTACCTCGAGAAGTTGATTTCCTTAAGTATGGAAACAATGCCCATTGTTTGTAGCATGTTTCGCTCTTTGTCTTGAAATTGATTGTTCTTTACTCGACCATGGTCTGAACTTACAATAAATGAACACAACAATGCAATAATAGTTCCTTTACCATTCTATTGTCCGTGAAAGAAATTCATGGTGGTATGATACCTTTGAAATGATCTTCGTTCCTTCCTATCTATCCTACTACGATACCCATTTTCCTTCTCTCCCTTATCCTATGATGACTATTTTACCATCTGGTTTCGTAAAAACGCTATTATTTGGGTATCAAAGAACCTTTAAAGTGGTCAAGCCATTCGATTTCAGTTTCAAAAGTGTTTACACTACCTATCTAACGATGTTGCTGAGGTGGGAAAGTCTTTCAACTCTGCCTCGCTTAATAGTTGTAAATACTTATATCTTCATTACAGACTTAGCTTGAGTCACTTAATATAAATTATACAATGATATTTGATCTCTACAATATGTATCTTTTCCTTCTAAGTGTTTTGCAACAAAGGCTTGCTGCCATACACGTAAAATGGGGGTGTGTGGTAGGAATAAACCGCGTAAGAGTAACTGTCATGCTAGAAATCCCACATTCATCGGGCTAGCTCATCCTCGCTGTCTTCAATTTCCCTTAAGTTAGAACTACCTCTATCATCGAGCTCTTCCTCTTCCGCTTCCTCCTCCTGTTCGTCCTCTTGTAACTCGCCTAAAGGAGGGATTAAGATGTCCTCAGAACCTTGCCACTGTGGCGGCGGAGCAGGCAAATCCTCCTCATCTTCAGCTCCCCAGCCATAATCTTCATCATCTTCACCTTCACTATCAGGTATTTCGAGGTCTGTAGCTGAGAGCTTACGTTTTTGTGGCAGTATGGGTGTTGAAATGATTGGGTTCTGGGGAATGCGAGTCGCTTCGTTTGGTGTGGAAATAACTGGGAGAGAAAGAGGTTGCAAACCACTCTGAGCGCAGTGTTAGTATACAAAAATTAATAATGGAGCAAGTTTGAACGGGAGAACGAATGTGCATACCTGCGAAATTGTAAATGGCACAAGTCTTCCTCTTCCACTAGGTGCAGCCAAGCCTTCTGCCTTTGTGACTTCGGCAAATCTAACCTCTACAGCACCTTCGCCATTCTCTCCTTCCAATCCCCAATCCCGGAACATTGCAATCCGACAGCCGAGTCCTTGGTCCCAAGCTGTTGTGTTTATAGCAGGCACAAGAACTGCTCCAGTACCAGGACGCATCTTCGTGACGCATTGAGACAGAACTACAACTGCTATGTTGCGCGTGGCAGCGAGCCTTGTTAGAGCGTTGAGGAGGTATTGAAGGATTGGGAATTTACGGGCAGAGGGATTTGGAGCTACAGTGCTATTAGTATAATTTTAGAAGCGGGTGTTTTACTAATGTCATTCCATAAGCTTAGAGAATGAAGGGAACACAAAGACGTACCACCGGGCTTCTTGGGGGTCGAATTTGCGTCCACTGTTCGGGGGAATGCACTGCTCATGAGAGTCGATAACGAATCTATAATAAAAAGGCTTGTGTTCGGCGGTGGAAAACTTGGAGTTGGGTGAGAGAGTAGCGCAATTAAATGAGCCAAGGTAGGAGTCGAGAAGTGGGTAAGATTTCTCACAAGATCTGATACAGCATTCGAAGGTGTTGTTTCTTGGGAGGATGATGAATTGCCCTCAGGACATGATGTCAAGATATGAGAGAATCGAGGTCCTGATAATGGATGTGCTGCATCTTAGTGGTTGTCAGTTGAAATATTTTCATGAATGGGATAAACCTCTGTGTCAATAGTAAGTGCAATTAGCAGATGGGTTGGTGTTTTCCCAGAGCAAATATCGTTTGCTCTGCTCACCTCACCAATAGACAATTTTCTGTATCTCATAGAAATCAAAGGACAATCAGGTCCAAATATAACTGACCTACCCATATAACACCTTCACCAGATCTCAACACATTTCCTGCCAATTGCATCCTACACAGCATAACACCATCAGCTTAGTAGTCCCACGTGACGAGACACCAGAACTTACCCCAGAGCAGTCTTCCCCACACCAGGAGGGCCATAAACCTCCGTTACCTTTCCCCTTGACATACCTCCAGGCAAGTCCCCGGGTTCATCTCTGTTCTGAAGAGCACAATCCAGAAGGCTCACACCAGTCGAAATACATCGTTTTGGTGATGTTTTGAGATTTTGCAGTGCTTGGGCAGCGGAGACTGTGGGCATACGGTCTATAGATGGTTAGCTCGGGAATTTATTGGCGAAGGTATACATACGTGGTGAAGATGAAGAGAAGTTGGAGACATCTTGGCCGTGTATTGAGTTGTAATCCATTGTTGTTGTTTGCTTCGCGTTGGAGTGCAGCAGTCACGATCCGAGTACGAGATTGCCATGTCACATGTTAGATCACGTGCCACATGTACTTTCTCTCCTCTTATTTGATCACTAACACTAGTAAGGGAGTATATTTTACAGCCTTTCCTCAACCGGCCTCTTTGCCCAGTAAATATTTGCGAGTGCTCCGGTGTATTATTCTGCTACAGCCTATATCGTTACATAAGAGCGTCTAGTAGGTCGTTTGTTGCCACTCATCGCCGCTTTCTAGGCCTTTTCACTCTAGAGAATATCCCTTTTGGCTTGTTTAATAGTTGTTTAAGAAATATAAGGTAGCTAAGTAGGTAAAATCACTACTAAGCGTTCTTTGACCACAAACCAAGAAAGAGATATGATTTGTGGAATGTATCATTATCCAGGTACCTGAGAACATTTAGTATATACAGATTAGGGGAACTAGTACTTGTGTATCCCGACACAACCCTATCTGGTTTTCACCGATAATCTTATTTTAATGACAACGAATAAGTAGATGACAACAGCTCGACGTAATATAAGTATTGCTCGGATACTATAAGTGTTTGTGATCTGTCTGTCTTATTCCCAAAACTTAGTCTCATTCTTTGTGGAGCAAAAATATGAGACTCAAATAAATTCTGCGAATCCCTTAGTCCATTCTGCTACATCTTGAGGCCATTGTTTCTACTCTTCTACCTTCTTACAATAAATTTGTACTTGAGGTCCTCGCGCCTCTTGTCTCCTCGCTGTTTGTTTAGCGCAAAATCTTTGCTACTTGTCTTTTCACGTACGAAGTAGGGTAAAGGAACATTTATGAAAGTAACTGGGGTTTATTAACGGATGGCAGAGGACATCGAGTTTAGGCATAACCGCTTTGGGTTGAAGTCTTCCAGAAAAGGGGCTTAAGCGAGATAATTTCGAGCCATTGCCAAAACATGAAGATTTTGACCTTTCTCGCTGCCATTAAGCAACTACAAAGTCTCGAGGTAGTGATTATTGAGAGACACTGTTCTTGTTATATTCTATAGAAAAAGCGGCACGAACTTTAGAATGATATTCAATACCAACCATAGTGTTTAAATATTGACCGTAGTATTATACTTCGCCTACCCTACGCTTGAAATTCTAATGAGCACTAGATATTTCTGTAGCTAATAAAATCGATATCATCTTGATCGCACCGTTCCAGCGGCAGTAATATTTGCCGAATCAAGGTGGGAGAGCCGAGCATTATGCAGTGACTGAGAATATTGTGCCTCAGCCCAATGATTAGTTTCGGTGGGTGTAAAGCGCATTGCCGCATTGAGATGCCCGACTGTATCCTCAAGCCGAGCTTTCTCTGGTATACTGGATAGTGGTCTCTCCCCACCTATGCTCGCTTGGGAGTTCTTGTTGGACAGAGAAATTGGAGTGGAATCCGCTAGCGTAGTCCCTTCAAGTATTGTAGAACCTGCAGAATTCTCCAAGCTCTCTAATTTCACGAAGTTATCATGCCCATATATACTACTGGCAATAGTGGATCTCCTCCGATTGCCCACCGTATCGTTTGAGGAGCGGAGACGAATGATTGGAATTTCCCATTGTTGGAAAGCCCAAGAACGAGACTTGTCGCGAGTTTTCCGTGCCCGAGGTCGCCTGGTGAATAGAAGGCCAAGGAGTAGAACGAGAGCGACGCAAACGAAGGCCCATAATGGGTACCAGGCTACGGCTATGGAGAACTGAGTCATTCCGAATAGGGACTGTATGTTTGTGAGCCTAAGGGAAACGGAGGTTTAACGTTAGGGACTTACAGATACGAAAGATAGTGGAAGGAATGCTACAGCTAGGTAATTGAGTCGTGCTACTGCATAGCCTTGCCTTACTGTCTCTGTGTTGAAAGCCTAAATATTTCGTTTAGAACGCAAAAGACCTCCCGTGGAATCATATCTTACCAGACTTTGAAGAATTTCGAGTTGTTTGAAGATGACACTGGAGGTCTGTTGATTATTCTGCAAGTTCTGTAAGTAGTCCTCGATTCTGTTCTCCAGCTCCACCTGATGTTTCGAAGCGACGACAAGTAATTTTGCAAAGGCTACGAGGAATTAGAAATCTGTCATTAAAATAGGTCAGCAAGCCTACCTGAACCCTTCTGCGCGCTTGAGAATCGTTTGCTCCGTTCTTCCGTCCGCTGAGCCTTGATGAATTTCTGAAATGCTTTCGTTGCACTAACATGAAGTCGAAGCCCCTCCTGGAGCATGACTACACTGTTGCAATCATGGTGCAGACGTTGTGTCAAATCAAGAAAAGAGGGAGTTGGATTTTTTCCTGTCAATTGCGCATCTCGTAGAACAATACTTCCTGCAGCAAGTTCCCAAACCTCCTGCCATTGCGAGAGAACGAAACTCAGATCTAGGTAGATCCAAGAGGGGCTTTCCATCAAACGTTGAAACCTTCGGGGATATTCCCTTGCAAGCTTCATACGCACTAGCGAATGTTGGCAGACTAGAACGATAACCGGAATGGGAGGTTTGGACTGATTTTCATCGGTGAGAATAGTTTTGCTGGAACTGATCTACACTGCAACAGGTATAGAGTGTACTTCGCAAGAGTCAAATGTACGCGCTTGCACTTCGTCTTCTCCGGCATTCTTTTCCTCTACAACAGCGTATCTTATGAAAAAGCTGAACTCTGGAAACTGAATTAGACACATCAAGCTGAACCCTATTCATCCCACGAGTTCTCACCAGTTGCTGATCGTCCCAGAGGCAAGGATGCATTATTAAAGTCTGGAGACTGAAGCATTGGTCTAAGAAGATCGAGGGGAAATCCTGGGAAAGCATCTTGCAAGGAGCCAGGGAGCAACATCGTGTATCTCTACTATCCTTCAAAGTCCCAAACTTCTGGTCAGTATCTTGCTGATAATCTAGTACTCAGAACAGAAACAAACTCACGAAATTGAAATCCCTTGTGCACCAGGAACTTTTGCAACAGATTCAACTGTATCAGATACCGTTTGCTTGACCAACCCAGTTGTAGTATTGTTAAACTCATTCGGGCGAAATATTATCGGCGGTCCAGTGCTGCTGTTATTAGGGCTAGTAAAATCTTCATCAGCTAATGCACTTGTCCAAAGGGTTACATTTACACTCGGTATATCCATATTAAACGATTTGAGTTCCTGAATCGAGACAGGAGCAGGCTACATTCGTTAATATGAATGCACAGACTGCACAAGATTGAATCGAAAAGCCATCCTAAACGCCTTGCAGTATGCCTCTCATGCTAGCTATTAGCTCTCGGTGAGAAGTTGTCGCAGTGAGGAACTTTGAGTGGTACACCTGCAACCAAATCCGTGGCTGAGAAATTACTGTGGTGGCGCAGCCTTCTGCCGTTGCTTCGACTGGATACTTCACCGAGAAAAGAAGCAATATAGTCGAGCCAAAATTGAGGGCAGTCTTTGAGGTTTAAGGCTGACACTCTTGGCCCTTGAACCAAATAATATTGATTGAACCAGGTAGCCAGGATATATGCAGCCAGACGCGCGCTCCACAGCCCCATTCGACACTTAACAGGTTAATACTTTATCTTAACAAAATACTCTAAAAACCAACAAGGCTTGAAAAATTGTAAATACCATCTACTGGTATCCAAACGTGAATCGAACAACTCATGCAGAATGATCGCAATACAAGTACCGCGATTAAGGCTGCCACACGAGCCCTGCCTCTATCCACAGTAACAGCAAATACCCCATAAGAGATGTCCACAAGGACACCGTAAGATATGCGGTTTGTTTGCAAATAGCTTGTGAAAAGTTGTCAGAAGTTGAAGCGTTGTGCTGCCATTCACTTATCGACTGTCACAGAACCTGCGAAAAGATCAGTAAAAATTAGATGGAATTGATTGATGCTTGGGGCTGGGTATCATCTTGAATTTCGTTACGCTACCTAGTTACTTTTAGAAGCTGTCCGTTTCGAGTCCTTGGTCTTTCCTCCTGTTCCATAAAGTCTGAGAAACCTTTGGTCCATTCCGACAACTCGTTCTTGGATAGCGAACTCTCCGATGACCAGGGTCCGCCTCAAGCATGGCAATAGGGTCAGTTGAAGGGTTAGGCTATCTTTGAAAAATGGCTGTTATAGAGAGGGTTTGCTGTGGTTGGCTATCTGCCATTGGTCCAGGATAGCGATTACTAAGTCGTTCCTAACCTCAAAATGCCTGTTAGATTTACAGACATACAAACATTCGAAACTTCCTGCAGGCGAAGATTGCGTTATAGGATATCTGAACGGCAGAAAATCTACGTAACTAGGTCAACATAAAACTGTCATCGAAGGTTTAAAAGCTTGACTGTCGCTCTTTTCTCAGGTCTGTTCAAGCGAAGATGTCGAAAGAAGCATCGTGAGGGATTTAAAATAAATATTGATAAACATAGCATTGGGCTTCTGAGAAATCCAAGATCACAGGATGTGAGTGACGGCAAGTCTGTGTTAATTTGCCTCAGGCCTTCGCGCAATAAAAAGTGTGGCGGCGAGAAAGGGAAGTTCGGAGAACTGGTGGTAGGAACAAATTTTGTAGAAAGGGATGCTAGGAATAGATAAAATATAGAACGTGTATAATTTCAGACCTATGTAAGCGGAACAATGACAAGAAGAGGCGGGTGACTTCGATCCGAGTATATTTTCCGTAACTTTTCAAGATACTCTATTAAGTCTCTTACTAGTACGAAGGAGATTACCAACTCCCATAAAATCTAATGAATGCGCGGCAACTCCCAACCGAGCGCTGATAAAATTCTATCCCAAGTAGATCTTAAACAAGCTATGGCATTATTCACAGATGAATGAAGCCTCTGAGAAGAGACTTCCTTTCTCAGTAATCTCTTCGTCGCCAATCTTCATCTTCAATGTCATCTCCTTTGAATGGTACTGCAAGGTTGTCAGCCATGAGCCATGAGCCATGAAATACAGAAAATGTTTCTCTTACTTGATAGATATAGGGTTTAGTTCCTACTGTTCCCGCAATGATACTCTTAACAAAGCCTGGTATCTCTGCCATGACATCAACTCTATCAAGCTGCTCACCTAGTGGGCCTTCCACCACGGCCTGTACGGATTTACCGTCTTTGGTAGTTCCCTTCCATTCGAATCTGGCTGTTTCTGGAGTTGGCCACTCATTTTCGGAATCAAGTTTGGTGGTTGGGTGAGACGCAGCACAATCAGAACCTGCGCATATAATTTCACCATTTTTAACAATCCCACCAACAGTAACTTTAGTTGAACCGTACGATGCAGGCGTGATAAAATCTACTATAACAGCAGAGTAAGTCGGGCCTTTAAAGTCGGCAGACTTCCACCTCGCTGCTGCGTGATGGGGTTTCATGCCTTGAAGGGCGTGTATAAGGATAGCTGTGCCCTTGAAATCGATTGGTCCATCCTTAGTAACGATTGTGCCTTCGGCAGTATTTCTGGGCCAAAAAGAATGGCTAATCGAGCCCCACGGATCTGATAGATCTGTACCAAAAAGTGACTTCCCGTCCTTTCCAACAACAAAGCCGGGGGCGGTCTGAGTTATAGTTAAGTTAACGCGTGCCGCTTCGTTGTTCATAGACTTTATAGAATACGACTTTCCGTCGAGTGATAACTCTGAAGCAACATTTTCTGCATAGAAACTTGTCTTGTCGTCGCTAAACTCGATGTTGGAGAGTGAGTCAGAAGACCATAGGAACGGCTGGGAACTGTCGGGATAGTAGATTTTGGTATTGAACATGCAAGTCGTACGAACGCCCCTAAGAAAATAGCGGACATTAGCGATGTCCTTCGCTGAGAGTGTAGAGAGCGTACATCACATTGCTGTAAATGATCTGTGCCATGGCGAGGTGGCCGGAATCAGCGGTCATATAGAAAGATTGAGTCTCCACACAAGTGGATTCCATGACCGCCCACTTTATGTCTCCCCTCTGGAGCTCTGTATATGGCGTCGCCTTTGCTTGTTCTGCTACAGACTTGATCGCCGAAGGCCCGTAGATTGGCTCTTGGGTGCCTGCCACATTGGCAAGCCTTTCCAAGAGATCATGTTAGGTATTTATCTGCATGATGATTAGCCCACCCAAGGGCACTCACTGTTGTTTAGCCCAGTTCATCATTTTGAATGAGCGTTTCCAGGTTGTTGAGGTTTAGAGTAGGTACGAAGTATGTTTTATTCTTGATACCGAGATACATAATAGTATGTACCCCTTTACATTCACCCCCACCATGATGCTGCGAAACTCGCTTACTAAGCCATCATCACGCTTCGACGCGGGCGCGTCTACGAATGGACCTAAGGCTATTTCATCCACTGTCCTAATTACCTATTGCCTTGTGCTCCAGAGACTTCCAGGTTTGCTCATGGCCAATTTCCGCAAAAACATGTATTGATGACTTCTGACAACACGAGTATGGGTATGATAATACCATTCATTGCTTCTACAAAAAAAGACAGGCTTACGCTATGAGTTCTACCAAAGCAAAGACGCGGAAGCGTAGCAGGCCGCAGCTACAGGACAAAGATGAACTATCTCCAGCGCCCACCGAGTCACCATTGTCATCTGTCAAGCGCCGGAAGCTCAATACAAATGTTTCTTCACCATTGAAACCGAAGGCCGGTGGGGTCCTAAAGAGACTCGGCACTCTCTTTCGGATCGGCGCTACAAAGGAGAACAGCAGAGATGACCGCGAAGCCATCGATGAATTGGCGGATAGTGATGAGGACAATGCCGAGTCTGAGGAGGTACCAAAACCAGTAGCCAAACGCGGGAGGCCGCCACGCAAGGAGAATTCCTCTCCAGAGAAACAAGCTCGTCCAGGGAAGAGAGCAATGTTGAACAAGGCCAAGGCCCTCTCAAGACAGGATGCACGCGCTAGGTTGGAAGCTGCAGCCCAGGAAGCTGAAGAATCGAAAGCGACGACCTCAAGTGACACACGGTTTCAAACGAATAGGAGGACGCAGAGCATACGGGACTCGGAAGGGATACCAGATTCGGACACAGGAACTTTGAAAGGCATTCTCACACCAAGCAAGAAGAAGCCGGGACGGCCTAGAAAGAGCGTCGCATTTGAAAATGAGAACGCTCGAGATGAGTTCGGCTTCGGCTTCAAAGATATACCAGCCAGCTCTAGCACAGTTCGGAAAGACACACCAGGGTCCAAGAAAAGGGGCCAAAAAGGCATAGAACGCAAAGATGCTAAGACTTTGGAAGACCAAGAGGAAGTACGTCAAACGAAGTCGATATACGACTTTGAAGTATCTGACGAGGAGCCACCTGCAATCAATAAATCTAAAAATATTACCCCGAAAGTCAAGGTTGGCCGCACGGCAAAGGTAGCATCAGTCGACGAGACCGATGTTGAGGAAATACCGGAAGTCACCAAGACCAAAAAAATCGCACAGAAGTCAAATCATTCACTTGTAAAAGTTGCGTCTGTGGAAGAGAGTGACGTGGAACCAGAGGATGAGGTGGAGGAGGATGTAACATGTTTGATTTGCACAGAAGCCCACTCTAAAAAGCCCAACATGATACTTTTTTGTGATGGGTGCGATCTTGCCGTGCACCAGAAGTGTTATGATGTTCCAGTTATTCCTAAGGGTAACTGGTTCTGCATAGATTGCGCACCTCAAAACAGCGAAGACGACAGCGTACAGATAGTAACTGAGGTGGCGACAGATTATGGAACTCATCTAGACTTGGCGAAGGACTTGCCTGATATTGAAAATTTTGAACATCATCTGTGCATCACGCAAAGGCTGGTCTTGGATAAGTTGACGGGCCACAAGCCTATCAAGCTTCGTGGGCATGACGATGAAATGCAGAAAGTATACCAAGTTATCGAACAGACAGTATTAGCGGGAGAAGGGAATTCAATGCTGGTAATAGGTGCTAGGGGCTGTGGAAAAACCACCGTAAGGCAATTAAGCATTTAAACTTTTTGGGGCCTATTACTAACAATATCACAGCTTGTTGAATCGGTCATTTCAGATATCGCTACCGAGCACCGGGATAGTTTTCACGTTATAAGACTCAATGGCTTCGTTCATACCGATGATAAGCTTGCTCTGCGAGAAATCTGGCGACAGCTAGGCCGAGAGATGGAAGTTGAGGAAGATTCGATAGGAAAGGTAAGATATTATATACGTATACAACAGCGTCCGTACTGATACACTCTAGAGCAACAATTATGCCGATACGCTGGCATCCTTGCTGGCACTTCTGTCCCATCCCTCCGAGATCTCACAAGGCGAAGAGGGTCAGACATCGAAATCGGTTATATTCATTCTGGATGAATTTGACCTATTCACCACGCACCCGAGGCAAACTCTGCTCTATAACCTCTTCGACATAGCACAAGCCAAGAAAGCCCCGATTGCAGTTCTCGGTCTCACAACACGGATTGATGTGATGGAGAGTCTCGAAAAGAGGGTTAAAAGTCGCTTCAGTCACCGATATGTGCACGTCTCATTACCAAGGAGTCTCCCGGCGTTCTGGGATATTTGCAAGGATGGGCTGTTGGTTAATATTGAAGAACTTTGCTCTGACGGACGCGATGTCGGAACGGCTGGCTGGGATAAATTCCAATCTTACTGGCAAATAATGATTGAGGTCAGTGATCGATTTGGTGCTTTGTTTTATCCTCCTAACATATATCAGGAGCTCTACAATAGTGATGCAGCTTTCAAGCAGCACCTCCATTCACACTTCTACCGTACAAAATCCGTCCCTGCTTTTTTTACGTCCTGTATCCTTGCGGTAGCCAATCTATCTACATCCAGATTTCCTCTCACCGGTGAGGACTTTGTGTCAACATCACTGTCCGCTCCTGACTCAAAACTGCACATCCTCCAGGGTCTTTCCGACCTTGAACTAGCTCTCTTGATTTCTGCTGCACGACTCGACATTATTCTTGATACCGATACCTGTAATTTCGCCATGGCGTACGACGAATATAGTACCCTCACTTCCCGCCACAAAATTCAGACTTCGAGTACAGGTGCCACAGCATTAGGATCTAGCGCAAAGGTTTGGGGCCGAGAGGTTTCCTTGGGCGCCTGGGAACGGCTTGCTGAGTATGGGCTTCTCATCCCCGCAAGTATGGGCAGAGAGGCTGGAATCAATTCCAGCATTGGCGGCCGAATGTGGAAGGTTGATATTGGATTGGAAGAAATCTCGGGGAGCGTCGACGGCTTGAGCACGGTAATGAGTAAATGGTGCCGAGAGATATGAAAATGGTCACACGGTTGTTGTCCGACGAGGAGAATGAGCAGCAGCAGGTTACTTGCAGATCCCATAACCTGGATATTGTCCATCCCATGTGCCTTGTGTCATACGACCCTTACAGCTGGGTTTGCAATGCATGGTTAACAGATCTTCAGACGATGTGTAATTTCCACTGAAAAAAAAGCATCTCGGAACACGCTTTTCTATCTGCATGTAAGCTCAATATCGTCATGCAAGGTGCAAAGTGGCCCCCAAAGTGCACCATTAATTGCAATGATATATCATAAACTGAGTCAAACAAGCCGGAGTTGATTACTCCGTTCAGCTGAACTAGGTACAGTAGCATATATCCAACAAGGCTCCAGGCTTCTACCTATTCAAATGGTCAGTGAATTCTAGTTGCCTCGCCTCTTTGTAGAAAAGAAACAATATAGATCTTCAGATGATACTGTTCTCTCTCGATGTATGTGGTTCCGGCATATGTTGGGTTACCCGAAGAGATTGTGGTGGTCGAGCCCCCCCTCGTGGTAGCCTGGCATCCCATGCATTTCATGCACGCTGCCGGGGAACACGACCTTCCTCGTACACTGATTCTATGGAAACACGATATGCAATATGCACCCAACTTAGATGTGCATCTACATACTTCTGGGCGTTCAATCAGAGCCAGACAGCTCACAGAGTTGTTCGTGGCTTGTGAATCAAGGTATCTCAATTGGTTGGTCATTTTCTGACATGCATCCTCATGTACCTTAGGTGGTGAGGTAGCCTCATATCTCTGATAATTCTTGTTGAGGAGAAGCGGGGAAGCTGCAGAGCTTCTTGATACCTACGAGTATTTAGACTCCCCTTTGGTATTCAATTCCTTTTTGTCTGTTGTGTTAATTGTTAGGTTTCTTCTTTATTTCCATTTGATCTGAACGGAGACATCATGGGAGGCGACGGTATAGAGACCGTCGAGGCAAGCGATGTCGCTACATATATCAGCAGCATTACCTCTTACGGTAGTCAAATTGCCAAAGTTTTTCATAATCATGTGCTCATCGCAGCGAGAATACCTGTCGGTTTCGAAGGATCCATCAACATCCTCGATGCTACAATTGCGACGCTCAATCAACTTCTAGCACTGCTAGGGGACGAGGCTGAGAGTCCTAAAAAGCTCTTCAGTCGCGAGGGCCTGACATACGTTAACACTCTGGCTAAAGAATGTGCCACCAATCTAGCCTTGATATCTCTTGCTATCACGAAGGCTTCTTCTATCGACCACAAGAACCCAAAGTCTAGGCGGAACAAGTGGAAGAAGACCATGCTAACATCTTCTGACGAAAAGGCGATGGCAACAACAGCACTAGAGCCAAGGAAGCTTGATGAGAAGGAGTTTCTCTCCAAGGTTGAAAACGCGAAATGGAATCGAATTCAGGTCGACATTGACGGTTGCATGGAGCGGCTGTATGAGCTCCAGCTTCACCTTTTGCTTGTCTTTCAAGTTGTTACAGTCGGCGGCCTTTCTAAGGATGTGTGAGTGCCACTGCCAATAGTTGCAGGATTGTTTGCTGATGACGATGTAGCTCTTCGGGGAAAGTTGATATCCAAAGCATTGTCACCTTTCATGAGCGTATCAAACGCACTGCGGACTTGCTTGGCATTGGACCCAAAGCTCCATCAAAACCTAGATATGGCCGCCGAAATTCCATACGTTCTTCGGACAGCGACAGTGACAGCGATGTAAGCACATCTAGTGTCGGGTCACGCCCACGTCCAATTCGAGGGCCCCCACCACCTCCTCCGCCTGGCTGGAGACAAACTCCAGTAGGACCAGGTTACCGTCCCTCTGGTTGCCCTCCACCACCAGCAGCCTCTACTGTTCCCAGTAGTGTAAGTCATACAGAATTTGATGCTAAAGGCGAGACTAACATTTGGGGAAGACCAAGCCACCATCCTATGCCGAGAGTCGCAGCCTAGAAGCTGCTGGAAGCTCGGGTATGACAGTAGACTCAACGCTTCTCGGCACCGTACCGAGTACGACTGCGCCTGGTTCTCAAGTAGGAACGCCCGCAGAGTCAGGATTTCCAGACGAAAAGACTGAGAGCTGTACCGTCATTAACTCTTCCAAGGAAGAGAAACCGGAGACCAAAGAGGAGACTAAGTAAATTAAATATCATTCTTTGCCGTAAACTAGACTAAGACTACATAGGGCCGTTGTCTCAGACGCTCGTCTTTTCAAAACGCATTCTACAGGCTTTGGGTTCAAGATAAAGAGCTTCTTCCGAAGCAAATCGTCGCTTGCGGAAGAAATGAAGCGAGCACTGAACGACGCTGAGTCAACCCTCTCAGCGTTCATCATTAATGAGGATTGCCTCAGCCAAGTACCACATTCAGCTTTCCATTCATTGGAATGGACTCATATGAGAACCATACTTTCCCAGTTGAATGACAACACATGGTACAAGACATTTAGTGAGCTTACTCCCACGGAGGTCACAACTCTGAGCCGCATTACCAATCAACGATACGCTACCAAGATCTACAAGAGAGATGTCGTAGTTCTCAAAGTCTTGCAACAGAACCGTTGGAATGCTTGGATGCGGTTACTTACCAGTGAGGGTCTTTCATCCTCGGACGACGTCTTCCCTCACCATATCAATGGTCGCATTATCCTGGCTATTGTTCGCGAGAGGCTTAGTGATAAATGCCCTCCAGTTCACAGTCAGCTTGCTCCAGTAACACTACCACCACCACCACCTCCTCCTCCACCACCTTCAGGATCAGTGCATCGTTCACATCCATCTCCAAGCGGAGTTCAAGGACCTCAGCCCAAAGGCATTCGCCCGCCTATTCTACCTTCGTATGTCCGGCGCAGCGGAATATCGGATTTAGCCCTACCAGCACCTCCCCCACCACCTCCTTCGTACCCCGCACCTGTCCCATCACGAACTCCGCCTCCAGTATTCCCTGCCCTACCGGGGAAGAAAACGATGGATATGACTCCTATCACAGAGCACGATGCTATTGTCGCTATGACAACCTATAACGAGTATACCTTCCGTCTCGCTCCTCAATCTTTGGATGACTCCGTACCACGAACCTGGCGCTGTGTCTCGATTACTCAAGAAGCCACGGACCACGCAACCATCGTACAACATCTTGTGAACGCAGAGCATCGCGGATGCAACGTAATGACATCTAAACTCCGTCTAAACCAAGACCAAGATGCACAAGTGACACGCCTCATGGATGAATTGCAGAAAGGTGAAAGAGACAATCGTTTCGAATGGACCTGGGCCGAGATCTCCCTGTTTGATGAGGCTGGTGAGTACATTGACTTGGGTTTCATCAGACGTGGTCCCGCAGGAGAGAGAGCAGCCAAGATGCACCTCATTGCCAAGCGCATGCCAAAGCGGGAGTGCAAGGCTCAAGACTTGTATGAACAGTTGATGAGGAACCCCGGCGCTCCACCGCCAGGTCCCTCTATTTATGTACACCCGTACCCGCCTCATCCTCCACCTGTAATGAAACCTGTCCGAATCGAAAGGATAGGTAGAAGCAGTTCTGTTAGTTCTAGTAGTAGTTATAATAGCAGTGATAGTGAAGCGAGTGTTGGTGTCGTTAGAAGGAAGATGAGAAAATTTCAGAAGGAGAGAGCAAGGAGGTCGAGGAGGTCGATTATCAGGGATAGTGATAGTGATAGTGACAGTGGTACCGAGAAGGAGGATGTTATTAAGATTCAGGTGGATATTAAGCGTAGTGATGAGGTTGTGAAGAAGCTTTTGGAACTTTGGACTCCGGAGGGGAAGGGAAAGGGGAAGGAGATTGCTTAATTTTCGGGGTGATGAGTGATGCCCTTTATGACCTTATGACTCTCTGTTTGATGGCATTTGTCTTTTGTAGTTAGGTTGTTTAAGTGAGTACTTTCAATGGGGGACTTTTTATTTATTCCCTTATCGAAAATTGATATGGATATATTGTTCTGCAACTACTTCTATGGTCCTCGATTCACACAGACCGTCTCTTGATGACACAGGAAGGAAAACATCTCCCTCTTAAAATTCTGCAGGCTTAAAGAATTGATTGTAGGTTATTTATGTAGATGATCTATTTCTCTCTTTATTTTCAAGTGTCGGCGACATTTACCTTATAGTGTCACTTACCCAACCCTTTTCCTTTGCAACCTCGCACTGCCTCCCAATTATAGACTTACCAAACTATACATATACTAGAAGACCATACCTTAGATAGCTTCCTCGTAGGCTACTTACTCCCTTGATTAACCATCTCCAAAATATTCATGACGACTCGGTGGTTAGAAATCATGATCAAACCACAAATCCTAGTGTGGGCTCCCCAAGCTTCAAGCAGCTTTTAATCAAAAGATGGTGCACTGTCCAAGACTAAGTCCTATAGGTGTTGCTGATACAAATTTCTAAGACGGCGAGCGTTTGTATTCCCAATCTCCTCTCCCTAACATGGCAAACAAAAGACTGTGCTCTGTCCAGCGACCGACACTCGAAGTTGTAGGTAGTGCCCCTGCCAAGAAAGACTAGCGCCTGTGCTGTACGCCAAACTTCTGCTCTTTCCAAGCTGGCGGGCATCTTTCAGCCGCCGAACAAAGTTGGTTTGCTAGGAAAGGATGGAAAGGATGGAAAGGAAGCGCGCGTCTGTACCCTCTTCCTACAGAGTACAGGATACCTAGAAAGTACGTACCAAAATACACATATGTTTCACTCCTAATCCTTATCGATTCCCCCCTTTTCCGAAGCGAGAGATGGGCACTTTTGTTTCGAAAAGTTTCAAAATGCCATGTGGGAACGAAAGCTTCTCCTTCAAAACGGCGAGACGAAACGAGCTAAGCTGCGCCCCGAGTGGGCGTTTCCATCAGGAACACAAGCTGAGTGGTGGGCAATAGAAACATCTCATCATCCTTTGCAGGGAACCCCGGTAAGCATGGCGGCATGGCGGCATGGCGCAGATAACGCAGATCTGTTTATACTGTACTATCCCCCCCCCTTATTAATGGTTATTTAGTGGGCTTGTGGGTCGGGTAGTACCAGGGTCTATAGCCAATTAGAATAGTTCCATCTATGCTAGATTTCATAATTTTATACGGGAATTACCATGGTTTTGTATTATATATCCTCTTCTATGCCGGCAGAAAAGTATACACCTATAGGCCCATCTGCTTACCCCTATATTCGACCATATATTCGACTAGATTCGACGACATATTCGACGACATATTCGACGATATATTCGACCACTTTTGAAGCTATTCAGAGATGGATATTCGACTATTGCTTAATCCCTTACCAGAATCACCTTTACCATCACCTCCAAGGCCACAGACTCCCCTAAATCGAATATATACACCAGAAACTACTCGTACAGACCGAATTAGAATCAGGGCAGCACTTGACTGGGCAACACCAAGGAAGATTCGTCGGAAATATAGCTATACTCTAAAGCAAATCGACTTAGCTATACATCGTCAAACGCCACAGAGGAAGGGGAGATATAGTCCAAAGCCGAAAATCAAGGCGATAAAGAGGAAGGAGATGGTCGACTGGCTTCTAGCCTCACCTTCACACCGACACGTATCCTATTTATATCTTCCATAATATACGCCAGAGCTTGGGCTTCAAGGTATTGGCGTACAGGCTATTCAGACTGCCTTTTCGAATGAAGGATATGGCCGACGGGTTACAAAGCACAAGGGATTTTCGGACGACCCAGCTATTATGAGATTTCGTGTTCGGTTTACTGAAGAAGGCCTAACTTGGTCACCTGAAAGGCTACGACGACAGGTGTTTTCGGACGAAGTCTGGGTATATAGAGGAGCTTTTACACAGTCGTTTATAACACGTTTAATTGAAGGCGAAAGGGAGGATATACTTCGAGATACATATACACCAGGTTGTGTCCAACACAAATATTCAAAGAGGCCGGCATGGATGTTTCATGGTACAATTTGCAATGGCAAGAAAGGCCCTGCAGTCTTCTGGGAGAAGGAATGGGGATCGATGGATTCAGCAAAGTATGAYAATATTATTTTATCTCGAATTCARGCTTGGTTTAAAGGAGAAAGAGATCAAGGGATTCGACTAGTCTGGCAGCATGATGGAGCTTCTTGCCACCGATCCTTTGAAACCACAGATAACCTATATCGACGAAACCTTCCTACCATCGAATGGCCTCCCTATTCTCCCGATTTAAACTTGATTGAACACGTATGGGCTTGGATGAAGAGGTATATACAAACGTATTATTTTAGTRTCTATTATGACGCTTCGAAGATTGAATTAGAGACACTTCGGGCTATTGTTTGGGAGGCTTGGGAGGCTGTACCAGAGGCCTTTATTAAGAGCCTCTTTGATTCTTGGTATAATAGATGTCAAGCTGTGATTGATGCCGAGGGAGGCCCTACAAAATACTAGTATTATAAAGACACTTGTCATTTCTATGCATTCTGAATTAGTGAGCGGTGAGGTGTATAGTGGCCACATATGGTATATCTTCCCCCTTGCTATATACCCGGTAATACGACTCTTGGCAGCCCACTAAATAACCATTAATAAGGGGGGGGGATAGTACAGTAAGATCCATCCCGAGGGGATGATCAGAGATGTTCATCTGAACTTGAAATTTCCCCATTATTCATGCTCCCTCCAGGATCCCCATCCTCCTTCTCCTTCTTCTTTGGTTTTCTCCTCCTACACAAATACACTCCCAATCTTGCCATTTCAGGATTATGAGCACGACTCCGCCATAATATCCAGAGAACTCAATCGGCAAGCAAGATGAAGGTCACAAGTGCTTTGATTGCATGCGCTGTAATTGCAGGTCATGCGGCTTCTGCAATTTCCCTCGACGTCACCGATCCAGGTATGCGACTTTGCAAAATCAAGAGGATATACTTTCATAATGACAGTGCCATTCTGTAGTTTCTATCCGCAATGCAACAAGCATTGTCGCCTACGGCCTGTTGAAATATTACACGGGCAATGTCACTAATACTCCGTCCACCATCGCAGTCCTGCCATCACCATACTACTGGGTAAAACCCCCCTGACAGCAAGATCTAGAGTTCATGGAAAAGAAGCTGACCAAAACCAGTGGGAAGCAGGAGCCCTCTGGGGCACGATGCTTGACTACTACCATTACACCGGCGATGACACCTACAACAACATAACAACCCAAGCCCTCCTCTCCCAAGTTGGTCCAGATTACGATTACATGATGCCGAACCACCAAAAGGACGAAGGTAACGACGATCAAGCATTCTGGGGCTTTGCGACCATGTCTGCCGCAGAAAAAGATTACCCTCAACCCGACACCTCGCTCTCTCCCTATTCCTGGGTCGAACTCACTGAGAATCTATGGAATACACAAGCTGCAAGATGGGATACAGCTACGTGTGGTGGAGGTTTGAAGTGGCAGATCTTTTCCTTCAATAATGGATACGACTACAAGAATTCGGTTTCGAATGGTGCTTTCTTTCAGTTGTCTGCTAGACTCGCCCGATTTACAGGCAACCAGACGTATGTTGACTGGGCAAACAAAGTCTACGATTGGAGCGTGAACTCTGGTTTCATTGACTCTTCGTACCACGTGTACGATGGTTCAAGTGATACCGAGAACTGCACCACCATAAACCCCATCACCTGGACTTACAGCAACGGAATCTACATGTACGGCGCAGCAGTGATGTACAACTATACCAACGCCTCTTCTGTTTGGGAAGAACGGACCCAAGGCTTCTTGGATTCATCAATCAACTTCTTCTCCCCATATGACAACAGCACAGATATAATGTACGAAAATGCCTGTGAGACGGTCAACACCTGTGATACCGACCAGTTCTCTTTCAAGGCATATCTTTCGCGCTTCATGTGGTCAACAACATTAATGGCCCCATTCACCACCGATGCCGTCACAACCGTTCTGCAAACCAGCGCTTCAGCTGCAGCACAAGCTTGTTCTGGGCCGGCGAATGGCTTCAGTAATGATGGTGAGACATGTGGTCAGAGATGGTATGTTGGTGGTTTTGATGGTAGTGTGGGTGTTGGTCAGCAAATGAGTGCATTGGAAGTGATGCAAGGACTTCTTGTCGCTAATTCGACCGCCCCACTGCACAGTGGCCAAGTGCACCTACAAACGTCCACCAGTACGAGCATGGCATCCTTACCAACATCAACAGGAGCCGCTTCGCCATCCTCCACGCCAAGCAAGCGTAGTGCTGCAAACCAGAGTGCAAACCACGTTCCTTGGTCTCTGGTTAGCCTAGTCTTCATATCTCTAGCCGGGGTGGGATGGATTGAATTCGTCGGCTTGGGCATTTTGGAGTGGGGAACGTTCCGCATCTCTCTATGAGAATGTATCTCCTTTAAATATTTGCATACCACGGAGTTCGAGGGTTTACAATGGAGCATATTGGGCTCAGCAAAAGCATTTGCATATAGCACCTAGATGGCACATAACATGGGACATGGCGTTTTGGGCATTCTGTCTGTCTTGGGTGTGTGTACATATATGATATGATGATGAAGAAACGAAAGTGCGGGAGAATAACTTAGACGATTACAAACGAATAAATAAAGATGAGATAAGAATCAAATATGTTTCTTCGCCTTGTACATAGTACCTTCTACCAGCCTTAGAATTTCCACAGCACCACAGCTCTTATGTTCAGTAATTGAACCCAAAAACATTACTCCTCTAATGCAAAACTGATGCTGCTTGCTCGCTTCGCAAGTAGAAAGGAATAACTGTATTTCACCTCCTCTATTTGTCTCGCTACGTATTCATTCCGTAAACACTCTATAGACATTGTAGGTTCCTTAAAGTAGGTAATGCATTTACCTACTTAACTGAGTTAAAGTCAGTCACTTAGATCAAGTGAGCTACTAAATCTAACTTAGTAACTTAACCTAACCTAGTCACCTAAATAAACTTAGTTACTTAGTTACTCATATCGCCAGCAGTTACCCGCCCCAAGTCATCTCGTAATCACAAGATCCGATATCTACCTAGGGTATACCCTCCGACTAATTTACTCCATACGAAAAGACGCCTGTATCCCATCGCTTTTTCCTAAACTCCGTATCATACAATATCGTTCCTTCCCAATCCGTCTGCTGAAAAAATCGCTCACTACGGTAAATACAAGTAAATGGAGAAAGAGCCAAACCATATCACCTAACCGCTCCATCGCTCCTTCCAGAATCATCTGAAGTTCTAAATCGAACTCCTAACACTCGTCACCTGCTCAACCGTCTGTGTAACAAAGATACCCGACAAATGATCCATATCCCTAACCCTTAATTGACCGTCAACGTCAAACTCGCCAAAACTCTCTTGGCTATCAACTCCAGTAGTAACAGTGGAGGTACTCATTGTTCGTCGACTACGACTCCTACGAGTATTCGAGCTTGGCTTTTCTAAATCTAGCATTTCTTGTTCGTCTTCGTCGACTCGAGGTGAGGAAGGGAAATAAGATACTGGGAATGCGTATTGTGATCTTGAAGAGGCGGAGGTGTGTAGGTTTGTGGTGTGGCGGGAGTTGTAATAAGGGCCGGTATTTCGCTCGCTTACTTCGTTTGTGGCCACGGAGCCGAATACGATGGGCAAATATGCTGAGAAGAATGGTTTAGTGGCTGGGATTGATGCGCAGATCTGTCGAGCGTTAGATCTAGTATCTACTCTGTTATTTCGGGGAGAAGATAAACTTACAATACCGACGTAGAGCTCGATTGCGGCAGTTATCCATACAGGATAAGATGCCCAAGTCGTATCCCATGTCATCAAAACCTGATACGTATAGTACGTACGTATAATCCCGGCAATGCCAGCAATGAACCCGCAACCAAATAACCCTAGGACAATGATGGTCTCTCTGGTTTTGAGTTGGAGCTTCCAGACCGTTCGAATAGGCAGGATGACCGCAACAAAGTCGGTAAAGGTATTTATGAGGCCTGCACACAAGAGAGAATAGCCTTGATTGATGCAATTGCTTTGTGGTCCCTCAGTGATCTTCCAGTAGTCTTGTGGTGGTCTGTCAGTGGGATGTTAGTTACAACTAGATTAATTTGGCAGAGAACTTCTTTAAGAATGAAAGAGGTGGAAACCCTACCTGCACTGGAACATGACGGTGAGACAGAAGACGATGGATTGGATAGTGACGACGAGAATTGCGCAGTTAGTAATACGCATCCAGAAGGCTGATCCATTGACAAGCATGCGGCGGACAAGCGTTAACATGGACAACTTAGTAAACGAGCTAGCTAAGGCAAAACAGATCTCAGTTGCTAGAACCATCTTCAATCCCGTAGTGATGTTCGCTGGAGGAATATCATACTGCATGAGGTTAGATTCGTTTTTGCTTTTCATGGAGGTATGTGAATCTTACAACGTGTCTGGTCCAAAGAAACTTCGTATCCGCCAGCACACTGAAAATGAAAAAGGCAGTAGTTGGGATCTGCGTCCATTAGATCTGAGGAAACGAAGTAGGGAAGAGGCACATACCGCAGCAATCAGAATAAAAGTATCGTCGGCTCCAAAGACTCTCATCAATCTAATCCGAGTGAAGATCCGGATAGTGAGCATGACGACGAGAATCGTGAAGCAAGTGATGTTTAGAATAACATTGCCATTACCACGAATGTCACTAGGATGGACATAGTTGGGTGTGGGCCAGGCAGCAACTTGCCAGGCTGGTGGAGCTTGCATCGCAACTGGTGCCATCTTTGTTGTTTTGTTTAGAAAAAAAAATGACGGTGTTGAAGTTCAAGTGTTGGCTCGCCAGCAGAGCTTCGTCTCGTACCCACCAGATGCTTTACTCTCCCAGAAACCTCAGAAAAACGGCCGCTACAAAGGAACTTGGTGTGTATTCTGAACAGCAGAGCTTTAAGCTTAGCTAGTGACCATGTTGTTCTTTTGTGGAGCTTAGTGGTTGAGAATGGAATGGTATTGTGGTGTCGCGGAAGGAAATATGTTGCAACGAAAAGTATCAGACGAGGAAACCAGGAAGCCAGACCGAGAGCAGCGACGAAAGCAAGCAAAGGTCGAGGATTATACTGAAAGGCGAGCAGGCTTGACTGAGTGGTGACATCCAAATTCAGGAACACAAGGAGGGGCACAAAGCACAGATATCACACTGCTGTGCGAATCAATCCAAAGATTCCAAACCTTACGTAGTATCCAGCTTCATGCCCACGCTCAACTAGTCCTCGTAAAAGAACAATGCCATCGCCTATCTGAGCCATCCAACAAGCTCATTGGCTCATCTCAGCAATATACAATGGGCAAAACAGCAAGCCTTCCTCTCCGAAGCGAGCTAAAGACTGGTAGTTACGGGTCATCGTTGACTTCCCGGCCTTGTAAGCTCCTGAGTAGCGAGCTGCCGTATGCAGCGGTAGTCCAAGGGGAATTGGTGACATGTTTTTCTTAGGCTCTGCTGGTTTTGTTGGTTCAATGTCTGTGTGGGAAGTATCTCGAGATTCTCGACCGCATTAAGCTGGACAAGTGTGTAGCAGGCTACCCCCCTTGGAAGGACTTGAACGATCACCTCCATCAGTTTGCTGGTTGAAGCTTGCCACGCCAATCACTACAGTAAAGTTTGTGCCTGAATGCGGTCTGTGTGTCCAGCCGTCCACGATTATTTTGAGATGGGTTTTAACCCCTTTGGCCTGATGGCATGATGTGGCTTGCGGACATATATGGTCGTGAGTAAGAATTGATACTCTTTAGGGTAAAGTGTCAACGTCGGAAGAGGGGAAAGCTTTGTTCACTTTGCTGAGAACTCAAGGTGCGTGCACTGCTGAAGCTTCCGCTGTGATGAGATGACAAGAGATGCATATTAGATGGGATCGAAGGCGATGAATAGTGTCCTACAGCAAATACTAACATGTAGGTTCAGCGAAAATTAAGAAGAAGGTGTCATGACTACCACCCAGAATACAATAATTAGGGGAGGAAAAGGAAAGAAGCGACTTTGGCTACAGGTCGTACCCTAACAATCACGGACCCCTCTAGGTTGGTCTTACTGATCACTGATGTTGGTCAGCCTTGGCAGGAGTGAAAGAAACCAGGTACAGTTCAGCCGCTCACGGCTTATTAGCTCCAAGGCGTATTTAGATGCGGACTTGGTTGACCTGCCCGAGTCGTTACAAGCGATGCAATTGTACGAGAGGAACGAGGAAGAAACGGCGTGGTGATCTCCGAGGTCGCCAATACACGGTGGAGCCAATCATGCTTCGAAGGTCTGTAGACATTTTGCTATGAGACCACAAGAGAGTAACTTTTTCTGTTCCTCCCTAGGTGACTTCAGGATTGAAGGACCCAAGTGGTTGGATTTGAGGCCAGGGCATACTTAGATTTTGGGTGTTCATTAGAGAAGCAAACTGCAAATCTCTCCCTCTACTATGCATACAAAATCCCGCCTCGGCTGTGTTCCTTAGAACGGCCGGATGCTCCCTTGAGCTTCCTCCCAGTGTTCTCAGACGCTGGTGATGCTTTTTATGACGAACCGCCCATTTATTGAGTCTTCTTTGCAAACTCCACTCTCAAAATAAGATGCTTGAAACCGTAACCATCCATCTTCTCACACGCCTTCGCAGCATCTGTTCTCTCCTGGAAACTGATAAACGCAAAACCCTTCGCCATACCAGTCTCCCGATCCTTCGCCAAGAACACTCTTGTGACCCGACCGAAGCGCTCAAACATATCTCGAAGTTCTTGTTCTTCCGCCATTTCAGACACCTAAATTGTACATTTGTCAGATCAAAGTTCCAACTCATAAGTGTATGGGCAGGAAAACTTACGTTTGTGACACGAAGCGTAGCCAGATCGTCTCTCTCATATTTGCCACCACCCATCTTCTCTCCACCAGCAGTACCTCCATTTCGCATGTGGGGTGGTACGTACGAGCTCTTGCCTGAACCAAGACCACCAGGTCCTGGAGCGGGCTCATCGCCAGGTCCAGCAGCCACATCCGCAGTGCCCTCCTCTCCAACGGGTGCCATGGTATCCTTGAAAGGACATCTGGCTGTGAAATGCTCTCCGTTACAAATACGACATTTGACCTTCTTATCCTTAAGCTTGTCCTTCATGCTGCCAGCCTCAGTCTTCTCCTCCTTTGCATCCTTGCGCCAGTTTGCGCTTGGCCTGAAGATGATGTTCTCTGCGATTGAAGTTGTGCTGTGGAAAGCAATTAGTACCACTTAATATGAAATATTGATTCCGCAGATACGTACTCCGAACTTGGTCCTGCTGCATCTTTTGCGCTGAGTCCAAACTTGGTCCATGACTTCCGTTCCGCAACCCGTGGGTTTACAACCTCCCTAACAGTAGTGAATCGAATTCGGCGCGTAGTCTTAACCTTCTTGCCATCGTCATTAAATCTATATGTGATAATCGTCTTGGTTCCGTCCTTATTTGTGGTAGTAGTATCTTTGGGAAGCGCATTGTCGACTGCGGCCTCGCCATCAAACTCCTCATCATCGGCCCAATCTTGTTTCCCACTGCGCACGCTGTTAGATATGTGAAATGGTAAAAAATGGAGGAAGCCTTACGTGACTTTTGACATCTTGGAAATGGTGTGTGCGAGCGTAGGGTGGGTATTCGAAGAACTTATTTGTAAATGTCGTGTTCTTTGATATCTTGAATTTCCAAAATCCGAAGGTGCTTAGTGGGGCACGCTTAATATATCTCTTTAAATCACGTGATGATTAAGTGTGTCTAAACCCCAATTGAATGACTCAATCAATGTTGCAAAAAATTCATTCCACTAGTTCAAATCTCAAATACTAATAATAAGGGTGCAGACCGCGAGCTTGTTATAGTTCCGCTGTTCTATCCACTGTTAAACCCCCAAGCAAGTATTCTTTGCACCAGTTGTACTGGAAACTTCCTCGCCTTCTCATTCTAGGTTTGCCTCCTTTGAAATCAAAAGACTCCAAGTCAAGTTGAAAATCTCTGGATTCTAAACCACATAAACGCTGCTCCCTGGCTCCCTGTCCATCATGATTTCTCTTCAGCTTCTCCTCGTCGTCCTTAGGTCCCCGCAATACTCACCACCCCCAGCTAAGCTAAGTCTAGTAACTCTAACACACGCCCTTCGTACAAGACCTCGCACAGTAATCATGACGTTCACAACTTAAGAAAAGCGATATGCAACAAATATTCTTCTTTCAACTGCAAAGTCACGAGATTGTCGCGTCATTGTAGGTAGACCTGGATGTCAGGGAGGCGTCATTATAAATACAGTACTTCGACAAGTACAAGTGCCACCACCGCTTACTGAAAATGCCACCTCTTCACCATCTGAATTCTTCTAGAAATTCAGGAGAGTAACTACAGGCCTCTAAGAATGTGGCAGCCCAAAACGTGGAAAATTAAGCTCTAAATGGCCGCCCTACATACAGCTTTGGAATATAGCTTGGTTATTTTGATAGTCGAAGGATCA
Source organism: Pezicula radicicola (assembly GCA_003008705.1). Lineage (NCBI taxonomy): Eukaryota > Fungi > Ascomycota > Leotiomycetes > Helotiales > Dermateaceae > Pezicula > Pezicula radicicola. The sequence continues at coordinate 175,464 of PDUO01000065.1, read as the reverse complement.
TACAATTATTGGTTTGGTGTGTATTTACGAGGAAGGAATAGATAAAATGCTTTAATGCAATCAAATATGGTTCAAGATGAGAGGGGATGTCATATTATTCGTCGTATCCTATACTTTTTTATACAGCCTCAGTAATGCCCCGTTCCACGCAACCGTACAGAGCCCTTAACGCTGCATTTCTAAAACCTGAAAGCAAACGCCTCTGCCCCAGCTATGAAAACAAATGGTAACGTTAGGTATAACAACAGAGAAGCGTCGCAAATATGCAACATATGAGTACAAGTGAATACACGGGTGACATCTATGCCGACCTTTAAAACGCTGGAATGATTGAAAGAAAATGGTGCCTAGTTGGCTTTTCATGGCTTCTTCTCGCCATCTTTGGACTCTCCCTCGGCGTTCTCGCCAGCGGGTGGAGCCTCTCCTGACTCAGCACGAGCCTTGTGCATCTTGTCGAAGAGGTTCAATGAAGCCATCTGGAGCTCATCGGTCTTCTCCTTCAGTTCAGCTGCAGTTGCTGCTCCCTCTCCAGATTGGCTCTTGCTGACAAACTCACGGAGAGTGGTGATCTTCTCGCGGATTTGGTCAGCCTCAGTCTTGTCGAGTCTGTCGGCAAACTCGTTCAAAGCCTTCTCTGTGTCGTTCAGAACGCTGTCGGATCGGTTGGCAGCCTCAATGGCAGCTTTGCGCTCCTTATCCTGCTCAGCATATCTCTCAGAGTCATCAACCATATTCTGGATTTCCTGATCGGAGAGACCAGAGCCTGAGGCAATGGTGATGCTGTGGTCCTTGTTGGTGGACTTGTCCTTGGCGTGGACGTGGACAATCGCATCAGCATCAATGTCGAAGGTGACCTCAATTTGAGGAACACCGCGGTGCGCAGGTGGGATACCAACAAGTTGGAAGTTACCGAGCATCTTGTTGTCACGGACAAGCTCACGTTCACCCTGGTAGACCTTGATCTCAACAGCGGTCTGGAAATCGGCAGCGGTAGAGAAGACCTGGGACTTCTTTGTTGGGATGGTAGTGTTGCGGTTAATCAAACGGGTAAAGACACCTCCGAGGGTCTCAATACCGAGAGACAATGGAGTGACATCCAAAAGGAGGACATCAGTGACATTACCAGCGAGAACACCACCTTGAATAGCAGCACCCATAGCGACAGCCTCATCAGGGTTAACTGACTTGGCAGGGTCGCGACCGAAGATGCTCTTAACGGACTCGGCAACCTTTGGCATACGGGTCATACCACCAACCAAGATAACCTCCTGAATATCTTTGGAAGCGAGGTTGGCATCCTTCAATGCCTTGCGAACTGGCTCAATGGTGCGGCTGATAAGAGGGTCAACAAGCTTCTCTAGTTGTGCGCGAGAGAGCTTAGAATTGATGTGCTTGGGTCCGGAAGAATCTGCGGTGATGAAAGGAAGGTTGATGTCGGTCTGCATTGAAGAGGACAACTCAATCTTGGCCTTCTCTGCTGCCTCACGAATACGCTGGATGGCCATGCGATCGTTGGAGAGATCAATGCCAGACTCCTTCTTGAAGGTCTGGACCAAGTGGCGCACCAAATGGATATCGAAATCTTCACCACCTAAGTGGGTATCACCGTTGGTGGACTTGACCTCGAAAACACCCTTTTGAATCTCGAGAACGGAGATATCGAAGGTTCCTCCACCCAGATCGTAGACAGCAATAATCTTGTCCTCATCCTTCTCAAGACCGTATGCAAGTGCAGCAGCGGTAGGCTCGTTGACTACACGGAGTACGTTAAGGCCAGCAATCTGTCCAGCATCCTTGGTGGCTTGACGTTGGGAGTCGTTGAAGTAGGCAGGAACAGTAACGACAGCATTCTGGATTGGCTTGGTCATGTACGCCTCAGCGGTCTCCTTCATCTTTTGCAAGACAAATCCACCAATTTGAGAAGGTGAGTATTTCTCGCCCCGAGCCTCTACCCACGCGTCTCCATTCGTGTGTTGAACGATCTTGTATGGCACCTCCTTGATATCACGCTGAACCTCAGCGTCGGTGAACTTTCGTCCGATCAATCGCTTCGTAGCAAACAGTGTGTTTTCTGGGTTGACAACTGCCTGACGCTTCGCTGATACACCGACTAATCGCTCTCCGTCCTGCGCAAAGGCAACAACAGATGGCGTTGTCCTCGCACCTGTTCTAGGTTAGGGGGTTGCAAAGCAGTAAAATGCGTCCATGAGACTTACCTTCTGAGTTCTCAATAATCTTTGCAGTCTGACCTTCCATCACAGCCACGGCAGAGTTAGTGGTTCCTAAAGGAGAAAAATATTAGTATGCGACTCGACCATCAAGGGGCAAGGGGCAAAAACTTACCCAAGTCAATACCAATGACTAGGCCCTTCACCTTCTTGTCATCTGAGTTGTATCTTACAAACGACGATGCGAAAGGCGTCCTCGATATTTGTGCAGATCGTGTGGCGGAAGATGTAGCTCTTGGGAGCTGTTGACGTACAGTTAGCAGTCTATCATGAGTGTGCAACTGATCCAATTCAAACTTACAGCGCGTGCAAGTCTTGACGACAACATGGTTGCGGTTGCTACAAGAAAAGAATGTGAGGTGGGAGGATATGGTAATTAGATGGGAAGATGTATGGTGGAAAGAAAGGAGAAGATGGGTATGAAGAAGGAAGAGTTACGTCGGGACGAAGAGGAGATAGAAGTTAACAAAATTTCCTCGGCTAGCCTCTTTCCATAGGATTCTCCGAAGCGCCGGGACAAGGATTTATTAGTGGAGCCGTAAGGACAATCGCAGGGCAGTGGGCACCAAGAATCAGAATGAATAGCACGTGATCCCAATATACGCAAGCCCAGCCTCTACCCTGACGTCGAGCGTGCGGCTGTTGGTGTCTAGTCTACCAATAAGTAACCTATTACCAATGCAGCCAGACCATGTTTGCCCAACAACAGCCGTGTCCGGACGACATCTTTATTCCCTAAGCGTCAACCTGTGTATTGTTAGAATTGCCCATATCCGAGCTTCCTAATCACTACAAAGCGGCCGAAAACCACCCCCCTTCAACCGCCTTCTTGGTGACTCGAGTCAGGAATCAACAAAGCAATCAATCATCTTCATGCCCGTAACCTCTTAGGCGCATGGCAGCCATGGCTGTCAAAACTGAGAGCTTGTAAGTCCGCGGTTGGCTTGTCTATACAAATACAACTGCAGTTAATATGTTGTCGGGGGATTGAAGCTGATCGACTTGTTGAATAGACACCATGCTACAGACAACTTGATCTTACCCAACCCTCGCAAGTATTATCGGAACCTTATCCATACGTCGCATTGGCAGCTTCGCTCCTTGATTAGCTCCCCAACGTTACACAACGTCTATTTTCCCAGTAACAATGATATTATACGTCTAAACACCAATACAAGGGAGCGTGAGGTAATCACGACTCTGTCGTTCTCTCCACGATGTCTCACAGCTGTGAAGGGTTGGATCTGCTGTGGAGGAGACAAAGGAGAATACACAGCAATACCTCTTGATGATGATGACGAAGAAGAAGGACGGGAAGGTTCGCTCCTACGGGACTTCAATGCCGGATTGGCTGCTGATCCTGATGCTCGACTCCCCGAACTCGACCTTCCTCGAAGATCGACGCCACTCTCTCAGCAGACGGTCATAATGCGCAGGCTTCGCGGGTTCAACCATCCTACAGCTTCGAATATCAAATTGATTGGTCAGGATATTGTCAACTGCATCACGATATGGGTACCGCCATCAACAAACCTGCCAGACGAGATATATAAAGCGCCAGTGGCGGTCATAGCCACTAACGACTGCAGTGTATGTATCATGGACTTGCAAGACTCGGAAATATTGGACAGGATGGCATTTCCAGACAATGTCAATCGCGCTCTGATCTCTCCAGATGGAAAGATACTCATTGCAATCTGTGATGACCCTTTCATGTATATCTACCGCAGGGTACCCAAGGTAGAGAAAGGTGAGACTGCACCTTCTCGGTTTTCGATCGAGAACCCTCCGGAGTATGAATGGCGACCTTGTGGTAAAGTGCAGATAGAGGGACAACGGCTTGCGGACAAGACCAGTATGAGAGGGTCTTTTGCAGCTTGCTTTTCCCCATCCGGCGAGAACCTTGCTGTTGGAACCCAATATGGCATCATCTCTATCTTTGACACCAATTCTTTGCTAGATGAGGATTGCGACCCTTTAAAAGCAACATTCACTTCTTCGCGACCAAATAGTGAAGCTACCAGTGGTGGGAATTCCCCTGGAGCTATCAGAGCAATGGAGTTTTCACCTGAACCTTTTGACCTTCTTGCTTGGACAGAGGCGACTGGTCGAGTTGGAGTTGCAGATATGCGGAATCTTTGTTATTCGAGGCAGTCCGTCAAAATTGATGCCCATGCAGAAGGCATAGACCGGGTACTTGTAACAGATCGGGCTGTGGAACGACTAGAGCCTCTGATAGATCCAAGACTCCGGAGCTTCAGGTCGGAAGCCCCTACGACGTCAAGCTCAACTCCTGATTACTTAGGCTTGGGAGACCTTGATCGACGCCACTTCTCGTCCTTGAGAAATTTCTCACGCGAACTGCTAGATAGACATCAAGCCCCATTGACCCCGGAGGAAATGCAGGTTCTTGAAGCATCGTCGGCTGCACGACGAGAACGTGACCGTGATCGTAATGCAGAGCGTGATCGTGATGCACCAGGGACCTCCGGCGCAACCAGTACTGCAAATGCCTCGGATCCTTCAGCAAACAGCAATATGTCTTTAAGCGAATGGTTACATGTTGATGATTCACTATCATTGAACACGCCGTCAGGCTCATCGTCTAACGAAAGAACTTCCGCCGCTGAGCGTAATACCTCAGCTGCCCCTGCACTTCCCCCAGCTTTGCGAGACTTTATCAGCACAGATCGCAGCGCGGCGTCATTTCGAGCATTTATCAATGAGCGAAATCAGGATCGGGAGAGGCGAGGACAGACAACGCAGCAACCGCGAAGGCGCGGATCGGTGATCTTAGCCACAGCCCAGAACGACGTCGAGAGAACAGTCCGTGGTGGACGAGAAACAACCTACTCCCCAGCTTACTCATTCCGAGTCCCTGGGTCCCAGACACATGGGGAAAGAATGGCTGAAGCACGCTCTAATGTATATGGTCACATACCAAGAAGCAACAGTGATCGAAATGCCAACGATAACGAAGCAGCATCCAGTCTTGAGCGTCTCCAGCTAGACCCCCCTAGGCTACCAGCTATAGGGACTGAATCGTCTAGTGATCCGTGGGCGGATATAGAAGCTATGTATAGTAGCAGATTTCCAACTAATCCTCCAGTGGACGTAACAACTCAATTGCGGGTTGAGACAGAAAACGAAGACAGCAGGGACTTCGCTCATAGACTGCGACAGCCTTGGCGACCTCTAGATGAGTTTGCTACTGTCACCCGTCTTGCGGGCAGATATGAGAGTTTGAGAAGTGGCGATCATAGACGCGCAGGCTCGGCTGTCGAAACCATGGGCTGTACCTGGAGTGAGGATGGGCGGATATTGTAAGTTGTACCCTCAAAACTTCCCGAAGACTTCCGATGGCACACCTATTTGAAAGCTCAGAGACTCCTTCGAGGTGATGAACCGTTAGACTCACTCACGGAGGCTTGAACCACCCTGGCATCCCAACTACTGGGAGCGCAAATAACAGTAGTGAGTATTGAGTAAGGAGTGTGAGGCAAATCGTCATTACTACCTCGTCTCAATTCGGCTGCTGTTGTTCCCATTGGTGGTGCTTGAGCCTCGGTGAGTAAGTCCTACTCAGTCAACGACTTGAAGTGCCTCTGTCATTCTTGTGTGCCGCTGTCTTCTTTAATGCCAAGCCCTAGGACACATAAGATAAATGCTAATTCCACATAGATATGTCGGCGCCGAAGACGGAATCTATGAACTTCATGTGAACATCCATAGCAGGAAACTCTTCCCAAGCCTGGTGCTGCGATAGTGATAAGTGTACATGATAATGGGCTGGAGCATTTTGGTGTACTGGCGTTGGTAATGGATACCTACTGTATGGGCATTAGGAAAGGAGCGCTTCGAGCCTCGGTAAATATTGAGTTTTTGTATAGTATGTCACAAGTCTGAGTATTTTCCCATCAAAAAGCTTTACTACCTTTTTCACTTACAATAAGTTCTGCGTTATAAATCTAATGCTGTTAAAAATTATATATCCTTGTAGGCTTTTCCTTGAATAATAAGTCTAACTCTGCCGAATATCTCTCTAAGTTTCAGCTTCAATGATACCAAGCTGCAGCACGCCAATGTGCGCATGCAAGTAATCTTCTCTCGGGCACAAGATCCTCCCTACTTCGTCATCATATCCGTGGTTAATCAAATTTCGGGCTACCGCCTACACACTGAGTCCCTATATTCTTCTGGAACCAACTAGTTGCACCCAATGTAGGGCCATTTTACAACTATTAGCCAGATAATTTGTGATACATCACCTTATTGGTGACACTATACTGAAATCCTATTATAGCAACCATCTAAAGCACTTTCGCCTTTGCAAAGAGTATGTCAAAAAGGATAATTACTGTTATGTCCCAAATGCAGAAAAGTAAGTTCACCTCACCATAACCCTTTTAGAAACAGATACCTTATTACAGGCGAAGAGAGCCTTAGTTCTACGCCCGCCGGATAAATTAGCTATAGTGAGATTTAGATTTCTAGTTGTCGTTTCTTAACTAAGTAGAACTTAAAAATAACACACCTACTAACAACAACTGCATATAGTGACTAGCATAACTCTTCGGGCTTCTTGTTTCTTTTCTTTCATTTCCTTTTTTCGTCCTTTACAACGAGGAGATAGGGTTCTTATCTCCACCAGTTTATACCCTTTATCATTTGCTTTGTAGTTGATCTAAATACAATACCGTTGTTAGCTAGGTAGTTGCCTTAATTCAAAGGTAAAGCTCTCCTATCCTATGTACTTACTAGACGTGCTAGCGCCAAATACAGCCTCTCTAATCTACCTTCCTTAAACCCAAGTTCGATGGGTGGGTGTTGAGTTGTTTACTCATTACCTAATGTTTCTAACATTATTTTCTACTAACATGTAAAGCACTAAACAACATCTGATGCTCCTAACTAAATCCCCTTTAGAAGCTTCCATGAATATTTCTACTTAACCCGCCACCAACTAATTAATAGCTAGATATATCACCTCTTGCCCCTTCTCCTCGAATTCTCCTTAACTACCATGAAGCTGTAACTTGAACTAGCTATTATTTTCTTCTTGACAACAATCCAAGAAATGGTAACAACGCGAGTATAAGTAGTTCAACAAGAACTCCCCTTTTCTAACAGAGGGACATACTAGTCAAAAAAGCTTTGTTAAGATTTCCGTGATTGGCAGCTTCATTGTAGGCGCGTGACTAGTAATTTTAAAGCTTAAGGAAATCGTGCTATTGTATTCTGTATTGTTTCTTCGGAAAGAATAGTGTAATAATATGAGGAGTTATAGAAGCACCACTAGACAAGCAGGCTGTAATGAGTGTCAAAGTGGTGTTTAGAGAACACTAGGATCAAGTATTCTGAAATTAGTTAAAGACATCCTCACAATGTGATGAATTACTTTCATAAGTAATATACTTTCTCTACAATGTGTTCTTAAAATTATGGACTAGTAGGCCAATTAAAGCTTGACAAGATCTAATTTTCTAAAGAACCTAAAAAAACAAGTACGACTTCAAAGCCAAGAGAAAAGACACAAGTTGAATAGGAAGAAGTAAACTTCATTAAGAGAATTTAGGCAACATGTCAAATGAATAGCAGCCATATATATAAAAGCTCGCCAAGTAAGATTGCAACACTTTGACGCTTCGTCGCTTAAATTTAATCATTCGAGCCGAGAGAAGAGCTTATTTTATCATGGCACACTACGGTCCCCTGTGTAATTATTCATTATTTTTCGGTGGACTTTATTAACTAAGTAAGGAGCTAGCTATGAAGCAACATTACTCGTATATCACTTTAGAGTCTTCAGAGAGGTTACTGAATGCGAGATGTTAATGTATGTTTGCTTTCTGAGCGACCACTTTTGCAAAACGAGTTTAACAGTGGCGGCACCTTTGTTTATAATATTATAGCATCTGCTAATTGATCTGAGACAACGTTGGGAGACCAAAAATGACCTCTAGCTATTCTATTCTGCCCGTTTTCCAGCGATTCGCTCGCTTACAGTGAAGTATATGATGCTATTTAATTATGACTACTTTCCTCCAGTTCTAAAACAATGCAGCGGGTATCTGTTAGTGCCCCGGATATCCTAAATACCAATAATACCAACGCTGGAAATGTGCCCCAAAGGTCCCAAAGGTCCCCGGAGATCCAAAATAGGATGACTTTCGCACCCAGAATGATAATACACCTATTAATACAGTAATTCCTACGTTGCGTATTGGCGTTCTGTGTTTGTGTAGCAGAGCTAAAGCCTCGGCACGCTTCTCTGCCCATTGCAGTTCCTTTGCCTGCAGTTTGAAATACGCCTGTCCGTCCTCAAGAGTTTGTCGTTCTATTTGATCGGGCCACCGTGCTGTTTTCAATACGCTAGCTTTCGATATTCGACTCCAAGTCGGCAGATTTTCGGGAGGATATTTTTCAATTAATTTGACGCTATTTGAGATGAGAGCCTCAAGATTGAGGGGTTTGGGGAGTTTCGAAAGGATCGAGTGCATCATCTCGGGCTCATCGGAGGGTATCTCGAAGAGCTCTCCTGAACGCTGGAGCACGACTTGTGCGAAAATGTAGACAGAGAATACCGCTTCTCGGGCGAGAAAGACATCGAAAAGGCGAGAAATCTCGCCGTATTCTTGGATATCATGAGCATACATTGTCAATGTGCCCGACAGAGCAAAGAATGGCTCCATGCCTATAATGTTCCCGAAGAGGTGGTTGTATAGCTGAATATTGCTGGCCTGAATGATTGCCGGTATCAAGTTGAGCTGATCCAGAGCTGGTCGCAACTTCGGGAGCATAAAATCCCGGATTCGAAGTGTTGACAGACGCGCCACCGCTGCTGCGCGACTACTCTGGTCAAGTACTAGCAGGAATACTTGGCAGATATCGTGGTAGCCCTGGAAGTAGCAGAGGTATGGCTGTCGTCGGAGGACTTCGGTGATCAGGTTGGATAGTTCCTGCTTCTTTCCCTCGAGGTCTTTAGGTGATTGGTCTGCAGGAATGGATCCATCAGCGTCTTGAAGATGTGATATGTGACTGTTATAGTGGAACTCGAATGCGACGTACTGTTGGGATAGTAAATAAACGACCTGTCCACATCCAGTCGTACTTGGCCCTCATCTCTGTGTTTCGGCAGCGTCCTCCAATCTTCAAGCTCCTCATCTGCATTCCATATCGACTCAGGCGCAGGGTAGCCAAGGAGTAAAGGCCCTATAACTTATCAGACCAGAATGGAAGCAATATTCTTTGCAGCTGTGTACAAACATGCTTGACGTCGGACGGCGTCCGAGACCAGTCCTCCCTCCGTAGTCGCCAGTGCCCTCAGGAGCTTAGTATCCTTCCATCGACACGCATCCAAGATACGCGCCGTCTTCGCGTGGGACGGCTTCTCCTTTGTAGAAGATTGCGCCTGGAACTGGCCATTGTCCTTTCCAACCCTTCCATTTGGCTCCATTTCAAGAACGAAAATCCATGGGACGGTCCAGAGCTGTGGTCATTGCAGACACGACAGGAAGCAATTGAATTGATGGAGATGAAAGTGCACAGATAAAGGGTGGTGGTAGTGTGCGCGGCAAGGCAAAAAGCAAGAAGGAGGAGGAGCCTCCCTGGCTCGCAGGGCAGCAGGACAGCAGGGCAGCTTCTCTCACTTATCTGATTGTGAGCTGGCGAGCTTTTTTGGGCCAAAAGCGGCGAGATGCCGTTCGAAAGCTGACGAGACGAGAGCCTGGCTGCCATTCCAGGTTTTCCCTCAACTCGGTCGGCCGCGAGCGCGAGTTACGGAGTTGGTAGGTAGTAGTTCGGCCTACGTCCTCCGAATCCTACCTACTATATGGTGTACTACTGCACCTACACACTCTACAGTAAACTCCCCTCTCTCATGTGCAGTACTGTACTGTACCTACCTAGGCACCTACCTAGGTACCCATCTAACTCTTCATCTATTTATCTGTTCAGAGTACGAAAGTATGAAATACGAAAGACCTACCATATACAGCGCCAGAGCGAATAATTGGAGGCCATCCTTGTGTGAACAATCAACTCTCTGCCCTACCACGTACCTTACCAACTTTGCAGACCAATCTGATATGACAAGTCAGCAGCAGTAAGCATCATCTGAACAGCCAGTCTCCAGTGCTGCAGCTCTTCGCGCTTCCCTCGACAGAAGAGTTATTTATCATTATCATATGAATCATTATCATATGAATCATCATCCAGTCCGAACCCCTCAGCCTGTTGTTGTTCACTACGACTACCATACTAGCACCGTACGACTGTTCTTCTTCCGCGTCCCTTCTCCTTCCGCTTCCGCCCCCAGTTATCGCGTACGTCCGTAGCATGATCCGCATCGAGATCCCCCAACTCTCGCAGTTTCCGCAATACTGCCGCTTCTCTCACGTCGACTGCGCATGTAGGACTATTCACAGCCTTGTCTTTGCGATCGCCGCTCTCACCTTCTTGCAGGCAGCAAGGCTGGCATTTGAAACTTCAAGTTGTTCTGCAGGTCAAGTGCACCCTGCGCTGCGGCCTGCTCAACGGGTATCCGCGGATCTTCTAGAACAGGAACCTTGCCGCACAGCCTGTTCCTCGTGCGCATCTAGGCCTGGGCCTGTCATTTTCGTTCCTAAACATATTCATACCTGGGTATCCTAATTCATATCTGGATAAGAGTGGCCTTGATTGTGGGCAACTGGATGGCAGCAGTCTGATTTCACCTTGCCATGATGGCTTTGGCAACGAGCACCCTCGTAAATGGAGAATGGACCACCCAGACATTGGACGTCAACTCTGTACTACAACACTACGACCAACAGGACAAGGAGGCTGCCACCAAATTCTCTGATGTAGAACGTCCTCCGGTACACGGTCTCCTGACCCAGACAATCATCAGAAGCCCACAGGCGCATTGGATCCTACCAGTGAAAATAAGGAATCCTCATGCAAACGATGTTGCTTTCATCGGGGTAAGTGAAAGCTTTCATTTACTCGTGGTCTTCATTATTTGGCTGTAGTACAACACCTTGTGGGTCGTTGGTTGTTACCTATGGTGTTATCAACTGTTCGATGCTGGAGTGTGTCAAATAGACATCCTCTCTGAATTATGTAGGATCAGCGTTTTATTGAAAACATGACTTCTCAGTCGATGTTGTTGGCCATGCCACTGAAGAGTTTTCTTCCTGTCACTGATGCTCACGTATGCTGTCGGCTATTCCTGCTGACCCCTAGAAGGAGGACTTTGTGCAGATTCGGGAGTTACGACCAGATGGACACCTCTGCGATATCATTCGCAAGGAAAACTTTGGAGCCAAAATTCACAATGCACGTGTCATTGGATCAATCAAAACCTACTATGAGGATCCTGACACTGGCTCTTCGCCTCCCAAAGACATAGCAAGGGACGGCGACAATGACATTTCAATGAGTGGCATTCCTCGCGCGTATCCGCAACCCCAAGGCTTGGGAGACACTTTACCTCCCCAAACCCTTGTCTTACATCTGGATTCAGGAGACTTTTGCTTCCTGATGCTACGCGAGGAGAAAAATGTTGGGTTGAAATTTGTCTCGACTAGGCACCGAGTCTCAAAGCCGATGCTCACAAGCCCAATCATCAACCCTTCAATTTTTAAACCGTCAGAGTCGACAACGGAGAAGGCTTTCAGCAAGCTCTTTGGTGAGTCTGCGTCTAAGGGATCCCCGTTCAAAGAACTTCCATCGAGGGCCAGCTTGAGCGCACTTCAAGCTGGAATGCACTTAGCTGTAGATCCAAGTTCGCGATATATGGCCGTAGGGTGTTCCCAAGATATCTTCGCGATATATGAGTTGCATACAAGGGGGGACTTGAAAGAGCAACAGGCCAAAGGCACTCCTCTTCGTCACATTGAGTCGGAAAGATACATTACATTCCCTGGTGTAATCCATAAGATGGAGTTTCTATATCCATCTGCAGATGACGAAGGACACATTATTTTGGTAATACTTGTCGTTCGAGGTGGCCAGACCAGGATGGTTGTCTTTGAGTGGCAAGCTGGTATGGACCTTAGGAAGATCAGTGCCCATAGCAAGAAAGGGCACTTGTTGGAGGAGGCCCGACGAATGCCACTACTTCTTATCCCATTGACCATCAAATCTGCCTTTATCCTGGTCTCGGAATCTTCCATGGCCGTTTGCCAAGACATACTCAGTGGTAGTCCAAGATGTATAGACTTTAACACAGAGTTCGACCCACCGACGTCCTTACATTATGGCCTCGGTCCACCTCTTTGGGTAGCATGGACACGACCTCCTCGTCTTGGCTACCATACTGCCTTCCGTGACGATTTATACATTGCGAGAGAAGATGGACTAGTCAAGTTCTTCGAGATTGATTCAGAAGAATTTGTCAACGCGGAAATAAACATCAGTCACTTCCAGTGCAATGTTGGCACTGCATTGGCAAGCGTGGAATACCAAAAATTCAATGATCCAGGTAGATCAGGAGATTTATTGATTACTGGCGGTGATTCATGCGCTGGAGGTACCTACTTGGTGAGTCATTTTCTATTGTGCGATTGCGACTGCTTCCCTTGATTCGTCCCAAGTCGTTTGCTCAATCTTCCTCCCTACCACATCGCTGGATCAGCATCCTTCCCCGTGTTGAAATTAATTCCCGGTTCGCTAACGCTTCTCAGGTGCGTGCACGAGAATTCCCTCAATTTACCGAGTCTGTTCAAAATTGGTCTCCAGCTATCGACTTTGTAACAACCTTTTCGACTCAAGATTTCCATAGGCAACGTAAAGGCGCTATTCCAAATCCAGATCGGATATTTGTCTGCAATGGCATGGGAACCAAAGGGGCCATCAGCGAGTTCAGATATGGCCTTGAAGCTGCTGTTGGGACAATAATTCCGTACGACACCCCAATAATGAAAGCATGGGTACTTTCGCCTAGTTTTGATCTCACGGAGGAAGGTGCTGGTCTCTTATTCTTGATGTCATTGGGAAATTGCTCAGCAATGGTCAAACTCTCGAGCGATGCATCGCAAGCCGAGGCAGTGGATTCAGAGAGCACATTATTCGATCTTGAAAGTCGAACCATTGCAGTTGGAGCATTCGGCAGCCTGATGAGACAGGTTACTGAACGCTCAATTATTGTCTCCAACGGAGATAGTGCGTAAGTACAGGTCTCTTCTCAGCTACTAATCACTCAATATTTCGAAGAGTCTGAGCGGGTTTTTTTTATGATGCCTTCGCTGATACTTTTATAGTCATATCCATAATGGTGAATCTCTCCTTGACATGGCTACAGCAGTTGAGAACGCCGTAATTTATGAAGACGTCGTACTCTACACAACTCTTTTCGGCAATGAAACAATACTTCGGGTGCTGTCACCGGAATCAACTGAGGCTCTGGACAGATTCGATTCTGCAATGCACGGGGGAAGTATTGTGACCTTACGAAAATTCTCAACGCGCGTCACCAGTCTAGCCTTATGTTTAGTGGGGCAACATCTTTGTGCAATAGTTGCCGCATTGTGTGGGGAATATATTGAACTGACTTTCCAGCCTATCAATGGAGCGCAATCTCATACTTTGCAACTCCCCATCAGTGTTCAAAAAGGCGCCACCAATCTTGATGCGATTGTCAGTATGGTTGTCGCTTCAGGGACCTCTGTTCCTAGCGCACATGATAGCATCATTCTTCTCTGCGGCACGCGAAATGGTTTTCTAGTTACCTTGGATATCATTGTTGAGGACACTGTCCGGATCATCGGCTCAAGATGTGATAGGTTTGGGGTCACATCCGCATTCATCACCAAAGATGAACCTCAATTTAGACCCACCGCCATCATCGAGGATGACGGCTCACAAAAGTGTCATGATTCCTATTTTGTGAGCTGCGGCTCAAGTGTGTGCACAATAACTCCAGGAGCACCCAACCCCAAAGGGTATGAAAGTGCCCAAGCGACCCTGCGCCGAGGGCGACGTATTGAACAGATATGGCTCACAGACGCCCTCAATCCCACCCTTCAGCAACCCGTGATTGTGTCCGTCGTTAGGATACCAGACATCTTTGGGGGTACGGAAGGCGGAAATTTGCTAGTCGTTGCTGGGAGTGATTTGATACTGGCAAGGTTGAGCCCCCAACAAAAGGCAATACCTCGCCACCTCTCAATTCAAGGAACTCCAAAACGAGTTTTGTACTCCCATGACCTACAGGTACTTATCGTCGCGGCGATTATGAATGGCAGGACTACACTCCTCTTTATCGATCCAGATACTGGTGAGGATCTCTCCAAAGCAGTTGACAAGACAGGAGCGGCGGTTGAATGCGATCCTGGTCTCGGTAAACCCAATGAGACCATTTTAGGGCTTCTTGACTGGCCTTTTTCTAAAGATGGGCGTTTATGGAGATATCTTGTAATCACCACAAGTAGTGGCAGAGTTTTACTAATATCTTATGAAAAAGAGACGGGGCTTGATGGGCAAGCTTCCGCTATGAAACCCAGAATTTGCTTCCGAACTCGCTTCAAGTTCAAACATGCAGATCCGGTTTCTGCGGTAACTGGCGTTCCGGAGGGAATCATCTATTGCAGTGGCGATACTTTGTACTGCGAGTTCCTCGACCGGGACGAGAAGAAATTCAGGAGAGTTGCGCAATACAAGCTTTCTTCTCCAGCAAGGAGCTTGACGGTGCGTGGTGACACAGTCTACGCGATGACTGCAGCGCACTCTCTAGAAGTGCTTCGCTTTGAGAGGGGATTGAATGGTGATGCGTCTAAGATAATTGCTACACATTTTGATCAGAACCATCGCTTTGGTTTACATCATTTGGAGATTAGTGGAAGTGACTCCACTAGCATGGGTGTACAAATTAGCCTGGTCACAGATAAAGATACAACTGTGGCCGGATTGTGGGCTACAGCTAATACCAAAGCTGATACCCTCGACACTGTATTTGAGGCAGAGATGCAGTCTTCAATCCAAAAATTGCGGATCGGCAGGTGCCGTCCCACCTGGGATCCAGTGTGGGTTTTGGAAGCTCAGTTATCCCCAGGTTTCCCGCGGCCTCCTCCCCCTGGAACACAAACTGCCTTGCCAGATCAGTACAGTGTCTCCGTAGCTGACAGCCTTGACATTGTGAGGACGTCTGATAGTGAAACGGAGATACTTGGATTGGCTATGGATGGTTCTCTGAGCCATTTCACCATTCTTGGTGAGGCAGCATGGTCCTTTTTGCGACTCATTCAGAACATGGCTATGCGATCTCCTATCGTATGCCAATTCACGCAAGATTCAAATTTTGAGGTCCAACCGTCTTTAAACCCAAAGACAATGATGCATGTTAATGGAGATATCCTCAAACGTGTTCTTGAGGAGCGGATGCTAGCTCACTTGCTACATATCACTCGAGCTCACACTATGTTTGCTGGAGTGCTACATAGTCTGCATAGAAGAGAGCCAGAATTATTGAAGGAGATGGAGAAGGATTCGTCACTTTATATTGAGCAGGCATATGCTGACTTGGAGTACTACCTGAGGCCTGTGTTGTGAGGGTCGCAGATACGAGTACCTAGGCACTATCTACACGATAAGCAAGGTTAATGAACGAATTATGAGCACTAGTTAGAATAAAAATGGCGATGTCTTATTTCTGTAACTTCGGTTGGGTTGCTAATGTTGTCCATGCCACCTACTGTAATAAGCTAAGCCCCAGAGCCCCTTCGACGCCTACGAATAGGTAATGGGCAAGGTTCACTCGCTTAAATTTAGTGAGTTCTACCTTAGCGTCTGAAGCCCGATAACCCCACCACAACCAAA
Source organism: Pezicula radicicola (assembly GCA_003008705.1). Classification (NCBI taxonomy): domain Eukaryota; kingdom Fungi; phylum Ascomycota; class Leotiomycetes; order Helotiales; family Dermateaceae; genus Pezicula; species Pezicula radicicola. Next base: position 159,439 of record PDUO01000065.1, on the reverse strand, counting down.
ACTCACAAATTCATCTTCTTTGAGCCTTTGCGGAAAGTCCAAACCCCAGCTGTCTTTGGCGGCCCATTGTCTTAATATCCCACCAAGCGTTGCAGGGAACTTATTTGCAATACACAGCTGTGTCATTAACTTGATATAACGCTGATTTTTAGATGACACACTTCGAACCTTCGTTAATCACCACGAAATCGATAATTCACCCCGCTTCCCCAAAACCTGGAATTTCAATCAGAGACAACATCATACTCTAAACGTCCCTAAACCTTAATCCCGAAATCATACACGATGCCGCCAAAGAAGAAGGGCAATAAGAAGGCCGCCGACGACTGGGAGTCTGAGGCTCTTGGTAATACGACACAGTCTGCAGCTGAGGTGGCACCAGAGACGAAGGATGATGCCCCAGCAGAAGCAAACCCCGAAGAGGAGTTTGCGCCGTCAGGTGGCTTGATGGCGATGATGAAGAAGAGGAAAGAGAAGAAGAATAAGGGAAAGCAGCAACAAGATTTCGTTGAGGGCGAGGACCCCACCGCGGACGGCCAGGATGATTTAGATAACAAGGCCCCAGTAGAGGCATCGATAGACGACGAATTTGCATTACCAGATAAGAAGGGCAAGGGCAAGAAGCTTGCTGCTGCGACAAAAGATGAGGATGAGGATGGGGATGAGGAGGAAAGGGGCGCAGATGGGCACGTCATGACGAAGAAGGAGAAAGAAAGGGCCAAGAAGGAGCGTGAGAAGGAAAGGAAAAAGCAAAATGTTTGTCTGCTATGCATTAAGGTTGAATGCAATCATTGCTAATACATAGACTGTCTAGGCTGCCAAGAAGAAGACCGCAGGACCAACAAAAGCTCCCGAGGCCGCGAAACCCGTAGTCGAAGCCAAAGTCGAGGCTCCAGCCGCAAAGCCTGCAGCTGGTGGCAAGGGAAAGAAAGTACCTGCAGCTCTCGCCAAACTCCAACAACAACAGGAGAAGTTAAGGCAGCAGGAAGAAGAAAAGGCAAGATTAGCGGCTGAGGAAAAGGCACGCATCGAGGAGGAAGAACGAAGAGAGGCCGAGGAGGAGAAGCGGAGAGAAGAGGCTAAGGCTCTAAAGAAGCAGAAGGAGAAGGAGAAGATTGAGCAACAGAAAAAGGACGGCACATTCATGACTAAAGCACAAAGAGAGGAGAAGCTTAAACGAGAAATGAAGCTGAAGCAGCAGCTTGCTTCTGGTGTCAAGGTTGCTGGTCTGGATGGAGGTGCAGCAGAGAAAAAGAAGACTGCAAATGATTACCGGAAGAAGAAGTCTGGAGCGAAGAATCCCGAGCAATTGAAAGCGGAGGAGGAGAAGGCTCTTGCAGAAGCTGCAGAACGAGCACGAAAAGAGGCCGAAAGAGTAGCTGCAGAGGCTGCCGCAAAAGCCGAGAAAGAGGCTGCTGAAGCAGCAGCAGCATCGAAGGAAGATGACAGCGATCTTGACGATTGGGAAGTAGCAGCCGCTGAATCTGAAGACGATATCAAGGAGAGTTGGGACGCTGACTCTGAAGAGGAGAGGGAGAAAGCTGAAGCGAAGAAAGCTGCAGCTGCCAAGACTACATTGCCTTCCCGAGGAAAGCAGGTTGAAGAGTCCGATTCAGAAGATGATTCGGATTCAGATGAATCTTCTGAGGACGAAGAGACGTCCGCTGCTCAAGCTGTGGCCCTACAACGAAAGAAAGAGGCTGCAGAGAGACGTGAGAAGGCACACGAAGCCGCAATGGCTGCAAGGTCCAAAGACAACTTGCGCTCTCCTATCTGCTGTATTCTGGGACACGTTGATACCGGGAAAACGAAACTCTTGGACAAGATTCGACAGACTAATGTTCAAGAAGGAGAAGCCGGTGGTATCACGCAACAAATCGGTGCAACATACTTCCCGGTCGAGGCTATCAAGACCAAGACTCAAGTGGTCAACAGAGATAACACCTTCGAGTTCAAAGTTCCAGGTCTACTTGTCATTGATACACCTGGTCACGAGTCTTTCTCGAATTTGCGGTCTCGTGGTTCTTCGCTCTGTAACATTGCTATCCTCGTTGTTGATATCATGCACGGACTAGAACCACAAACCTTAGAATCGATGAAGCTGCTTAGAGACAGAAAAACACCTTTCATTGTCGCTTTAAACAAGATCGATCGTCTTTACGGCTGGAAGAAGGTCGAGAACAACGGCTTCCAGGAGAGTTTGGCGTTGCAGAACAAGGGCGTACAGAACGAGTTCGCCAAGCGGTTGGCGGATACGAAAGTTGCCTTTGCTGAGCAAGGCTTCAACTCGGAGCTCTACTACGAAAACAAGTCTATGTCGAAATTCGTCTCTTTGGTCCCAACCTCAGCTCATACTGGAGAAGGTATACCAGATATGTTGAAGTTAATTATTCAACTTACACAGGAGAGAATGACTGGGTCCTTGATGTACCTCTCTGAAGTCCAATGTACAGTCCTTGAAGTTAAGGCCATTGAGGGCTTCGGTATGACCATCGATGTCATAGTTTCCAATGGTATTCTCCGGGAAGGAGACCGGATTGTTCTTTGTGGTGTTGATGGTGCGATCACAACCAACATTAGAGCTTTGTTGACACCAGCACCAATGAAGGAACTCCGACTCAAGTCAGCATATGTACACAACAAGGAGGTTAAGGCAGCTCTCGGTGTAAAGATCAGTGCTCCAAATCTTGAAGGTGCAATTGCAGGTTCCAGACTGATGGTCGTTGGTCCGGATGATGACGAGTCTGATATCGAGGCAGAGGTTGAAGCTGATCTTGGTGCGCTGTTTAGCCGTGTTGAGAAGTCCGGACGCGGTGTCACAGTTCAGGCATCCACTCTTGGTTCTCTCGAAGCTCTTCTGGATTTCTTGAAGGTATCAAAGATTCCTGTTGCAAATGTTGGAATTGGTCCAGTTTTCAAGCGAGATGTCATGAACTGTGGAACTATGTTGGACAAGAACAAGGAGTATGCAGTCATGCTCTGTTTTGATGTCAAGATCGACAAAGAAGCACAACTATATGCGGATGAGCAAGGCATCAAGATATTTACTGCCGATATCATTTACCATCTGTTTGACGCCTTCACGAAACACATGGCGGAGGACCTTGAACGAAAGAAGGAAGCTTCTAAACTTCTAGCCGTCTTCCCTTGCGTTCTTAAAACTGTTGGTGTCTTCATGAAGTCGAACCCTATTCTGGTTGGTGTAGATGTTGAAGCAGGTCAACTCAAGATGCACACACCAATCGCCGCAATTAAGCAGAATCCGGTCACTGGTGTCAAGGAAATAATCAGTCTTGGAAGAGTGTGAGTCGCTTAATCCCCCTCTATGAGCTTCCTTCGCTAATTAAGTTCTCTGCAGTACAAGTATCCAAAGAGAGCATAAACAAATACAAGGCTCTGCTAAACCTGGTCAGGCGTCTGTCGCGGTCAAGATCGAGATGGGTGGCCATCAACCGACGTACGGTCGCCAGCTTGACGAAAGTGATACATTGTACTCGCTGATTTCACGCGCATCGATTGATTGTCTCAAGGACTTTTACCGGGCGGATGTCACAAATGATGAGTGGAACCTAATTAAGAAGCTGAAGCCAATGTTTGATATTCCTTGAAAACGGCAACGTGCCATTGATGGGATATGGATGCGGGGAAGCTAGTAGCTCGTGGAGATGCTCGCAATAGTCAGAGGTTGCAGAAATTGAAGCATGCATATCGTAGAGCTGGGTGCTGAGGTTGCACTAGACGAGGTTATAACGATGAGTGGAAGTGTAGGTGTGTGTGTCTTGCGATGTTTATGCATAACTTATTTAGAATTTGCATTGTGTTGCGTGGAGTGGAGCCTTCTACTTTCTCGGCTCAATCGTCGGGCTGCGTACTTAGATGTATGCTACCTTAGCTTTGAGTTAGTGATAGGCAGAAGTTGTAGATGAATAAAGAGAACTGCATACATCATGTACGATGTCGAAATGAAGACCAGTTCAGTCTTCTGCTGCCTAGTGCACAATTGTCAATTGTATCGTGTCGAGGTACCAAAATCCTCGCAGTTATTGATGAACTCCTAAATCGCCAGAACTTATCATGTGCCAGTCACTAGTCATTAACCGACTTCTCCACCAGGTAGGTATACTCTTCACTGAAAGAAGTCCCTGAGGGAAAGTCGACGATAATATGTCGAACATCCTGTAGCTCTGCAGGAGATATAGTTGATAGTCGTAGAAATGCCAACCCTACAAAACTTCGAATCGTTCGAAAGTTTAAAAATTTCCCTTTCTATTAATAATCTAGCTTGGCTTGAGTAACTTCCTTTAGAGCTACTGTTTAACTGCATCTTATATCCTACTAAGGCTGGTGAGTGATTATTACACGATACGAGATGGTACTAGAGCTGAAAGAACTTTTGTAACTACTTGTGAGACCGTACCATGCAACACTGATTTATACAGCACAGAGGTAAAGCTTAAGGAGACAAGACATAATACTAATAAAAGCAGCACTGCTAACGAGAGAGGCAATGACATTAAGCGAGGAGAGTAAGTATGTATCCAGTAATTAGCTAAACACAATAGCTAGCCGTACAAAGTCTACTACAAGTATAGAATAGCAGTAGCATTGCTTACGTGGAAGGATATGGAACACCCATAAGTATCTAGTGTAATAAACTAGACCCTTGGACACAATTTGCTGGCTATGCAATGTCTATGCCAAGCATGGAATGAGGGGGCACAACTAGGCTAGGAAACATCTACTACTAAGCTAAGTAGAGATTCTCTGTCACGCTGTTATAGTAGTTTAAATAACTATGCTTTCTGTATTAGTAACTTGCTATAGCTTTTGCTTTAACAGAAACGAATCTATGCATTAGTTGTTATAGTGTTGCCGATTGTCACCTCAAACGTGACGTTCAGTTTATACAATATTGATTTGATGGCTAGGAATATAACAACTAGGATCTCTTCTATATCTTATCCATTAGGACTATGTTTTTAAAGCACACAGTAGTAGAGATAACTTTAAGAATAACTCCCCTCCCAATATATCCACTCCATCTGTATCCACGCAAGGTTTTTATACTTAAAGATTAAATTGGTAATTTCTCTTTGTCTATTCAAGTTATAATCTATGTAATAACCAATTCTTTGTTTTAAAAGCTTAGAAATAATACATACACCAGTAATTGATCAAGAACAACCTGTTCTCAGATTCCCTTAATAGCCTTCTCACACACAACTCTTATTACACATTACCGTATCACCTTACAGTGGGGTTTGATTTTGGCTTCCACTTTGTACACTCTTAAGTTTTAAATAAGCCACACCCCCAAGCACCCCTCGGACGAATCACAGACTAGAACCATGACGCAAACGAAGGCCGATAACGAAATCGACATCTCCAGACATACAAAATGATATAGATCGAGAAGTGGGATACGCGCATAAAGGAGACGATGAGAGATTTTGAGATCCTTAATAATCGAACAACGGTAACATTACACATTGAGAAGAGAGAGAGAAACAACTCTCCCGTATTTCGTCCATCCACTAACACCTCCCCAACACCGTTAATTTTCTCACATGTCCCCTCCTCCTCGCCTCCAAATTGCAGTGTACATCTCAGGACATGGATACGGACACTTTACACGCACACTCAACCTCCTCTCCCTCCTCTCACATACTGGAAAATACAACTTTCACATTCGTACGTCCTCGCCGCTGTATACACACCACCTCACGTACGCCTTACATCCCAATGTTATACAAACAAATGCATACCAGCTCGATGGGAAACAATCACTACACTCTCTCCAGAACTTCGACTCCTCCCTACCACAAACAGAAGAAACCCACTTCCTCAAACAGTACAATATCCAAGCAATTTTCTCAGACGCCCTATCCCTACCATGTCTCCTCACACACTCCCTTCAAATTCCCTCAATCCTCATCACAAATTTCACATTCGATAGTATATTCCAGGCGCTTCTGGATAATGCACCGGAATATATGAACAAGACAGCGCTACAGCTAAAGGTCGACGAGATGTCACAGCAGTACGCACTGGCACACACAGTTATTCGATTACCGGGGTACATTCCGTTCCTTTTCGATGGCCCGCAAATCATAGACGCACCGATGCATTTCAGGAAAGCATTACGGAACAGGAAGGAGACATTCACGGGACTAGGGTTGCAGTGTCTAGAAGAGAAGAAAGTCTTGCTTCACTGTTTTGGAGGGCATGGTTTGGACGCTCCTTCCGAGATTCCAAAGTTACCAGAAGGATGGGCTTGCGTAAGTCAGACCATTAATTGTCCGCCTTTCTTCTACAAGATTTCGCATGATGTTTACATGCCTGACATTATTGGGGCATGTGATGTTGTACTTGGAAAGCTTGGATGGGGGACATGTAGTGAGGTAATTGGGAATGGATATAAGCCTTTTATCTATGTTCCGCGGAGTGCTTTTATTGAGGAGGCTGGCTTATTGAGCTGGATGCAAAGTGCGCATCGAAGGATTGTTCGACTAGAAGTGGAGAAATATGAGAGCACGGATTGGCAGGGAGCAATAGAAGATGCACAGAAGATGCACGTACAGAATTCCGAGTTCAAAGCGGATTGGGTGAAGAATGATGCAGACTTGGTCCGGATTTTGGAAGACACGCTTGAGAGTGCATTAAATCAAGCCTGTTAGAGTTATTTGCATAGGCAGTAGCTAAGAACAAACACATTAAAGAGAATAGAATAAGGAAAGCTTAGATATAGAAAATATACAACTGCATATAATCTTTCTTAATCGTATACACTGTATCTGTCTAACTAATATAGCATCCAACATTCCTCTGCAATACTATGCACATTACACTGTCACTGACAGATTTATCGAAACCACTCTTTATTTTAATGCAGATAATGAGGCCGTTCAACTCATCTTTACACAATGCGGGCTATCTGCTACAGATAGCCCTATCCTTCCGTCATACACGCCGGATATCCACTATGTGTTGGTAGTTAGACCTATCAGCGATTACGTCTCCTCTGATCCTCCTTGATTAAATTTGAAACATATATAATATAACAATAAAATCTCAATCGACAACAGAAAGCTGCCCTCGAATTTCCCTAATGTAAGTAATAGAAAGGTAGGATTAGGGTCATTTCCGTTACTCCAACCAAGCTCTGAGTATTGCTATCAAAGACAGAGGTCGGATACATATTTTCGAAGTACAGAGCTCCGTCAAATACTTTGAAGTTTTTGCACCGAAGATCTGTATCTTCTCTAGTACTGTGGTAGATCGCCTAGGATCTCAAGGCATTATTATACAGAGTGAAGACTACTACATCTGTAGCATGCTTCAAGTCAATACCGGAATCAAGTGAGTTAGTTAGTCAAATAAGTCAGTTACTTACTCAAATCATGTGGGTTACCCAAAGTAATTAGGGTTCTTAAGTGGAAGACCATATGCTCATAATACTGCGGTCCAGTAGACGTAACATAACATAACATAACATTCGTTATCACTTCCGTTGGAAGGAAGCGAGCATGAGAGCTATTTTAATTGCTCATGGTTATCCTCAAAACTGTGAAAATGCATGAAAATATCCAGTGCGTGACATGGTTCTAGTGCTCGAAGCCAACTGACATCCATGAGTAGTTGTCAATTCTTTATGACAGTATCACGGGTGCTGCGACATACCCTTCAAAATCAACTTAGATACTAAACTCAAATCTGGATTCTTCTGTTGGAAATGATCCACAACTTTCTGCATGTCCACCCACGTGCTCTTCTCCAACTCTACCTTCTGCAGATTCTCGTGCTTCGACAGCATGCCAATCATCTTGGACAGCAGAAGTTGGGCCTCGGGCTCCTTTAGGGCAGTCTTAGTAAACAAATTACCGGTAGGATCATAAGAGAATGGTGGGCCTTGGAGAGATATTTTGTACTCAAGTGATCGGAGACCAGTAAAATGCTTGACCAAGGCTCGACTTATGCTTTGCAGGGCATCAGTGTCATTCTTGGAACCAACGCAGAACTTATTCGAATTCGGCGGGAATGGTAGCCATGCACTTCGAAGGTGGATGAAGACTTTGATGTTCTTGATTGAAGCCAGAAATTGTGCTGGTATGCGTTTGATGAAGGTTGTCATACCATGAATATTGGTTTGTGTTGTTGAACCGTATGATCCGTTTCCCAGCACAAACACGTTTTCCGAGTAGAAGATCTTGCTAGCTTCTTGGTGGACCTGCTTGTTGACTCGGAGAAGACAAGTGAAATACGGATCTGTGACGCAGGGACGGTCCTCTTCACTGCCTATTGGGCGCGCTGGCTGAGGCTTAGAAGGCCATCTCTTGCGTCGAAGACTACAGATGGAGACTGGCCTCTCTAGTCGAAGAAGAAGACTGTAAATCATGTTGCGTATCTCTGGAGGCAGGTTGGTCAAGTTATGCTTTGTCGAAGCAAGAGTCGAAGCCATGCTGTTTCTATTATTACCTAATGTGCACTCACACGCCAGAAAGAGGGCTGACAAACCTGCCCGTCATGTTTCCTCGGACGATCAATGTGAAGCTTCCGGGGATCGTAAGAGAGTTTCGTTTGTGCAGGATTCAAACATGCAGGCTCGCGGGCAGCTGGCAGCTGGCATCTGATTGCTGCAGCGGCACGCTTTGATCGAGGTTTATTGTCTGTTGGAATGTCTGGAGGGATGTCTGGAGGGAACATTGGCACCAGAGGCCTTGTTCATGCCTCGTTACAGAGTCTCGTCCGTTTGCTTTGTGTTGGCTACCCGTCTGGTGGTTCTGTAGGTGTTGGTGTCCCAGCCTTGCCGGCAGAGGCTGAAATTTTGAAAATGATCGCAGCCTTCCCACCATCAGACAGGGTGCTGTACCTACGGTATCGGTATCATAGAATTATTCACTGCAGACATCCATGTGGTTCCTGTCTAATCAAATACTTCTGCTTTTCTGGCCTTCTCCCAGAAGTCATCATCACAGCGCATTGCTGAAGTGGATTTCAACAAAGACAAAAGACAAGAACAAAGAAAGAACTGAGCCTGGGAGAGTGTGGCTCGCTGGCTTGTCGCTTGATCCTGGTCTTCAGCGGGACCCAGCAAATCTTCGAGGGGCACTACGCCGTGTCCAAATCAAGACCGCGACTTGCAAGTTCGATAAAGAGTGAAAGCTAACTTCGACGATGTCTTCCATGGCTGCAACAGAAGCAGTCCAAGAGGGGATCACACAAGAACAACTCAAAGGTGGCGACACGATCGAGCATTCTGACATCATTGAAGCGAATCACCACAAACAGCACACAGAAGCAATGGCTGAGAAGCACTATCTGAATGAAGACCCAGCCACGACTGCGGCGAGTGAAGAGCTCAAGCATGCCACAATTTCAGACAAGAAGGCGCCGAGTCTAGAGGGCGACGACGACGCTATCACCAAGCGGCAATCCACCGAGGAAGATAGACAGATGGGAGGTACAGAGAAGGAAGCCACACCCGAGGCAGAACCTTCAGATGCGCAAAATGAGGCCATGCGTGAAAGAATATCATCGCCGAAGAAAAAGAGAGGACGCGATCAGGAGGACGACACCGAATATTCAGACGACTCCAAGATTGACGAGGTCACAAGCGCCGACGGGCCCACCGTGAACGGAGGTCGAACCACGAGATCAGAGCCGGAAAAGAAGAGACATCGCGATACATCGGAGGACCCATCAAAAGTATCAAAAGTATCAGAACAAGTCCCAGAGGCAAAGGTTAGTTCGTGTCCTCGGGAGTATTGCCCAATGCCTGCTAATCCGAATCTGCTCCAGGAGATGGCCATTATGCATTCACAAGAGTCAACCCAGACGAGTACTGCGACCGAGGAAGCATCAAAGAAGTCGCCAGAGTTAGCACAAAAGCCAACATTCGGCAGCAGTTTTGGAGGAGACAAACCACAAACATCGTCTTCTGCTTTTGCAGCGTCGGGATTTGGAGCCTTGGCTGGATCAAGCACTTCGCCATTTGGCACAGTGGGAGCATCGAAGCCGAGTGTCTTCGGTGGTAGTTCTTCCACTATGAGTGGTTTCGGGGGTTTATCTGGGTCAAAGTCGCCGACTCTGACGTCGACCACTACTAGTGGTTTTGGGAGCCTAGCAGGAGATAAGTCAAGCATTGGTTTTGGGGGAGGTTTTGGCGGAGCTACTGCACAAGGGTTTGGTGGTGCTTTGGGAACCAAAAGTGTCTTTGGATCCGCACTGGGTAATGGATTTGGTGCTAATACAGCGCCGAAGTTGTCAAGTTTTGCTGCTGCTGGGAAGGATGACGTTAAGGCTCCAGCAAAGCCAGTCAAAGCCTTTGGAGCTCCTGACAGCGATGAAGAGGAGTCAACAGATGACGACGACGGAAGTGACGCTGGTGAAGGTGCTGACGAGGAAGAAGGAGAGAAGCAAAGTCCGGAGGACAAAAAGAAATTCAAGGTCTCCAAAGGTATAAATGCCCACTCCATCGGCACTGCTCGACTATCAGCTAACAGCAATCCAGTCCCAGTTGATGATGGAGAAGCTGGTGAGGTAACACTGGTATCAATGCGTGCAAAGCTCTACGCAGTCGAGTCCAAAGAGATAGGCTGGAAAGAAAGAGGAGTAGGGACACTCAAAGTCAACGTCAATAAGTCTTGTGTCGAGCTTTCGGAGAGCGGCCAGCCTCTGGAGGGCAGTCTTGACTTCTCTTCTCTGGCGGATGACGACAAAGTTCCAGCAGCACGACTAATCATGCGGCAAGAGAATACCCACAGGGTGATTCTAAACACCATTATCATGCAAGCAACGGATTTCACTCCAAAGCCATCTACGACAGGTGCGCAAATATTATTCACGGCTTTCGAAGGAGAGGAGCCGAAGCCTATTAGTATGCTTCTCAAGGTAAGCACATACAAAATGAACCAATCGAGGCACTTGGCTAATATTCTGCCAGCTGAACGAAGCGAATGGTCGACTGTTCACCCAGGAAATCGAAAAAGTCCAGTACGAACTGAAGCTTTCATCATCATGAGATAGCCCACGCCAGACTCCATGTACACACGGGAACGGCCAGTGACATGGCAAGGCAAGTGGAAGGTACATTCTCTACTCACATAAAAAACTGGTATGGTGGTCAAAATCATCTCCGACTTACAATCGTCGACCTATCTACCAGACCTACAACTAGATACCCATATTATACCACGACCAAAAACCAAGGCACACCTACCTCTCCATACCCCACACCTACACACGCCACTGTTTCCTTTGTCAATTTTCATAAAGAAGAAAAGATACACAATGCTAGTGTCTTATATTTTGGTAGTAAGGGAGTTTGGGCACATGCAGCATAGTTGAGCGAAGGGGGAAACGGGTCGGTTTTAGGAAATCACCCTGGGGTTCTTTTTGGGGACACTTCCTATCTCTCTCTCCCTCTCGTTTATTTTTGCTAGACCTGATGGCGTGAGAGTTTTGTCACTTGGGGAGGAGGGGAGGAATACTAGAGTTGTGGGTGGAAGACAAGCAATTGATGGATGAATGGTCATTTGATCACAATATAAATACTGTTTTCATCATGCTGGTCTACCCAGACCGATTACACTCATGAGAATTACTTGATTTTAGACGTGACTTTATTGCCTTAAATGCTGGAAATGTTACAAGCGCACTCGTGATATCCTCCCAGAAAAGACAAAGCTATGCAATTCGGTCAATGTTACAGTCTACAAGCCCTCAATCGCTCCCAGGATATATTTACAAACGCGAGATGATGGCACCGGCGTATTCGTGAGTCTTGGACTTTCCACCCAAATCACCAGTCAACGTTTTTCCCTCAGCCAAAGTGTCAAAGATGGCGCTCTCAATTCTCTGTGCATGGTCGTTCAATCCCATATGTCTCAACATCATGATGGAAGAAAGAAGGAGGGCAGTTGGGTTAGCGAGAGCCTTGCCGGCAATGTCAGGAGCGGAACCGTGCACGGCTTCGAAGATAGAGCACTCGTCTCCGATGTTACCAGAAGGTGTGAGACCAAGACCACCAATCAAACCGGCGCACATGTCGGAGAGAATGTCTCCATACAAGTTGGGCATGACAAGGACTTTGTCATTGTATGGGGCTGGGTCGGTAACGATCTTCAGACAGGTGTTGTCGAGGAGCTCAGCGTCGAACTCAACACTGGGGAAGTCCTTTGCAACTCTTTGAGCGGTTCCTAGGAACAGTCCATCGGACATTTTCATGATGGTGGCCTTGTGGACTGCGCGAACCTTGGGTCTTCCAATATCCTCTGCGTATTGGAAGGCATATCGGAGAACTCTCTCGGAGGCTTCACGTGTGATGAGTTTTATGCTCTGAACAACGCCATCCACAACAACGTGCTCAATTCCTGAGTACTCTCCCTCAGTGTTCTCGCGGATAAGGACGGTGTCTACATCGTCGTATGGAGTCTTGTAGCCCTTGATTGAGCGGCAGGGTCGAACGTTGGCGAAGAGGTTGAATGTCCGTCGGAGGGTCAGGTTAAGGGATACATGGCCTTTGCCAATTGGTGTCTGAGAAAGTCAGCGACGAACCTAGAAGCACAACAGTGGTTTCGCAAAACGTACAGCGAGAGGGCCCTTCAGCGCAACTTTATTTCTGTTAATACTCTCGATTGTCTCCTTTGCGATTGTGGTCTTGCCATCCACTAGCATAGGTGTAACATCGACTGGTTCCCATTTGATTGGTGCCTTTCATAATCTTTAGTATACTGTGCGTAGCTTCTCGTTTCTAGGTCCGTACCTTAGCGGCTTCGAAGATATCCTTAACAGACTGGGAGATTTCTGGTCCAATTCCGTCACCCTCAATCAAACTAACTGTGTAGAGTCCCTATAGTCATATCAGTCTTTATATTCTCTCTTCCTCGCCATATTCCCTTCTAATTGAGGCCCAAAACCAAATCCGAAGTTTGAAGCCGATCATCGCTGTAGGGTGTGCCTTACATCGGAGCCCTTTGCACCGTGGAACTTTGCAACTTTGTCCTTCTCTGAAGAATTCTGCGCATAGCCGCGTCGTGCCTGCAATTGAATAAAGAGTCAGCTTATCCATTGCCTCCTGAGTCCTGTCTGGCAGGTTTTTTTTTTTTAGTAGGACAATGCTTACTTGTACAGAGGTAGGAGCCCAGGCGCGTGCTGATGCTTGAAAGCACTGTCGTTGCGCAGGTGCGGCAAATGAGCGAATGGCCAGCATTTTGATCAGCTCAGTAACCAAAACACAGGTATTAGGTAGGAGATGTGGTGAAGTAGAGAAATGTATGCAGGAAGAGAAGAGAGGTTTTGCGGCGACTTATCAGATAGGTCGAGCTGCCGCACCTAAAACCGGCGCGGAAATGGAATCGCATCGGCGGAACTGAGCTAGGGTGGTCATCAGCCACAGCTGTTCGGTCTCCTCAGCCACAACTGTAAAACAGCAGGCAAAGGGATCTATGCGCCAGAAGCAACTGCAACTGTAACTGCAATTGCAATACGATATCTGACAAAATCTGGGGACGACAGCATGATACTACGCGAAATACGTCTAACGAAGCTACGGTGATTCTGGCGTTTAATTTGAGATTGAGAAATATACGGGCCACTACAACTTGAAATGGCAGACTACGAGCGTACCGTCCTCGAGCACTACAACCTTGCGACAGCGTTTCCAGTGGAATGGCCACCAGAAAAGGACCAAAGCGATGCATCTGACGACGACGAGGAAGCTGCTAAGACAACTCGAAATGGCATGGTCCGGCGATCCAAATCGAGATATTCAGTGTTGGAACGCGCTGCAAGTGACAGGAGGAGCATACTTCCAGGTCTTCAGCAAACCAAGGATGGAAGGGAGAATCTGGTGCAGAGAGATGAGCCTGATCCTCTAGGAACAACTGAGAGTGTCGTGAGGATTTTAAGGCAGCTGGGTCTGCCAGTGAATGATGATACAAAACTTCGTTTGCAACCCCTTCAATAGCAAATAACTTAAGCTAACAATACTAGGGAACAGATTCCTGCTATCCTCAACCACTTTCTCCCCGGCCTTGTTCCTTTCACAAGTCCACTCAACTGCATCTACGCAATCTCTCCTCAATGGATTAGACACACTGTCAAGTTCTATTGACCAGAAGTCGGCGTCTTTAAAAGTTTTAGTAGAGGCTAACTTCGAACGCTTCGTTCGGGCTAAATCTACCATAGACAATGTATATACGGAGATGAGGGGGAAAGGCCCAGAGCCAACTCCTCCTCTTCCACGTCCTAGGCCACATTCGCGACACGCTAGTAGGAATAGTTTCCGTGGCAGTAGTGGTAATCAAGCTGCTATGACTGGGCCAGCCGAGCCAGTAAAAAAGAATGCATTGAGGAAAGAGAGCGAATATGGAGTACTAGGAATCAAGACACCGTTACTGGATGTCTCTGCAAAGGCGGAAGAGGTATGGGGCCCTGCCATGGGAGGTCGGGAGAAAGAAGATGGACTCAAGACCCTTTCTGAAACCGTTGAACGGCACAAAGAATATTACGAGGTCAATTCAGCAATCACTGAAAGCATCAAGCGGAAAGATTATGAAAGTATTGTGGAAGAATTTACAAAAGCCAAGCGGTTTGCTGATGAAGCCAAAAAACTCGCCGAAGTTCTGCAAACTACAACACCAACTGACTCACAAATAAATCAAATTCTCATGGCTGCCCGTTTGTGGCATGACGTCGAAGAACAGATTGAGGACTTTAAAAGAGACGTTTGGCGGAGATTAATAGCAATGCAAGGGCCATCACGAACGGAAAATCTTATGGGTGGTCCTCAAGACCAGCATATGGAGCTCATTGGGTTTCTCCTCGAGGTAGGAGTCACAGACAACCCGATTTGGGTTTGGTTACTTAGTCGCTATGATTATTTGAAAAACAAAATTCAACAGACTTCAGATCGTTCTAAAGTGGAGATCGAGGTTTTAAGACGGCGTCTAGCAAATGGAGAGGCGCCTACGAACCAAGTAGTAGCATCCCATCTTCGATCACTAAGTCGACAGACGGCGGAGGACAAGCCGACGTCGGTGGATTCTGCGGATATAATTGAACTATGGGAGAAGATAAACGCCTTTATGAGCAGTATTCTCTCGAGCCAAGGCATTATTGGTGAAGTTGTGGAGTTCTGGCAAACCGTGGAGAGTTTCATAGATGGAAAGGCACAAAAGACACTGCCAATAGGTATAAATGGGGACTCACAAGAGCATCATCGACTCTCGGATCAAGGCATAGTCGATTTACAAAAAGGAATAGTCGAGCTTGTCGACATGATCAGAGAAAGCGTTTTTAGTTTCTTTGCAGATCCGCCTATTGAAGATATCTCCCTCCTATTTTCTCCGCTACCACCAACACCACGGACTCCAAGATCTGCTAGTGCTCTTAGCCCACAGACTCCGACCGGCTTGCGGGATCCTCGGTTCAACTTTGACGCTGGCAATATGCCCCCTCCTTCACCCCGACGAGGAGAAGCTTGGGAGAAGTTCGCTTTCTGGCCGCCGTGGTCCAACTCGCTTAGTGGAGTGCACTATTTAGCTAGGCTTCTCGTGCTTGTAGGAAGTGGTGCTAGCGAAATGGCGGCTGTCGCTCCGGTTGTCAATGGTGATGGTGCTGTACTTGAAAGCTTGAAGGCTTTGGTTGGCGGAGCAAGAGAAAGATGCGTGACGGCTATTTGTGCTGCATGGAATAAAGACGCAGAAAATATCAAGGTCGTGGAAGATTGGAGACGCTCGCCAGAGAAAAGAGATTTGACGAGGATGCCTGCCAACTTCGGCGCCTTCGAAAGCGCTGTGTTGTCCGGGATGCAGAAGATCCTGTATATCTCTGAGGCTAAGGTTGGATCCGCTGATGTTGTACTGCCCCCTCCTGCAAAATTGTTGCAAATGGTTCGGAGCCAATTTGTGACGACTTTGTATAAGGCATTGAGTGGTATGGTTGAAAATGCTGAGAAATCGGTCAAGAAACCAGAAGATGACTGGACAAACGATATCGATGGTTTGGCAAGCCCTGTGGCCATGGTGATAGCAACTAGCATTGGTGCAGGGACAGTCAATGCCACCGACAGAGTAAGTCACGTCCTCTATTACATGAAATCTCCACTAATTATCTCAGAATGTCCGCATGCTTCTTACATTAAGTAATCTCCAAGCTCTCCGTGTCGACGTTGTGCCAAATCTTACGACACAATTTGAAAACGCTTTCTCTGTCAAACTTACCGACGAAACCAAGACGATCCGAGATGTTCTAGGCCAAATAGACGCACGTCTCTTCCAATCATATACGCGTCCAGCTGTCGAAACCCTTCGCAAAATCATCCGCGAAGGTATTTCAGCACCAGACTGGGCACCCGGTCCCAATGAGAAGCCCAAGGAGGTCCGTCCTTACGTCTATGAGGCGCTACTATCACTAGTCCTTGTCCACACCCAAGTATCCACCACGGCCTCCTCCCTTACCGCCCAAGTACTCTCCTATCTTCTCGAACAAGCATCCCGTGAGCTTCTGGATGCATTTAAGCTACGACAACGATACTCACTCTCAGCACTTATGCAGGCCACACTTGATGTCGAGTTTGTAGCGCAGACCTTAAGCCAGTACACAACGGATCGAGCAAGTGAGATGCAAAGCCAGATCTACCAAGAGCTCGATAAAGGTACAGATAACGATGCAAGGACGAAGCTACAGAGTGAATTACCAGAAATGAGGGCCGTATTGAAGAGGTTGAGGGAAGGAAGTCGGAGTGAGTTTGCTTGCTTTAAGAAGACTCGGGTTAGAGGAGAGAGGCAGGCTAGTGCACAGTCATCACAATCACAGGTGCAGCCGGTTCCTCAAGTGTAATGTAGGAAGAATAATGAAGAAGATATCCACCATTTCAAGTGGCTATTCTGAGCCGGCATAGGCTCTCAACGTGTTTCCTGGCGCGACAGTGCATACATTCAACTTTGAATTTCAAACTTTGTACATGCTTGGGCTACTCAACTAACGTAGGAATAAGGAGCCTTCAACTACACTAATATAAATGTATCCTCCCAATAACAAACACAAAACTCCACAAAATCATAACAACAACTTTTGTTATGCCAACACCCTTTTAGCTAACAAAAGCACTAAGCATAACCTAGTACATATATATATACTTGCACTGTGAAGACTCGACTAAGTACTCTAGCATAGGCTTAGTCGTTTGTGTAGAAGGCCTTTTTTGTTGTTGATCAAGTTCAGAAGCGTGCTTAGTAGATCCAATTCAAACTTGTGGCTTATATATATCTTCACAGATGTTGTATATGACTCTCATGTCTCAACTTAATGTTAATGGACATCATTTAATGCTCTATATCTAAGTCTATATAAATTGGAAACCCTTCAATGGAATGAAGCCACCACCACGTAATTATAGTAACTCATTTATTTGTATCACTTACTTGAATTAAGTAACTTAATCTAGGTACCCAATCTAAAGTTTGAGTATAAAAAAGAGGGTTAGGTTGTTTAGACCTGGCTTTCTTCACCTGAATTTCACATTGACTAAACTCATCCAACACACATAACATTCATTTGGGATTTTTATGATTCATCTCTACATGTGTATCGTGTTACTCGTTACAAGGAGCCTATTCTCACAATAGTAATTCAAATTGAAATCCTTCTTTCGCCCGTTTGGACATAGTCTTAGAAATTTGTGACCATCCTTTCCCCACACTCCATATTCGCGAGCGAGATTTGAGATCAAGTACTCCGGTCTATCGACAAAGGGTCCTTCTTCGAATGTCGAAGACATCCGTCCTTCGAAGAGACAAATATCCGCTCTTCATGTGCAGAAGATATCTTGGGGTTTCTTCAATGACCGGAGAAAGGTGAGAACTGTGAAAAGAAAACATGATTTAACTCTGACAAAAACTCCCCGCTAAAAGCAGTGCAATCCTCGGCAGTATCGAGTGTGAAGTAAAGCAATATAGCGAAAGACACAAAATAATCTGACAGGGTTGAAAATTTGTCTGCAAGCTATCAGCTCGCGACCCCAAGATGGAAAAACATGCCCTGCACACAAGAAAGGAGCGGGCGAAAGTTTAGTTTGTCGGCAACAAAAGTCGTGAACAGAATCGTAATTCGTAGCATCGAGAATCGGACGGAACAAAGACGTGATGGTTCTGCTTGTTAAGAACATCTTCATCTGTGTCCTTATTAGCATATGCGACTACCACACTGGAAAATTATACTTACAGCTCAACTGAATATTTTCAAAGAACTGCCGAGCATCTTGAGAACCATCTGTTGCTACCACTCCGTCTTCTTCCTTCGTGTACATCTTCGTACCGGAACCGTCCGAGGCCAAAATGCCATCCTCTGTAGTGTAAGTCTTTGGTGGAATATTTCTGATTCTCAGGAGCATTTGGAGGAGATCAATGACTTTGTCGCCACGCGAAGCGAACCAGTTGGGTGTTTTGTCGAGTGGCCAGCGAGAGGGGAAATTGGAGTGCTCCCACATCTTGAAAAGCCATGTGGACTTCTCCACACAATTGAGTAAGATAAGAGCAACAAGGAAAAGCTCGAAAGAGTTGTTTGCTGTTTTATGGAGAAGTCTTCGTTCAAGGTCCCCGAATACAGTCTTGCAGATTGCAGCGGCTTTCTTCTCGGCAGCGGCATTGAGTTGTGTACACATGACTGAGAAAGCATTGTCCTTTTCATCCTGGCGTAGCTCAATAACCTGACCTTGACCAGCTTCATCGTCAACGTTACCTCTTTGTGTGATCGTCCAGCGGAGCTCGGTATCAACCAAGATATGAACTATGGACCAGAACTCGAGAGCTTTCTTCAAGAGTTGATCATCCTTCTGGACTGATAATTCCGAAGCAGTCTTCAGTGTAACATTCATGAAGCGCGAAGGCTCTTTCTCAAAGAAGACGGGTGAGATTCTCTTCATGTAAGCTTCGAGTTTCATGGGTAGATCATCGTTCTCATTGTCCAAAATCCGCAGGGTAGGTGCACCATGAAAGTTGAGGCCAAGAGTAGGATCGATGTTTCCTTCGGCTGGTGCTTCCAGGCCCTCTAAGGCTTTGAAAGTAGCATAAACTGTCGTGTCCGGATAATGAGAGATGTCGATTTGGTTTGGCGAACTAACAAACTTGACTCGATGCTTAGCGGCATTGATTTCATTGTGAGAAAGAACACCGTAGAGGGCGGCAGAGTACATGTTCAGTTCGTCTGCCAACCGAGTACGGAGACACGGCTGCTTCCAAAGTCTTGCACTTTCAACGTTCTTGCAAGTATCACAAGGGTCTCCCTCGGAGCATGGCTTCTTCAGCATTCTACACCGAATACACGCACCCTTCTTTCTAACCTTTTGTACTTCATCACGACGGTTTGGTGTAAATCGACCACGAACCTTGGGTCTATTCGTCTTCTGACCATTACCCCACTCAGCACTGAATTCCGTAGTCATGCCTTGGTTGAATTGGTTCATAGAAAGTTGAGGTACCCCATCGGTTCTCATCATACCACCATGTTGGAGCGCGTTTTGGAGTTCTTGGGGAATGTGATCTTGTTCGGGAAACATGTTGCCTCCATGGGATTCCATCATCGGTTGGGAAATTTGCCAAGGTTGTTGTTCTCCAGGAGTAGGGCTGTAGAACTGATTGGGCATTGTAGCGTTTGCTTGAGTGAGCTGAGCTATAGCAGTTGATTCACTCATGTCTGGCGAATTATCCATAGGAACGTTCATGTTGTCTTCCGCAAGAAGCTGGGGATCGAGGTTGTGTTCAACCATATTGGGAACAAAAGCAGCTCCTACTGCTCGTGCTGCTGCAGCAATACTCGTCGCAGCCTCTTCCAGAGTTGGGGACCTTGAGCGAGAGTGTGACATTCGGCGGAAGTTTGCTGGGGGTAGGGTAGCTTCACTATCACGTCTGGGTGTTGTCTTTGGATTGGATGCTGGACCCCACGAGTTAGAATGATTCTTCTTGCTGGGGATGGTCCACCTACCCTTCTTCTCACGATTGCCG
Organism: Pezicula radicicola; assembly: GCA_003008705.1. Lineage (NCBI taxonomy): Eukaryota > Fungi > Ascomycota > Leotiomycetes > Helotiales > Dermateaceae > Pezicula > Pezicula radicicola. The sequence goes on along the minus strand of PDUO01000065.1, from coordinate 139,436 downwards.
CGCTGTTCATAGCTCGTAGGTGGGTTGTCTAGGGTGTATTGTTCCTGCAGCTCGAATCCAGAGCGAGGTGGCTCAGACGTTCTGCTTCGAGCTCCAGCACTACTGTTGTGTTGAACACGATCATTTTGCTTCTCATTGATATCTGTGAGTCTCGAGACCTCTGCAAGGGTCTGAAGAGCAGTCCAGTTTCGGTTGACAATAGGAAGTTCGACTGGGTGACCGCTCATTTGCGCGTCGGCATTTTGACTTGGGTTTTGGATTCGAGCACTATCTGCGATTTGGTCTGGGAGATCATTGAGCTGTAGCAGAGCCTTTTGTCTGTCGCGCAGCGATATCATGGGGCACTTCTTAACCAAATGATTCGTGAGACTGTCGATACGTCCCTTTGGAAACTTCTCCCCGCACTTCCTACATGTGTGCTGGTATCGATTGCTTGCGTCCTCGAGTTTCGCGCCCCGCTCGAAGAACCTACTGAAGTCAGTATGGGGAAGGGATTGAGGGAAAAGGGCTACTCGTACTCAAGGATCAGAGCATTTGGTTTCCTCCCCATCTTGCCTCGATCGCAATAGCACGCGTTGTCGCCAGGTGTCAGACGTCTCAATGGGCGCTCTAGCTTCCAGAGCGAAGTTGATCTTCTGCTGTAAAGGCAGTGCCGTGAAGAACAGCAAGTAGACTTAGACTCGGGCTGTGCTCGAGCTGGTGGAGGAGTGAAGTCTTTTGTTGATTATTGATGAACTGCCTGAACAATTCTGATCGTGGACGGTGACCGCCTGTAGGCAGTGGGTGTGGCGGTGAATGGGTGAGTCTAAAATCAAATTTGATTGGTGGGGATGGTGGACTGGGGGGTGCCACAAGACACTAGAAAAGGCCGTGGCTTCTATAGCAATACCCTTTTCGACACACCGCTAGCAAGCCAAATTCCTCAACCACCAACACCAACACTATTCCTCGAATGCCTGAGAAACCTTATCATTTATTTATTGCATCGCTGCCAGGAGGAAAAGACAACGTGCAAACGAAAATTTTGCATCAAGAGAGTGTGAAGCAGTAAAACGAAGAGGCACGAGGACTACCCCGCACCGTTGAGAACATCGCTGCATCGCCACGAAAGTCAATGTAGGAAGGGCTGGGGGGGTACCACCGAGATCAATGAAGAAGACACAGATAAACTTTCCCGGTATAATCCGAACTATGTTTCTCGAACATATACGGTACAGTATATGTCTTACCTTGCCTGACTGATGCTCTTGTATAGTAGATAAGACAACAGTATGAGAGCTTGCCGTTTTGTCTCTCGTCGCTTGAACTTCCAAGCTTCAGCAGAGTTGTCCTTGTAAAAGAAATGGCTAATATCACAGCGGACTTTGAACTCATTCAAGTTTCTGCCAAGGGTTGAAATACTCACAAAGATCTGCAAAAAAAACTACCAAAGCACCACTTGGAGCCACTAAGCTTCATGTCCAGAGCTCCCTTTCGAAGTTAGATTGTTTCGACGAGAATTGGGTCGCTCTAGGACCAGTTTCTATACCGTCCTTCTCACCAGTAAGCTACTGTATCGATTGGTTTATAAGAGATCATTTTGAATAGCTATCTGTTTAGAAATAAGAGATAGACTTGAGTAACTTACTTGAATTGAGTAATTCAGTTGACTTGAGTAACTCGGTTGACCTGGATAACTCAGTTGACTTGGGTACCTAACTCAATTCCCCTAGTCAGGATGATCATTTACAACTAGTTCGTACGATACTAAGAAATCTAGTGCTTAGTGGGAAGTGCACCATGAGGTGATGATTTTCGATGGTTTTTCCCCCCAAGGGATGATTGCTTCTTAGGTCGCTGTTTGTTGTCGTTAAGCCGCTAGAGAGGACATCAACAATCGCAATGGGAGAAGCAAAAGTGGCAAATCCTAAGCCTTTATATACAGAGATACATATTCCCCTTGGATCCAGTCAGGACTAAAAACGGTTTACCATCCGCGCTGTAGTGTGTTCCGGACTTTCTTGAGCAATCTGAGGTGTTCTCATCCTGTAACTACATTAGATCAAGAGCGTAGATCTGCGTCTGAAGAACTCACAACGGTAAGACAGCTGGGACACAGCTTGGTAACATGCTATGGAACTCCCAATACTCATTGGTATATCCGCCCAAGATCTATGAGAGGTTTGGAGAAGCATAGGTCTTCGGCAAAGATGCCACTCGGCACGCATCCTCAAGGATGTTGAAAGCCATGCTGTGACTAAAGCATAGTGCTTTTCTTCTTCTAGTCCTCTCCTTCATTTGCGCAAGTGTATGTCGGCTTCAAAGACTTGCAAGAATGAAAGACGTCCTCATGTCGACAGGTTGTGGTAGAGGAGATGACAGGCGAAAATGGCCGATCTTCCAGACAGGTACCGGTAGTAGAAAGGTTCTTCTTCTTGGTCCTGAAATAAAGCACAGCAGTGAGTCACAAACTTAGATCCTTACTTCGTGGAACTGAGATGGGATACTTCTGTATATGGAGTTGTGATTCAGTTATCGGAATAGTTGTGGTTGAACGTGGAAGATTGAAGAAGATCTAGTGATGTTGGATTTTTCACAGGCGCTACCTACCTTAATCGTCCGGACGATTATCTATACTCCCATTGCTCGTGGGTTTCGGCAGTATTTGTTTAGTTCAGGACTATGAAATTAAGTCAAAATCCTCTTCCCCACCTTGGGTTCATCAACAAACAACAAAGTAAACAGAAGTCAAAGTCGGCACTTAGAGCCAGTACACCTGAACTGGTATTACTACCTACCAAGCCAAGATATAACTAGTAACGGCAGAAAATCGAAGAAAGCATTGGATAACATCTCGTTTCAATTCCACATAGTGCCCAAAAACAGTCCACAAGACTTCTCTCTCCTTGATACCTTAGACAAAGTGCAACAAGATCCAGGATTTCACAGCTACACCAAACAAACAACTGCAGGTTTAACCTTATCATAACGAAAATAGAAGCCGCTGCCATGCTCGTCCTTCTTGCTACATAATACGCTCTTGTTATTATTTACATAGCCGACAGTAGTCCATTTTCTACATGAAAACATACTTACTCTCACGTCCCTAGAAACTGTGTCAATACAAACTCCCACCCGTTCACGCCAATCCTACCAACCAAGTTTGTTGACAAATCCTCGTCAGTTGGCACCCAGATATTACGTGATCGCTAGCATTTCAGGAGTGGCTATTAGTTTCTAAACCAGTCAAACTACGTACTTGTTGGTGAATATTTTATGAGGTTCTCATCTGACCAGTATCAATCTATTCCGTGTAGGAGGGCTGTATCAAATAGGAAAAGTTATCTATTTTAGATCATCCCATAGTCTAAATAATCTACTCCATAAAAGAATTTCCTATTGTAATCAAGCAGCGCTCTCAAATGCTCGCTTAAGCCCCTCAAAATGCTCCTGTTGCTCCAACGCTAGCTTTCCCTCAATATCGCCAATGATCGTAAGTATTAATGAGTAATTATTGTAGAGGAATCTCTCCTTCTTCCTCAAATCGCCAATACTTTTGCTAGACTTGTTTAAAAAGGCCTCAATCTCACTTCGTAGACGCAGTAAGCTCGTGGATACAGGTTCGTCGTCGCCGGCTTCTGTAGAGAGGGCGAGAATGCCTTGCATGAACTGCGCGAAGCGTTGTGTCATGAAATGCGGTGCAGCTGATTGCTTGGCTTGTTCCGATGCCGATTTCACAACGCGGACGGAAACGTTATTCGTCGTTTGGCGTACAGATTCACAGTGTTGGTCCATGACTACTTGGAAACGAGGCCAGAGGAGCATATTAGTACCATTGATATAGCCGTCGACAGCGGGAATTTTCCGCCTTTGAAGTTCAAAAGCCGAGTGCTGATTTAATCGGACACATAGGAGGAGACCGAGACCATCGAAGGTCTCGTGCACGAGAGATTTGGTGAGACTTTGACCGAGAGCAAAGGTTGGCTCGAAAATAAAGTTGAAGTGGCGCGAGATGGCTGCATAAGAGAGGGCAGGAGAGAAGAATGATGTGAGGAAGGAGTATTCAGCCGAGGCATTGTCGACAAGAGCGAGGTTGAAGTTTCGAAATGGGAATTCGAGATAGTGTGTCGCTTTATCGTCTTCTGCTTGGTAAGATGAAAGGGCAGTCTGATTTGCCGTCTTCAAGAGATCTATTCGACGGCCTAAATTGAAAGCATCATGCTGGGGTGTGCCTGCCTTGGTGTTGGACAGAATATTCGACTTTCTTGTACCGTCATCCTGGCCTAGAACATCATGCTTATCCAGTATATGAACTTTGATCTTCTCAATGGCCTTTTCGTATCGGGTGAATTGACTCAAAAAATACCAACGCATGGTGTTCATATATGCTTGGCTGATTTCTTCAGCGAGCTTAGGATGATGCTTGTGGAGAAATCCGTAAAGGTCCTTATATCGGATGAAGTACTGCTGTTGTATAATCTGAGCATTTATATTTGGCGACCGCAATGCTTTCACCTGCGCAACAAGAAAATCCCGGATTCTCTCTAAAGCCTGTAATCGAGGTCAACATGGATCGACACATATGACAGAAAAAGCATACCTTCTTGATGAGATTCTCTAACATCGGCTTTAGATCATTGATGCCTTTTATATTCCGCCGTTCCTTGAACTTGGAATCCATGGTCTTTGATCGTTTCTCTACCTCAGCTAGCGCCCTTACCCACGCTTCATCTATCGTACCCTCGACAATTTTCCTCACAACCGCTGGGGATACACTAATCTCCTCTACTATTGGCCCCAAGCCATTCTCTACTATTTTTCTATTTTCCAACCTGATACCAAGCGCCGTCGACCGTGCCTGCAGCGTCTCTATCTCCGCTGAAACCTGTGCGAGATCGTTTTGGAAACTCGTCAGGTTTATCTCGACAGAGTTTAGGACATCGTCGCACACACGTATCGATCGGTGTAAGTCTTCGAATTTCTCCTTTTCTTTTTCAACTATGCCGGGTAAGTATGAATCAAGAGAAGACATGGGGCTGTAGCATACATTCTTCGATTGTCTGCGCAATATATATATCATCCTCCTCGTCAGCTGAGGTTGTGTCCCCAACCAATTCTCCTAAACTCAATCCCCCAAAATCCAATTCGCCTTCATCAAACTCCCCCGTGCCATTGGCCTTTGTCGCTGGATCTTCAGACTCTCCAGGTGTGCCCAAAAGCTTCTGTAATACCACTAGTGGATCTAGCGCATCGGGAACAGTTGTCGACTGCTTCAGGGCTGACCCATTAGGCCTCCGTGACGAGGCTAATAAAGATGTGGTAGAGTCATTGGAAACCAAGGACAGCGAAGACGAACGAGGGTTGAAGCCGGGTCGTTGCGCGCCTGGTGGGGGAGCAAGGTGACTCGGCCGGCGTGAAGCTGGGGAAAAGGACCTAGTATGGGGTGGAGGAGGTGAACCAGAAGGCGTGGAATGCCCTGACAGACGGTCGAGCCACATCTCCCTCTACTTCGCGCATTTAAATTGGTACGTGACAGGATGGATTCTTTGTCGTCACGCCGTGAAGCCGTAGCTGCTGGATCACTGCCGAAGTAACTTGCGGCTCAAGTAGTAATGCGGAACATACTTTCTCTCGCCGTGTCAAGATGTACCTGGGAATGGGAGGTATTCGGCGTCGGGCAAGGCTGTGGTTCGTAAGTGCACTGAAAGCCGTCGACCCCATTGGCCGGCCGGCGTGTGCTTAGAGTGTGCTTAAAGTCTTCTAGGCTCAAACCCACTATTACCTGATAATTAAGGCCCCCGCATGCAAAAAAAGCGAACTAAGAGCCATCCCACAGATTGTGAATATTAACCTCAAACCATCTCCCCCATCCACCCATCTCCAAACCACTTTCTTTGGTCAACTCGCACTTCAATACTGCGATATCTTCCTTTTCTTGATTTCCATCATTACCCTGCGCTTTTAGTCAAGATGGCGGACGATGCCCAGGTGAGATTGCCCTTTTCACCCCGCACGATGCCCCACCTTCTTGGGCGCATGCTTCGAGTCTCTGCTTTTGAAGATGGCTTGAAATTTGCGATGCGCATGCTAATTTATATCTTCACGACAGCATGAGCACACCTTCGAGTCCGCCGATGCCGGCGCCTCTGCAACCTTCCCAATGCAGTGCTCTGCCTTGAGAAAGAACGGCTTCGTTGTCATCAAGAACCGCCCTTGCAAGATCGTCGACATGTCGACCTCCAAGACTGGCAAGCACGGTCACGCCAAGGTCCATCTTGTCGCTATTGATATCTTCACCGGCAAGAAGCTCGAAGAACTTTGCCCATCCACCCACAACATGGATGTTCCCAACGTTACCCGAAAGGAATACCAACTTGTAAGACACTCGGACATCTTGCATGGAATGATACTGAGATGTGCTGTGTAGCTCGATGTTTCTGACGACGGTTTCCTCTCCTTGATGGCCGATGATGGTGAGACCAAGGATGATGTTAAGGTTCCCGAGGGAGAGGTTGGAGAGAAGATTGACAAGCTCTTCACCACTGAGGAGAAGGACACCAGTACGTTTTCTCTGCCCCGCATAATTCGCGATATTGTTCTAACCAAGCCTCTTTAGACGTCATTGTTCTCACAGCTATGGGTGAGCAGGCTGCTATCGAAGCCAAGGAGGCTCCTCGCGGTTAAATTTTTCCTCGTCAATATCAAGTTAAAACTACGGCATCGACCTTGTTTGTCAGCAATGGCATTACCTATTTGTCTGCATCTCCGTTCTGTTAGGAGGTCCATCGGTTTCGACAGGTTCTTGTAGCATTCGGATATTTGTGGTCTTATGGTTGTTGCGTAGGAGGACTTCTCTATCTGGACACCTTCTTGTTATTACTGGTTATCTCTTCCAGCTTTTGCGAACATCATCTTCCCTTTGTCACACTCGATGCTCAATGATCACGAATGGCCGGCGTAGTCAAAAAGTGGACGCTTCGGATATGGCGAAAATAACATATCCTGTAGACAATCGATGATTCTTCCTCGAGATTTGGATTCACACGTGATACTTCATGGCAATTGATTCAGCAGGAATGATTACTAGAGTTGCCTGGGGAACGTTACTAACTACCGGTACTGCGTGCTGGATTTAGGTAGGGGATTGAGTTTTCCGGAGATTTGCTCCGTTAGGCTATTGGACTGATCCAAGTGATAGCGGGGTAGAGCATAAGTTCAGGTTCACGAGCAAGAAACCTAAACTCTGGACCCTAAATCCCAATGTGCCTCAAGAAGTGCAACTAAAGCGCCTCCTATTGTATTACACTGGTTGAGCTCGCCAAGTTACGCGGACTTAATGGCTAGCGCTAATGTTGTGCACTTTCCCCAGAATTGCATCTCTTTCTTACTTACTATCCCCCCTAAATTGAGGTTACTTTTTTAGCCCGTGCGCCCGCCCAAAAAATAACCTTGATTCAGGGGGAGGATAGGTAGTAGGTATCTAGTTGATAATTGACTTCTTACTTACGTACGCTTATCTAGCTGTTTCAGCGTATCAACAATTGACAAGAACTTTAAAACACAAACTCCTCTTAATCGTTAGGTATCTAATATAACAGTCTCTAGCCTAAGTGTTTCATATGAAATTTTTACAATGTTTAAAGTTCATCTAACCAAACCAATATTCAGACTAGGGTATCTTTCTATCTTTAGAACGCCACCAAGTACAACAATCACAATTAAACCTCCATTTCCTTTCTCTGCTCAAGCGCCAGTCTCTTTCTCTCCGCATGCTCCCACTCCTCTAACTTCTTCTCCGTTTCAAAAACACCTTTAACAAGTGTCTGGACGAATATACCTGTATTTTCAGCCGCCTTCTCGTAGAATGCCTTGGCACTCTTGGGTAGCTCATCTACTGTTCTCCAACGCCTATATAACTCGCCAGGCCTCGTTACATCCTCGGTCTCGTTATCATCTTCATCTTCATCATCATTCCCAGCTTGTCTGGTTGGTATTGGTTTTTGAATAATGAGGCCGTTTTGCACTTGTTTGAGACGCTCTTCTGATCTTTCGACTAGGGCTGCTTCATCAATAGGTTGTAGAGCAGGTAGGGTAGGAAGAACGAATGGTTCAATAATCTGCGCCGCCTTTTTGGCGGTTCGGTCTTCATCAAAATTTCTTTGGTACCAGTCCATATAATCGTCTAGTTCCTTGCCGCCGAATTCAAAGATATCTTCATCATTGACTTTAACCTCCTGGCCTCTTTTTAGACCTTCAACGTGTTCACCGGATGACATCCGATGGTCCCAAAGCTCCCAGTCCATCTTCAAGACCGTAGGATCAGAGTTGCTTTCTGGATGTCGCTTGATGGAGTCGAAGGGTTGGCTAAGTTTGGTGGCTACGACGATTAGTGAAATGAGTTGGATTTCTGGATAGGCTGTCACGCTATAGTTGCGCTGGTGGAGGGTGGGATAGGCGAAATTGATGTTGAGGAGTGTTGCGAGGCGTCGAACGGCTGGATATATCTCCACTGTTTAATAGTTAGTAATAATTTTCTGGAACAACTCGATGAAAGCCTCCCCTCTCTCAATCATTAAATTTTTGGGTAAAGCAAAATAATTCTGCGATGAGTACTTTCAGTAAATCACACGTACCTGGAAGTGCGAGGTCCCGTATGTGCTTGTAGATCAACAAAGGGAAGTTTAAGGTCGGCGATCCCATATTGATGTGCAGATCGTAGAACTCAATGTGTTCTAACACAGCTCCATGAAGGTCTGCGCCCTTCAACGGTGAACGCATCTCCAAAGCTGCATAGTAATGTGAGGGTAAATGCATCTTCATATCCTTTGGAATCTCTTGGATCTATCGATACGATCAGCCCTTTCTTTCCCTGAATTACTAAAAGCGAGTGAATGAAAACCACAACTTACGGCACGAGTATAGACCATTTCCCCAGTCATAGCCCATTTGTAGACTTCGCCTAGACTCGTTGGCTGCTTTAACCACAGCATGCCTAGATAACACCAAGCCAAAGATTCGACGAGCTTAGGAAGATTCTCTCTTGCTTTGGCCTTAGCCTTCCGAGCCCTCCTACTACTTGTCATACTCTTCGCTTCAGTCGCTTCACTGTCGGACGTCTCTCCCTCTGTGGAACTGAAGCCTATCGTTGAACTCGCATAGCCGCTCTTGGCCTCCCGCTCCTTATATAATATTTTTACTCTGATCTCGAAGAGATCTTTAACGATCTTTTCGAGTTTTTCTGGGAATCTTTTTACTGTGACAAGCCAATGGCATTGCTTCATGAGAAGTACCATATAACACTGTAAATAGACTAAATCATCAAATTAGTTTGAGTAATTCAAAAAAAATGCTACTACATCCAGGTAGTCACTCATCGAAGAATTAAAAGAGACAGAAGAGGGTGCTTACGGTCTGTAGCCTCTCGCCCGGTATAGATCCTTTCGACTCGCTCCTTTTCCGCACGTGCCTTTTTGGTCTTTTTACCCTGGGCATTCCAATCGTCCTCATCTTGCTGCGTTTGAGTGAACCCCTAAAGTAGATTTTAGCGTGACGTTCCAATGATCAAACTAAATGCGTGACGAAGATGGTCAAGACGTGTCTTGGTAACACTTACAGACTGCTCATGGCCTTCCTTGCAGTATTTCTTGCCGTCTTGGATGTAAAACCTCTTTGCTCTACATCCTTCCTCGAGACAGCCCTCACCCTTTCTAAAACGCTGATAATCAATGTGCGAAGACATGGTGGTGTTGTTGTACAGTCAATGTTGTGATGGAAACAGATCGTCAGCCTCGATTATCCCCAAACAATTAACAGAGTGAAAAAACTATTCCATCTAGCTCAGCAACTGAGGGAGGCTAGCCATCTCAGTTTTAAATTACTTAGCTACTATGAGAGACTCAATTAAGAGTTTCCTTCCCTCCCAAATAGGCTTAATATCATTTCAAGTGAATAATATTCACATCTATCTGAAAGTGAAGGTTGAAACATGCGAGTTAGACGGGACCATTGTCGCCGCCAACACGTGATCCTGAAAGTTGTGGGCCTCGCCAGACTAGCGCACCTAAGATCGCACACTGGAAAGCATCGCGAAGTTGAAGAACTCATTGAATTTCGACAACATCATCGACGTAGAAACCAGCAATCAGTAAGTATATCCACCATTTCATGCTCATCAGAACGACCGTGTCCATTCCGCAAAATTGAAACTAACTCTTTTCCTCCCATAGTGCAAATGTAAGACCCCGCTCAACACTCCCCAACTCGCCACCGAAAACGACCGAGAGAATATGAAGAATTGGGTATTGATGTGAGATACAGCTTCGTCAAGACCCTTACGGGTAAGACCATCACCCTTGAGGTCGAGTCTTCCGACACCATCGACAATGTCAAGTCCAAGATCCAGGACAAGGAGGGAATTCCCCCGGACCAGCAGCGATTAATCTTTGCCGGAAAGCAACTCGAGGACGGCCGTACCCTTTCAGACTACAACATCCAAAAGGTACCGTTTCACTTTTCAAAAGGCTATTTTGGAAACTGGGTGGATTGTGGCTTTTTGAGAGAATTGCGCTTGGGAAGAACCAATCTGAATTATTGGAGGCTGACTGGGAATTGCTATAGGAATCAACTCTCCACTTGGTTCTCCGTCTCCGTGGTGGTATCATCGAGCCATCTCTTAAGGCTTTGGCCTCCAAGTTCAACTGCGAGAAGATGATCTGCCGAAAGTGCTACGTACGTCAACTCCCATAACCACGTATCTCGCATCACGAGCGGCGGACTGCGCCTCCAAAATCCAACTCAGAATGCTAACATTAACTCACAACAGGCCCGTCTTCCTCCCCGTGCTACCAACTGCCGCAAGAAGAAGTGCGGACACACCAACCAGCTCCGCCCAAAGAAGAAGCTAAAGTAAACGGTTTCGCTCCCTTTGGCGTTTGGTATATGGGTGAAGGAGAGTTGGGGTTCCTACGTTTGTTTTGCACGTGGATGCGATGCTTTGGCTGTACTACATTTCACAGGCAGGAGAAACGAATAGCATGAAATCAAGCAAACAATGGGACTTATGGACAATACTTTACAACCATACTTTTTGTGATGCGCCTCTTTGGCTGTGTTCGAATGTGCAAAGAAAATAGCCTTGCCAGAGGCCTGATTAAGTCAAATGGATGACCAGGAATTTCAAGGATGCAAGTACCTGCACAAGGTTGTAGTCGCAAAGCGCGGTACGAGAAGGGCTTATGTACCGCCGAGTTCTACTGATCTGCTGAGTGGATAGTAAGTGGCATTATATGGGCAGGTTTCTATTCAACTCAAAACGTCTCCTAGGGCTGGAGGTTCTGTTATATTGAGTAATGCCCATGATACTCATTCTAAATAGGATTGGCATCTCCTTCCCAATTTCCTCTACTTATCTATCCAAATGCTTCGCAAAGTACCAAACATGAATTCAACACACAATGCTCTCGTGGAGCTGTATCCTATCATCGAGGCCCCAAGATCTACTTAAGCTAGTCTTTTAACGCACTTCACATAATCTCAAACAAAGCATAGAAGGTGGAATGGAGCCGCAAGTGCCCAATGCCTCCTCCAAGAATTCCGGAGCAGAGGGTCTGAAGACATTATCACACTTAACAATTGAATTCCCTTGGGTAGACATATCATTAAGTTAGGCTCTTGCTGTAATATACAACTTCCAGAATAGAAAAGCTAGTTCTTCGTTATTTCTTACAAGCTTTAAATCAAGTGCCTAGATTAAGTTACTCAAATCAGTGGTTTATTTAGATTTAAATCAAGTTTTACTGTTTCATCAAACCCAGAAAATGATTATGCTCACAAAGGTATCTTATCTGAGATGAAGAGTGATTTTGAAGCTACTTTCTGGCCATTAATTTTGTACTATTAGTCAAAGAATTGCCTTTGAGTTTATTGCAAAGGCCCAGTAATCTATGGGATGGTACCCATGATCGCATAATTACAGGCATATATATATATATTACAGCAAGGACAAATCTCTTCCCGTTCCTATAATACATCAACATGGACCTTTCCAACCAAATGCTCTATCAAATGCTACGGTCGCTCTATAAGTACTTGCAAGAGACATGTATAATAGCTTCAACTTCTTTTTTCAAACAGCTCCTCACTCTTTTGAGTCAGGCTTTTCCATGTTTAGCTCTGCCTCTCTCGTCTTTTCCGAACTTCTCCCTGTCTCTCCCTCTGACTCGGGTTCCACCACCTGCATATTGGATTTTGTCCTAGCAGGGCTCTTCTCAATTCTTGCAGGTTTGGACTTCATTCTCTGAAGCACAGTTTGGACGATTTCTTGGATCTTTGCTCGTTCAATTGAATGCCTCGTGAGGTTTCTGCGGCTTTCTTCTGTTGGAGTATATGCAGTCGGGTATTTCGAGCCCTCTTCTTTCAGATTTTGCTGCTCTTTGGCCCATATCTTCTGTTTCATTGTTGCCGTTAAGGAAACCTCCATGGTGGGGGTAAGCCCAAGAGCATCCTGCGCTTTCTGATCGAAGTCCTTGAGAGCCTCTTCGACCTGGATACGGGCGTTTTTGAATCGTGATCTCGCGTCTGTCTCCGCATCATCTAAGCCCGTCAACATAGTCCCAAACACCTCCCTAACACTTCGCAAGGTCTCCGTGGTCCATTCGGTATCCTTGTCTCCACTCTCAAGCGGATTTGGGAGATCTGAGAACTGCCAAAGATGAAATTGGAGTAACCAGTCATTTTGGCGATTCTGCTTTTGCGCTTCCTGTTGTGTAAAGAATTCGAATCTCCGGCGTAGATCCCTGTCCAATTGCTCTTCTAGACGTAGAGAAGGAGCTAAAAGGTTTATTAAAAGGGTTTGAGTCGATTGGTCGTATAAGTTTTCCGAGAGCAAGTCCTTAGACATGGAGACTTGCACCTCCTCCTGACCGATCGGTAGAGATTCATCTTTGGCACACTTTCCTGCTTCGCCTTCCAGTTCGTGAGGCGCTATTGTGGTCTTGTCCTCCATTCCAAGGGATTTGGGGTCAAGATCTCCTGCGTTTCTTATTGGGGAAGGTGTATGGTTCTGCAAACCTAGCATCTCTATGCTATTCCGTAACGTGACTCGTAGGATTTCACGCATCTCTGGAGTCATATTTTTGATATCTCCACGGGACTGTACCCATGCTTTAAGGCATGTTTGAAGACGTTGATGCAATCCCTGGAGCTTTTGGTACTTCAAGGTCCTGACGATATTGAGAGTCAGTTTATTTATTCCAAAGAGCTCAAAAGTAGATCAAAGATAGTCTGGGAAGGAACTGTACTGAACCCAGAAAAGAAATTTGCAGTGAACTTGAGATTTACATTTTGGCATGAATTAAGTCGGACTTTTTTAAAAGCTCATTCATATCCTCATCTGCCGCTTCTTCTGCTCGTTCGTTTTGAGGGGTTTGTCTGGGTCTGTTGACTCTGTCGGCTTTTATGGCGTTGCTGAGTTTTACTATCCTGCTCAAGAATTTCTCCTGCAACTCTACAACGTTTTGCATGATGCCATCTATCTCGTCCGCGTGGCTGTGTGCAAGATAGAACTGTTTTTTTAAATGCCAAACCTCTCTCATATTGTACCAGCGTCCTTTCCCCAGAGCAGTCTCTAGGGAGTCCCCGTACTTCGTCTCCATTACCAGCAAGTCATCCGTTAACGCTTTCAAGTTCCCAAGGTCTTTAGTTTCTTTCAATGCGACGACACTAGTCTTATCCCCCCTGCCTATAGCTCTAAGAAAAGGCCGGGAAACAATATGGGCTGAGCGCCGAAAAGGCCTTGTGCAAGGTTTCAATCGTTGCCTCCTTATTAACATAGATGTAATGAACCCCGTTCTAGAAGAAAAGTAAACTAATGTATTGAAATCAGTAAATTTGGAAATTTTGGAGAGATATGCGTGACTTGAACGTTCCACACACCATTGCAAGCCCGACTGGGCTGATATCTCGACTGATTGAGACATGTCGAGGGGGTCGAACTGCGCCAGAATAGACTGTAGCCCTGATTGACACCGAAACAGCTACCGTGTGTCTTCATTGTAATTTGTAGGTTCATTGCCATTGTTATAAATGGAAGAGACACACCAACCTAGCACACCAACCACACCCTGGTTCAGCACCTAATAGACTGAGGTGATCATATGTAATAGTAGAGGACGAAAACACGTCTTATAAGTCAAAGTACAATTAATTGACAGTACGAAAAGAAATAGGAGGAGTGTGTGATAGGCGCGTTCAAGAATTTTAGTCAGGTGATCATCAAGACCTTTGGACGGGAAGCTCCAGCTGTCCTCCGACTGAGAGCTATCGACGACAACACCTCTTCAAAACGTCCATTCCTTCAACAAACAAGATGTCTGGAGCTGGCTATGATGTGGTAGTTGATGTAGATGAAGAGGTAAAGATGGCCTCTGCCTTACCTCTATCTCTAGCTTTCTTACGAGCTCAACAGCTAAATGAAGTACAGGGCGACCTTGGACATACTGACCTGCAAGAGGACCTCGAATTCCACTCATCAAACTTCAATACCGACGCCCCCAATACCTCGCGCAAGCTGCCGGCGAGTAATTCTTCAGGCCTTCCTGCTCCCGCAACAGCCAGCGGTGGCTCTTCGAAGCGCTTCCTTTGGACCCTCTCCTTCTATGCGCAGTTCTTCGACGTAGATACCAGCTCAGTGCTCTCGAGATGTTGGGCTGCTTTGTATCCCCGCGCGAATTTCTTGGATGTACTTGAAGGAAACCCAGACCTGTATGGTCCATTCTGGATTGCGACAACTGTGGTGTTTATCTTATTCATTGGTGGCACCATCAGCCAGTATTTGGCAGAGAAGGGCGTGGAGGCGTTTGCATATGATTTCACGTTGCTTAGTGGTAGGTCACACAAATACTCATCGATAGAGCACAACTAACACTGTTTCCAAACAGGTGCCGCTGGTCTCATTTACGGTTATACTCTTTTCATTCCCATCGCACTCTTCCTCGCTCTCAAATACTTCGGTAGCGAATCTGCCAACCTCCTAGAATGCTGGGCTCTCTACGGATACTCCAATCTCATCTGGATCCCCGTTGCCCTCATCTCCTGGTCACCGATCACAATTCTCAACCTAGTATTCGTGGCTGTCGGCTTCGGCCTCAGTGTGACATTCTTGTTGCGAAACTTGTACCCAGTGTTGAGTGCTACGGACAAGCAGACGAGCAAGGTATTGTTGGTGTTGGTTGTTGTGCTCCACGCAGGACTCGCCATTGCGATTAAGGTGCTCTTCTTTGCCCACAACAGCCCGGCTAAGGACCCTGCAAAGGAGCCTGGAAATTGATTTATGGGATTGTCTTGATACAATTACGGGGTTAAGGGGGGGTCAGGGTTCGGAGTCTGTGGGATTTCAAGAGGTCGGGATTTAGATTTGGCAAATATCATATACCAAAAATGTGCGTTATTGCAGACCTGGTTTGGCTAGTATGGCTCTAAATGCAGTCATGACGATTATATCCTACAATTACCAACATCCATATGTGAAATTTGTATCACGAACCCCTCTGCGTCTCCCCGCCATTCTTCTCCCAGTCCAACCAACTCCCTGGATACTCTCCAACATTATTCCACCCCGCCTGTCTCGCCAGTTCCGCCGCAGCTCGACTCCTCACGCCCGCCTTGCAGTAGAATACGACTTCCTTGTCCGTGTCAGGTCTGTCAAAACCATATCTATCCTCAAACTCCTCTGCAGTAATAAAGAACGAGTCCGGCTGTGACGAAATAGGTATGTTGACTGCAGTTGGTATGCGGCCTGTAGATTGGAGTTCACCTGGTTCGCGGACATCTGTGAGGTGTTAGTAGATGGATGGAGAGAGTTGTTTGAGGGCAATGCAATACCGATTATGATGCGATTTGGGTCTGGTTTTTCTATTGCATTTTTGACCTATGTACAGCTTAGCCCTAGTTTATCTTATGGCCAGCCGCAAAATCTTACATCTGCAAAAGAATAATTCTTACTCCTTCCAGCTTCTTGGGAGTAAAATCTTGACTGCGTTATCCTCACTGCTCCTGGCGCACTCCCATAGATTACTTTTCCAGGTACTCGTAGTCTTCGAGGTGCCATTGGCGTTGGTAGCCGGCTTGCTCGTAGGAATAGAGAGGCGGCGAGTCGTGAAGTTGTCATTATGAGGACTTGGTGAATTGGGCTGGGAAGATTAGTAGTATAGTAATTTAATTGTTGTTGTTCTATTCTTCCCCCAGCTTTTGTCTTTGTGAGTTCTATGATACGTCAGAATCCCTCGGGTGTATCCTTTGGGTAACAGGATCCTGATACGTGTACAACAGCAAAATTGATATTTGAACAATGCCACGTGAGTTCTGCCAGTATTCAGATTTGAGTAACTCGCTTGATTTAGGTAACTCACCTCTACGTGTAGGAAATAAGTGGCCGATTCGGGTACGGACTATATACTCAAACATCTACTTTCAAGACACCTACAATTTGACAACTTAATTTAATATTAATTCAACCATAAATCAATATGCCTCCAAATCGAGAATATAGATCAACTACTCGTCCATTTACCCCTCCTAAAGGTCTTATCTATGAGGGTAATCAGCAGTAGCCTAAAACACCTACCCGATATGGAGTATTCTATACAAGAGCCTTTGTACAACAACTCAGAGTCCAAATCACTCAATCAGACGTATACGAAGTTACTCGAATCCCTCCGTGTACCTAGACTCGAATCCTCCATTTAAATGAAGTCCGAACACTATATAATCAGCCTGATTCTGGCCCTGATCCAAGAGGGAGAAAGAGAGTAGTTACAAGGGATGAAACAGCTGCAATTGAGAGTTACCTCAGCGATCCTACAATACCTATTGAAGACAAAGGTAAGCCCTGGCTTGATATCGCAGAGGCTATAGGTGTTACTCTTCCAAAAATACATCATTTCAAGCCTATAGGTACTCGTATAGTCCAACCCCAAGCTATCCAATAAGCCTATAAAGCCGACGAAGATATTATAACTACTGTCTACGAAGAAGAGAAAGAGCTTACAGAGGTATAAGTAAGCTCTCGGCGTATATAGGCTCCTATACAACTACAGGAAAGGCTATATTCAAAGGATTGGGAAGATATAGTATTTTATGACGAGTTTCACTTTAGAATTGGTCCCCAAGTTACAATATATATTAAAAGGAAGAAAGGGAAGGATTATCGATATACACTATACAATGTATATAGGAAGAAGGTTACAGTAAAGGATACAAAGGTAAAGGCAAGAGAAGAAAATCACTTAAAGCTCTTCAATATCTTTATTGTAATTGGGTATAACTATCGAAAGTTTATTCCTTATAAGATGTTAAACAATAAGGTTGGAAAGATGTCTTCAGAGGTTTATACAAAGGTTATTCTTCCACAGATATTAGAAGACCTTAAGAGTAGAGGTTTAATACTCTGTTAAGATGGGGATTCTGTATATATAAGTAAAGTTACAAAAGCTTGGGTAGAAAAGAACAACCTAACTCTTCTTACATTACCTGGTAATTCTCCTGATCTCTCTATTTTAGAGACTCTTATACATCCAATTAAGAGGGTATTTCATGCTCAAAGATCGAATACAGAAGAAGAGAGTCTAGCAAGGTTTAAGCAACTTTTTAATCAAGAATTAGACTAAACTAAGATTCAAGAGCTATATAGTTGGTATACAAAGAGGCTTCATGAATGTATACGCCTAAAGGGTCAAATGACAAGATATTAAATAGAGTTGATTTGATTTCGAATTATAATAGAATTATAAAGTCATATACTAGTAAATTGTGAGATTAGGTGGTCCGTGCCCGAATCGGCCATTTATTTCCCACATGGAGAGCTCACTTACTTTGAATAACTGACTTGGTTTAAATAACTGGCTTGGTTTAGGTAACTTGATTTAAGACGTGAGTAACTCACTTATTTTAGATACCTACTAGGGCGGTGAGCGCGAAGAGTTATTATATGTGTCAAATATTAATTGTACGTTGTACACGTATCAAGAGCCTGTGTAACAACGCTTCACCTCACTTCCTCGACTTCATCTCAACAATATGCACAAATTTTTCCATTATCACACTTCTGTATTTCCCATACAATTCCGCCCAAGAATTTCTGAAGATAGTCACATTTTCCATCTATAGCATCTCGATATTAAGCATAACGATATCACAAACGCACCCAAGTACATAAATCACTGCGCACAGCATGAGCTCTACTTGCCAATGAGAGTGCGGCACTCGACGTTTTGCTTAACACTCTCAAGATACTCTTACGGGATTCGAGGCACAGATCTCTGGATTATTTAAGAGATGGTGCAGGATGCCCCATACTTCCCCCACCTCATGGCGTTATTCTCATTCCTGGAACGCAGAAGAAAACACATAGATCTAGGCATTACCTTACATTATTGATTCATAAAATCAACATGAATTCGGGAGGTTTTCACTCTCATCAAGCTATTCTCGCCTCGGAAGTCTTTTGATTCAAGAGCCTTTGAGAGCAAACAGCTTGAATGCAGAGCGCCATCTCAGGCTTCAAACCGTGGTATTTTCGTTTTCCTGCATCAACATCACACGCCTTGAGTCATAGTACCGGTACTATTATCGTTGTCCCTTTGCAGCTACACGCAAGGACGAGTAGGAGTTCTTTCCAGTCTTTAATGAAGAATCGGGGGGCCTTTTTTTTTTTGCTTTTTAATCGTGCAACAAGGACCCGTCAAACCCCACTAATGAGGTCTATCAAAAGGAATCTATGAGTTCTTCCGCTCTGGTTGGGTATGTCGAAAACCATTTATGTTGCGCCAAAGACCTTTGATTTTTGGCCCTTTTTCATTTTCATCATGGCCTCTTTTTCCTTGTTTCTCTATTATTTTTATATTTCTTATAGCTGTATGTTTCTTAGTAGTGAGAAGGACGTTTAGGAAAGACGTCTTGGAGGCTGCTTCTGGATATTTTGGGGTATCTTTTGTGCATCACGGTTGGGGGTCGCTTCTAGCAAGAAATACCAATATCATGGATTCGGGGTTTCTCAAACTGGCTCCAGGGCAGGCACCCCAAAGTCAGAATCAGAACAGTGAATTAATAGACGAGGATGTAAGATATAGACCTGAATTTCTAGCCAAACTCTGAAGCCAGCTAATTTTCCTTTCCACCCAGATCTTAATGGCATTAGATACCCTAGATGTGATGGAGCGAAGCACGAGTATTGAATCAAGCATTATAATCCCTGTTAAGGCACCAGAAACTTCGAAAATCAAGGAGCGGTGCAACCTTCTCAGTCTACCCGCAGAGATTATAAGCCAAATAGCAAGATTGCTCCGTCGCCCAACCGCAGCATGCTTCACCTTCACCTGCAAAACGATCATGAATGCTGTTGGAAAACGTTACTGGGACCAGTTCCGGCGAGATCTAAAAGTACAAAGGATCCTCATTCGACACTGGCGTCTAAACTCAGGTCGAAACTCCAACCGGGCCATCCTACTCAAATTTCCCACTTTACAAGCGAGGAGTGTCGAGACTCTGAACGAAGTCACGAAGCAATGTTCTAAGAAGACTTGCCTCTGTTATAAACATTGGAATCTCTTCCATGAAAATCTTAAAGCCAGACGTCAACTTTTGGCTTTGCTTGTAAGGGATTTGCCGTATATGGTTCGCTGTGGAAGGTGTTTTATGTTGCATAGACGTCTTAAAAGGACATCTCCCGCTGTGGATGTTGCGGGGTTGAGGGATTGTGAGATTTTTGATATAGGGGTTGGGGTTGGGGTAGGAGATGTTCTTTATAAGGGGTTTATGTAATAGGAGAAAGCAAGAATGGTGGTTTAGTTTTTACAGTTTTAGAAGTGCAAGCTCTAAATCAATTACATGAATCAAGTGGGTTACTTAAATTAAGTGAGTCATTCAAGTAAAATATATTCCTATATAACAATTATCTTACCATCTATAATCTAGTCACATAGTAGGGATTATATTACAAGGAATATTTCACCGTATTCAATACATTTTCTTTGTATACTTGCTATATATAGCACTGCCAATTTAGTAACTTAAGACGAATAAAAACCTCTGATTTGGATAACTAAGTTGATTTAGAAGACTGACTTAATTTAGCATAATAAGGAATTTATAAACCGTATTCGACTAAGAGGGGAAGGATATATGATTTACCTCGAATTGGGAGCCCCCTCTAGTAAATACTAGGAAAGCTCTAAGTCCCTCTATGTAATTAAAAAAACAGTTATACTATAGTACGCAGGGCTTCTAATGAGCTCGCTATTAACAAGTCCCTCCATGTAATCAATACGAGCGCTCATTGGCGAACAGCAACTTCTCCAATGTTGACATATGCTTCTATGTGTGCATTAATATTTCTTGAAGAATTTTAGTCGTTGTAGATACGGAAGACCTCGCTAATCTCATATAGTTGTCTACGAGCACTATGATGCCAAGTCCATCACTTAGAAATTAGAACCCTTGGGGTCAGGAGAAAGGAAACGAAAAATTATAATTCATCTACTCTTAACTTTTTTACTACCCTTTCTCTATGTAGTCTTTCATCCAAGGCAAAAGAGTAGTATATTCACCTAGTTTCTTTCTCTGTTTGCCTCGCATCTACTTTCCACCCCATCTCTGAAAGAGCGCAATGACACTTGCACTCCCAACCACACAACACCACTCCCCACCCACACTCCATGCAACCTGCCTACCTACAAAATCCAACTGCCTAACAACTTCTTCTTTATGCGGTTTCAACTCCGCCAAACTATCCCCCATATCATACCTAGAATCCCAAAGTTCTCTACTCTTCTTCATATCTGCATCACTTATTGCTTTTTCCTGAATCTGAGTCTCTGCATTTTGACTCGGACCACCTTGTTGCTCCGTAGAAGCGGACGTTGTTGATTCGCTAGGGCTGGTTTCTCGTCGGAGGTGTCTGGGAACACCGGTAGTTTTCTTGCGAGGGCGGCTTCTAAGGGGGACCAACCAGGCTGGTCGTTTATTTGCTAGGTCATCGTCATCATTGGCGGTTAACTCGCTATATTCTTCTAGGCGTGCTAGATCCCAGAACATAACTTTGGAGCTACGAGTACACATAGCGAGGATAGCATGACCTGTCTCATATGCTGGAAAAAAACCAAAACGGGTGAACATGATGTTGCTGTCGGGATTCTGGAATTGGAAGAGACGTGTAAATTGCTGGTGCGTAGGAGCAGTGGGACTGAAGGTGTTAACTGTAGCTGGAATGTGTGCGGTAGGTGTGGGCGCAAAAGAAGAACGGGTTGAGTTCTGGTCGTGCATCGTTGGTGCCGAAGCTGGTGGTGGTGGTGGGTTGGATGATGAAAAGCCGGCGATGGACCAGACGACAATGGAATCTTTTTCGGCCTTTGAGATTATTAGGTCGTTGTAGAAAGTTATGCTTTGGAGGTTAGTAAGTCATAAATTGATTTGACGTAGAGAAGATTCTTACCAGTCCACAATCTCGCTATGGACTTCGGATGTAGAGAAGTGAGGATAGTGGATCTTGGTTGGCTTGTCGGTGCCAGTAAACTCGTTTGGAAGTTCTGGTATGGTCCACTGCAAGGTTTAGAAGAGCTGTGCAGAATTTTGGAGCGTCACTTACGAGGTTGATGATATGATCTACTCCGCCAGAGAGCAGATATTGTCCAGTCTCATGCCATGCCTTCAATAATTCAGTAAAAATCCACCCATAGAGCTGAGAAGCTTACAAGAGTCAATATATTTTCTTTGTGGCCACCACCCGCTAGAATTGCAGCACAAGGTTGATGTGCATGGGCTGGATCAAGACTCCATATCCGAATGGTTGAGTCCGTAGATGCTGAAGCTAATATCTGAGGGTTTGTAGGCGACACCTCCAGAGAATTGATATCCTAAACCATTTAGCAAATGAGCAGTGAACTTGGCTCGATGACTTACTCCTCCATGACCTGCTATTTCCTACATGTTGTCAATACATACCAGAAGTTGAGATAGCATGGCTCATACCCTCACTAACGTCCCTTTCACAACATCGTAAATCTTAATCTTCGCATTGGCGCCGGCGACACAGAGAAGAGGTGCTCCTGTCCCAGAATCCTTGGTCCACGTGCAGTGGTAGTTATCGGCTTTATCCTTTGTGATACATTAGAACGGCACTTGCTGAAGCACGTGCTTGACTTACTTCCTCGTCTAGAATAAGCTGTATTTCTTCAATCCTATCTGACTCCTTCTCTCCTGCTGGAGGTCGACAAATAATAATCTACAAGTGGTGTATGAGCAGAGCTGTGGGATACCGAGAACCGGGAACACTCACGTATTTGGAGCCGACGACGGCAAATACAGGGTCCACACCCGGTTCGGTGTACGGATAGAACTTGACACCCCAGAAATCTGATACAAGTTAGCCAAGCTGGTACTACATTGGGCGGGCAAGGCTGACCGCATACCCTTCTTCTCCTGTGATACAGCGTTTTCGGTTAGTTGTGATTTCTAGCAATTTGTAATAGATATTGGGGCCGTGGAAGTTTCGTGGACTAACGCCAATATTTAGGGTCCAGGAAGTCCTCAAATGAGGTAGATCCCATTCGTTCCGCTTTACCTGCGCCATTTCGGCTTTGATCAATGGGGGAATTCAAATGTGCAAAACGTCTGTGAGGCCGCGATGTGATTCACAACCACATGGGGTCATGCTGCCGATCTTCGTAAGGGGGCGGGTGAGACCGTCGGATTTGAAATATCGCGCTGGTCCCTTGCGGGGAATGGAGTATGAATGCTGAATAGTTTCGAAGTCAGCTGTGGACTAAAGGAGTGGGCAAAAAGAAGATTAACTCCTCCTCGGCCTCCTGCAGACTTGCACTGCAAAGTTGCTTTTAACAATGCAGTCAAGCTCGTCGGCCCAGATGATGGGAAGAGCGTGCCCTGCGTGTCCAACATTGACGTTACAGAAATACGAAGCAAGACCCAGATGCCAAATGAAATAGGAAGATTGCATTGGGGGGCGGAGGTTGTTTTCCAGCCAAACAAATACCACCCCCAGATTCCCGTGTAACATTGGGGCAAGACCTACCGAGACTGTGGATTTGACAGCGTCAATGTCAGCTGTCATGCATCAAGCGTTTTTAATCAAACTCGTCGACCTTGGTAATGGGAGACCCAAAATCCCAAGGTGAGGCTGTTGACAGGCTGGTCGTGTTGATCGTGCTACGCAGCATGTAATTTGAGGATACACAGTTGGGAGGTTGCTACTGTACATAGGAGGTTACCTTAGTGTGCCATGGTAGTGATAGCTTGTTTTCTTCCTGGCCTGTGAAGTTGTACAAGTGAATTGGAAAAGACCCCAATAGGAATGCACTATGAATGATACGTTGTAGGAAAAGTAAATAATATATTCACTGTACCGAGGATTATTGTTATTATTATTGACTGTCAATATCAAAAAAGAGACAGCCAGACGGGTTCTGCATTGCCCAGCGCAACCGGGCACCGGAATCTATTCCCCTAGAAATTTCTTCTCAACGCCACCACCCTTCACCACCGTCCACGACTACTAAACATGTTACCTTTTCCCACACTCGCGCAAAGCATCGCCGATGATCTTTTTCGCCCCTGTTGTTGATTCTCGACGTAATTGCTTTTGCGTCGGAGTTGACGAGCACTCCACGCGAAGGACAAAGACGCAGTTCCACATTGGCCTTCCTCGAGAGCTCATTCCGAGTGGATGAGTCCTGCAAGTACGTCGTACCATGATATATATATCTTTACTTTTTCACGCCGGCTGAAGAGGGTCTGAGAGTCATTCCCGTCTGCTGCAGCAGGCACGTTGTGCCAACCACTGCCAGCCCCCACCTGCTAGACTGCGATGGTCTCGAATAGACCCTTGAGTCAATCCTACTGCTTGATCTTCTCCCTCTACCTGGTAGAACTTGTTGTACCCTGCAGTACAGGTTGCTCTTACCAACGAATGGCAGCTTCACTCACAGAGGCGTACGGAGCAGTAATCAGCCAGCCAGATCAAGCCCAAGAAACATATGCACGAATTCTAAGCTTCCGCTTGGTTTGCAGCAGAGGTCGGCTCGACCCGTCATATCACATGGGTTGAGAAAGCAAACTTCTATTATTCAGAAGAGGCTGCAACCTGCGTGCTGTAGTGGTACTGTACTAATCCCTAGTCTACAGAGCATCGACAATCTCTCCTTCTGAGAAAGCCTGTGACACTTCAAGATGTATCATGTAGTAGCTATCTAGGTAGCTATTTCCTCTCTCCGCATGAGCCTGAGACCCAAGGACCAAGCTGAGGAATTGATAAGAAACAGGGCTCCGATACACAAGTTGTCCCTTGCTGCTGAGACACATTTACTACTGTAATAAGTCTGTACTGTACAGTAATGCACACATCACGTCACACGAGGTGCATGAACTACATCAAGTTGCCGTTCTTCCCAACAAAGAAGAGCGAACCGTTGATTACCTAGGTACTTAACGAGGACAGAAGCGAGGTACGGTATGTACAACACAGTCCAGTACAGTCCAGTACAGCAATGTAGGGTTTTTGAAATCCCCCACGAGAGCGCAGGATCAACATCTTCCAGCAATTCTCATGTATATGTCGTACGTTTAAAACTGTCAGCGTGGAACATAGACGTGGTTGCAGTGCAAAGTTTGGCTCTAGCGGCCGATTGATTAGCATCCACTGTCCAATGAGTGCCTATTGGTGTTTTGATACCACAGCTATTGACACAACAACAACACTCATCATATATTTCTATCAAAGCCGTTTGTACCGTTTCCCATCCAACGTATCTGCAAAACTCAATTACGGCTTCGTGGACCCTGGTCCCTAAGGCTGCCGGCTTTGGCGCCCTGCGAGCCTCTGCTTCGAGCGGCTCACAGGTACAGTACTTTTCGCCCCTCATTCTCTTTCATCCTTGACGCCATCCCTTCCCCTCAAATATCAATAATTTCTCACTTTTTTCTTTTCACGGCGGGTGGACAGAAGAGGACGGAGTTGCTTACTGTCCGCCATAATTCTCAATTCATATCCTGCCATTCCCCGAAGATGATCGACGCGTGAATAGACAAGGAACCGCTGTTCATTCGCAAGCTACTCCTAATTCGAGCATGGTTGTACCCGTACGCCTTCGAAGAGCATTCCCAAGATTATTTCCCCAGTCTTTGACTCGTTGAGACGTGAGCGCGTCTGGCAGCTTGGAGGCTCGGCTCAAAGATATAAGAAGTCCACAGGGCCTTCTTCATGACCAAACCATCTTTCCGCGTATTCGATCGTCTCATCTCATCTCATCTTCAATCAATTGCCAAGCATATTCCCTGTGTTACACATCGAAGCGGTCGATCATCACGCTACGAACGAGCATTACCGTTCGCCTCGACCTTGCTTTAACCTCACCGAGTAAGAAGACGAAGTCACACTCACTGCAGTTCTGTCAATC
The DNA here is from genome assembly GCA_003008705.1 of Pezicula radicicola. Taxonomy (NCBI): domain Eukaryota; kingdom Fungi; phylum Ascomycota; class Leotiomycetes; order Helotiales; family Dermateaceae; genus Pezicula; species Pezicula radicicola. Next base: position 113,997 of record PDUO01000065.1, on the reverse strand, counting down.
CGACATCGCACAACGATAGGTCTGATCTGTCACCTCAGTCTTACCTTGACGCCAACCACTACCTAGATTTGCATTCTCAAATCAAAACTACTACGAGTCATTACATCTAGACAATAGAGACTCGGTTTGTTGTTAAAGGACTAATAAGACTATCCTGTCCCGAGGAACTGAGCATCTTATTAGAGATACAAACGCCAGTCTTTCTTCACAATGGAGACAACCTTTATGACCATCCACAGTACGTTTCCCCTTCAGACCTCTCCGTGCCGTCGATTCCGGCTTTCTAGCTATCCGGCGCCTTTTGAACAAATCTAGCAAGCATGCCAGATAATTCAAGGGTCGAGGTGAGCCGCAAAGACTAGTGGTCAATTGACGGGAAATGGAGATACTCCGCTAGTGCAGACGTCAACTGCTTTGACTTAAGCTCGATGATAAGAATTCAGATCCCCTGCCTATAGTTAACTTTATGCTAACGACTATTCCTCCCAGACTTGAGCCCAGAGGCCAACATCCAATGGGCGTCAGAGTCCATTTTTGAGGTCCTGGGCTACCAACAACATGAGGTAACTGGCAAATCATGCTTCGAGTACTTCCATCCAGACGAAATCCCTTTCGCTCGTATGGTCCACAATAAAGGGGTGGCACTTGATAAGGCTGCAGTTCTCCATTATGCTCGGATCAAGGGCAAAACGGGGGAGTGGATTGGCTGTGAGTGCGTATTCACGATTGTTCACGATGTACTCGTTGCATGTACCAGCATCTATAAAGGTGATGAAAACAATGAGAGTAAGTTGAATTTTTCATGTTAAATGTCGTGTGTGCTAATGTCAGAAAAGGACGGGCTGCCATTGCTCCGGCTATTCGTCGTATATTTTCTTCGTCTCCTCGAGATCCTCGATACCACATGTTGGAGGAGCTCTCCGTCAAATTCAGGAGCCCTCCTCAAGCAGCGCTGCGCGAGCCTAGGGCAGCGCTCATTCTTAATCGCTTCTCCCGTGAACTTCCTGTCTTGTACGCAACGAGTGCCGTCCAGGGCATTCTCGGTGTCTCTGCAGAGCAAATCACAGGGAAGGCGTTTTATGAATGTATCCAGGAGAACTGCCTCCCAGAAGCTATCAGATGCTTGGAGAGTGCTAAAGCCAACGACTCCATTGCTTACCTTCGCTTCTGGTATCGTGACCCTCGACGTCCCGAAGACTTAGTACAGAACGATGAGGAAATGCAAGATGCCAATCACAGTACCGATTCTGAAGACGGAGGGGTTGAACTGCACAGCCCAATGGCGCTAGATCCCAATAATGCAGAAGGCAGCGCCGCACACCAGAGTCGGGCTCAGAGTGCCATCTCCTCTTCTGGGGATGATAGTGGTGCTAACCAAGGCGCACCTATTCCTTCCCGCACTTCTTCTGGTGACAGTTCTGAGGTTGAGCACGCTGCCGACGAGGTTTTCGACGGATCAGCAGTTTCACGCTCTTCGACATCGTCTTTAGCCATTTCTCCCGGAGTGCGACGAGCGAGACCAGAACAACGCCCGGCAGAGGCCCGCCTAGAAGCATTCGAGCTCGAAGCTGTCATCTCATGCACGTCTGATGGCTTGGTTGTTGTATTGAGACGTGCACGACCAATTGTCCCAGACGCAATGCAACAACAGGTACAATATCCCAATGGGCTCTTTGCAGCACCTTGGGGTGCAGATCCTATTCGGGCTCACCAATTTCGAGCCGACGATCCTCGTTTGGCATTCCGTCATGGTCTTCAAATCCCACAACCACAGATCGTTGGCGGTCCACCCGAAGACCAGTTTCTTCAAACTATCCGAGAAGTGGCGGTTTTTGCATGGTCTCTTGCTGGTATCAATGGAAACATTGCTTCATATGGTCGAGGTACTCCGAGAGGAGAAGCTCAACCACCTGCTGGTCTTCCTATCTGGGATCCTCGTGCACAGCCAGGTCTATACGTTCCTCCCCAAAATCAGGCTGCTGAACGATGGATGCACGTAGATGAAAGGACAAGACAGTATGGTCATGACTACAGACTCCCGTATCAATACAGGTGGCACCAAGAACGGACCCTGACGTACCAGCCTGGACTTGGCATTGGACCAATTATGCCGCCTCCACAAGCAGTACCAGCTGATGCGTGGAACGGTCAACATTACCGCAACCCTGGATACGATATCTTCGCCAATATTTTCCATGGCCAAAATGTATCTAATCAGGGACACAATGGGTATGGTGAAGGTCATGCTGGATGGAATGAGAATGGAGGCGACCAGCCCCCAAACCTGGATCAAGGGCCAGCTGGAGGCAATCAAGGCAACGGATATTAGCAACACTAAACTCTAGGGTCTCTCGGACAACTATGTGACGCAAGAATTGTTGCGGGAAAATATAGTAAATTGATGTCCTCCTAGTTCCATGCTGGCACGGATTCCGCCTTGCTCGCCTGTGCTTGGTAGCAAAGGAGGTATCATCGAAGGATCGGCCATTCGATGATCAACCAACTTCTGACGACTCCTCCAACCCAGGGGTTTGGCCACATCTGAGGGAATATGGGTTATGAAAGAGCTCTATATGCAAATAATGATTAATGAATTACTGTTCCTTTTGAATAATATTGTTGTAACTTGCTCTCGACCCGACGAGAGGTGTGATCCACGGAACACGTGATATATACTAAAGGCCCCCTTTAGCGGGAACTAGCCTAAAACGCAGTAGTGCGAGAGCTTGCGAATGACAGCTCCCCAGCTCACTTAGGAAACGTGGAATTTACAGAGTAGCCATCTGGACAGGAGTGAGAGGAGCTTCAACGGCCACAATATAGTCACCCACACTACATCTCCCTTCAAACAGGCGCAATTCATCCTCCACGACGGCATCAATAATTCGCCATTGCGCCCGAAATAGGCTATGGCTTCCTCATCTAATCCCTACGAGCATTACAATCAACCTCATGTTGAGGATGAAAGTGATCTGATTGATCCCGATGATGGTAAGTTGTTTCCTCCGGCAGAGGTCTGTGCATAATCGAAGCTGACACTCATCTCCAGCTGGTCTAGATGATCTTGATGACCCTCTGCAACCACTAAACCATGCGAGCTCGCAATCCTCCCGCGCTCCCCTCACAGGCAATATCACCACAGGATCCAGCTCTCGACCCCTCAATGAAAACTATCTCACCTCACGTATTCCTGGCGAGGATCGTCGTGCGCCTACCAATACCATTGATGAAAGTGTCTGGGATACGCTGCGTCGGGACTTGTTAGCCGTTTGGTCTAAAATGCGGGAAGTTCTGTACCCAAAGTACCTGTTTGGTGGCTCTATGATCGATGGTACGACATCGCTGCGAGGTGCCTTTGAGAATATCAGAGGCGCAGGCATAAGTGGCGCGAGAGAGGAACTTGTTGGCTTTGCGGGGAGAGCTATGGACGCCGATCATATTTTGAGCCAAGGGAATATGAGTGAAGGGCTCAGAGATTGGGACTTATGGGGTCCGCTTGTCTTCTGCTTGATGTTGAGTATGCTACTCAGCTTCAATGCGCGAAGTGAGCAGAAGAGCGTAGTTTTCTCGGGTGTTTTTGCTATGGTTTGGATTGGAGAGGCTGTTGTCACATTGCAGATTAAACTGTTGGGTGGAAATATGTGAGTTTTCTCTACCCTAGTGAATGATTTAATACTAACATGAATAGCTCCTTTGCTCAAAGCGTCTGTATCATTGGTTACACTCTTTTCCCTCTCGTTATCGCCTCCCTCCTGTCAGCGCTCGGTCTTCCCACGATCCCTCGTATACCCGTTTACCTTGTCCTAATCCTCTGGTCCTTAGCCGCAGGCGTTAGTATCATGGGTGGAAGTGGAGTAGTCAAGAACAGAGTTGGAATTGCTGTATACCCGCTCTTTGTCTTCTACTTGGGCCTGGGATGCTTGTGCTTTATTAGTTAGATTTGAGATGAGAGTGGGTTTTCGGTATTTGGGGATTAGGGATGGGGTTCGGTTGGGAATAGGGCGGCGTGGGCGTCAATTTGCTTGTACGATTATAGATGTTGGCGTCTACTGGGAGATACCATAAAAGACCAATATTTATTTCTGAAGTTAAGGTTCTCTCCAACCATGTGAACGAGAAAGATCAGTGCAGGATTCTCACACATTGTGAAACATCCTGCCCAAACTCAAGTGGCATTATAATGGGCATGCAAATGTGGAATCAATTAATCATCTATTATAACATCTATCCTTCACCTACTCCCAATTTAACTCAAAACAGTGTCATAGACCCTTGGTACCTCTTACATAAATGTACTAAAAAAAGTGCAAATTTGTCAAGCAGCGGTATCTTTACTAGACATGGATGTTAGCAGCTGCAAAAGTTGTTATAGACCCAGAGCAGCATATTCAAGCCATTTGATCTCCTTAAGACCTCCTGAATCTCGTTACCAGATCAAAAGTTCCACGCAAGTATCAATCAAGCTCTAGTCATATGAACCTAGAAGGGAATGAAGTCTAAATACTTAAATCTATGAAACTTTACATTATACCCATTAGATGCTAATAAAACTTCTCGGTCTTTAGAATCCAACTCAAGAACTACCTTTGCTGGCTTACCTTAACCAAAATATCAGACCCACCCTACCGCTACAAAAAAACAAGTGCCCCTCCTTCCTACTATAATATACTTAAATAACGAAAATCAACCCAACAAACAATACAATATGGACAGGTGGTAAGTCTTTAATGCCTCTTGTTATTGATCTACGCAATACTAATTATTATGATGTAGGCCGAGTTGGTTATGGCGCCAGGTTAAGGTTTACCTTAATTACTACATTCCTGGTTCAGAAATGAGCATGGGTTCGAGTCCCATCCTGTTCACTTGATTTTTTTTTTCTTTCTTTCTTCTACCCCTTCTTTACCCTTTTTGTCGGGGAATACTTCTTGTTTTTTTCTTTTGCTAGCTTGTTCTAGAGGTAGTGTGGATTTGGTGGTAGGCATAAGGTAGGTGTAGCATTTGTTGCTCGGTTATTGCGAGGAATTTTAGGGGCCTCGCTTAATTTGGTTATGAGGTGCTGGTGGATTATCTAGCTGTCTGTTACTTTCTGTTAGAGGTATCTATTAAATATAGCAAATCATTATATAGAAGTCCATGTAATTATGTGACTGTTTCGACAATACGCTGTTTCAACAACTGGCTATTTCGACTACTGATTATTTCTACCACCAACTAGGTTGAATTCAAGACTTGCTAGAATTAAGTCACTTACTAAATACAAATAAAATAACTCTTTTAATTTAAGTACCTAACTTGTTCTAAATAACTCCCTTGTTGGGCAATTGACTTGATTTAAGCATTTGATTAAAAGCTTATAGGAAGTACTGGTTTTCCCTAATTTCCTTATGTTACAAGCATGCTTTTAGGCTGAGCTAAGAAATTGGCATGGCTTGGGATTGGGAGTATAGGTGAGCTTTGTTGAGTTGAGGTTTCACTAGATGTTGAATTCGGTGAATGGCGAGGAAAAGCCTGTCGGTAGTGCCTCTGAAGTCTTGAGGCCTTTAAATAAGTTGATTCTTATTTGTTGCCTTGATGATTCTTGGAAATTTGTGTAGTGTTTAAAGGTTCGAGGCTTGCTTGTCTGTGGTAATTCCATCCACGCACTAGTACCGGGAGAATTAATAGTCAAATATCATGCTGCAAGTAGACTTATTCCGTAATTCAGCGACTGAAGTGCTTCCGATTTGTAGAATGGGCAATGATTGGTGCAGAGAGGTTTGGGGAGCATATGCTTCACTTAGCACCTTCCTACTGTAATATGGAAGTGAGAGTGACATCCCATTACACTGAGTTTCTCCTGTACATCCAAAAATCTAACTACATGCCGTTCTTTTTATGTACAGCGCTCCTAAAGCTTGGTTCTTTCAATACTTCAATTGTCATCTAATATCAATAATTGCTTTTTGGCATGCCGAAGAATACCGGTACCGGCCAGGCTCGGCGAGAAAGGGCGGCCTTGAATATTACCGAAAATAATGCAAACCCATTCAGTCAGATCTGTCCCTAGAAATGAATCAGAATACAATATAGCAGCAGAATAAAGATCAGACGATCTAAACACTGCCACAAGCAGGTTTAAAAACCTCACCACATGTGCCCTTGATATCTCATTCCATGGTTCGTTTCTCGGTTCTAAGTGGTCATAGCTTGTTTACCCACTTCAGCCTTGACCTTTACATCTAATCTAATCTTTTTTATCTTAGCTGCTTAAGGGTTAATTCTCCGCTATTCCCCGTTGCTTATACCAGAGAACTCTATCTCTATGAGCCTGTACTTACGTAGAATGTCGTCTAAATTATCCAATAAACGATTCACGTAGGGAGCTCGGGAAACAAGTCGATGGTGATAATTCATTATTGTTGTTCACATGCTCCTATCTATCCCATGCTCGCTAAATCTTTTCTTTTAAGCATACACGAGCCTTGGTCTACGATCCCACACTCCGGCCCTTTTCCAAAATGCCGGTGGATTAGATACGTATTGTATGTACCGTCGCTTCCGGAAGTTAAACTTTCCTCTATATTTCATGATAAGCGCCAGTTTACAAGGTCTTTGCTGGCAGTATTAACATATCACACTCGTTTAAAATGCAGACATTCATTCCCTCCTCCCGAGGAGTATCTCTCCTTACTCTTGCACTCGCTTTGTTCAGTCTCCTCATTTCCGTCGTTGCATCTTCTAATGCTACAACTACCAACTCTACCACAGTTGGCTTATTGTCATCTGGTGCTGGTAAGTTCAAAATACACATAAATTTATATAATGCTATGATTAATATCCTCTAGTCACTCTCGACACAAAATGGGAAGCTGCATATATCAAAGCACAAGCTCTAGTAGCTCAGCTCACAAATGCTGAAAAAGTCGAGGTCATAACTGGTTCAGATGTTGCATCCGTCAATTGGACTGCATATAATCTCAAAGATGGTGACCAAGGCGTTATCAGTTACTTCTTCGCTTCCGGATTCTCTGAGATGTCGGCATTGGTTCAAACTTGGGACCGTGATATGATTTCTACGCAGATGAAGGCTGTTGGATATGAGATGTACAACAAGGGTTTTCAGGTGAGACCGCTAACCTATTCGTAGTATTCTTTTTAGCTGACTACAGAAGGTTGTCTATGGGCCGTGTCTATGGGCCGACCTCCGCACCGCTTGGACGATTGGTTGAAACCATGGGACAAGATCCATACTTGAACGGGCAAACGTTTTGGGTTGGCCACTGAAACATTTGTTTCGGCAGGTGTGATTCCTTGCGGAAAGGTATGCTCTACTCAACTCACTTGATTCGAGTAACTCGTTTTAAACCGACTTTAACTTACTTATCATAGCATTTCCTCCTCAACGAACAAGAAAAAACCGCACCAATGCACACGATAGCTCTGTAGCAATATACACTAGCGAAGCTGATGACAAAACCATGCATGAGAGTTACCTATTTCCATTCTACGATGCTATTAGGAATGGATTATGCGGAATGATGTGTGCCATGAATAAAGTGAACGGCTCTCAATCCTGCAAAAACAGCGATGTTCTTAGCAAAGTCCTAAAGACCGAGCTTAGATTCCCTGGACTTATTATCCCTGATGCCAATGCTTAATTCACTGCGTTTGGCTCTGCAAATGGCGGAGAAGATTATGGATCTAGTAGCCTTTGGACTGACAATCTTGTCTCTGGTATTAGCAACGGCTCTTTCACTCAAGAACGTCTGGATGATATAGCTTTGAGAAATATCATGTCATACTACTACACCAACCTCGATAACGGAGAGCAACCTTCCACCATATACTCTACGGTTTATCGTGATATCCGCGGCAACCATAGTCAGATCATCCGTTCAAACGGCGCTGCGTCGCTCTCTCTCTTAAAGAACGTCAACAATGCTCTTCCTCTTTCGGCACCCCGTTCAATGGCCATTTTCGGTGCACATGCCGGTCCCGTAGTAGCAGGTCCCGGCATCGATTTGCCGTGGCAGGCACAGATCCAACTTACCAAGGTCATCTAGCAGGAGATTCAGGAAGTGGAACTACCTCATTTCCATATCTTGTTATCACTCACGATTCCCTCCTGCAGCGAGCCATCGACGATGGGACTATCTTCCGCTAGGTCATGAACGATACTTACATCACTTCAGGAACCATTTTCGTTAGTAAAGAAAGTGGTGGAACTGGATTTGCTACCGGCACCAACGCAACAGTACCTATAAACTCATATGCAGGAGACATGGGAGTCTGCATTGTCTTCTTGAACGCTTACTCAGGTGAAGGCGCAGACCGCACAGAACTCACAACCGCTAATCAAGATGCTCTTGTGATCTCCGTGGCTTCAGAATGCAACAACACTATGGTTGTTATCAACACAGTCGGCGCACGAATTCTTGATGCTTGGATTGATAACGAGAACGTCACTGCAGTGGTATATGGAGGTCTTCTAGGTCAAACCTCAGGCTACAGCGTAAGAAACTGCTTCGTTTTTCAAAACTTCGAAACTAATACTATATGAAGATTATAGATGTCCTCTATGGTGATGTCACCCGTCAGGTCGCCTACCTTATACCATCGCCAAAAAAGAAACAGACTATCCCGTCCCTATTTGTTTAACAGCCGTCTGCAACTTTACAGAAGGAAACTACATCGACTACAAATACTTCGATGCATACAACGTTACTCCCCGTTACGAATTCAGCTATGGACTCTCCTACACCACATTCCACTATTCCTCCCTCGATATCACACAAACCACAACCTTAACAACACATACTCAACAGGTACTCTTACCGTAGGAGGCCGAGCCGATCTATGGGATAACATCGTTAACGTCGCAGCTGTAATCTCTAACACAGGCTTAATAGATGGTCATGAAGTTGCACGATTATACGTACAATTTCCTGATGAGGCTGATCAAGCTATTAGACAATTGAGAGGGTTTGAAAGGGTTATAATTGCGAATGGTGCTAAGGCTACGGTTACTTTCCCGTTGAGAAGAAGAGATTTGAGTTATTGGAATGGGCTGTTGCGCCTGGAACTTATAATTTTACTGTTGGGATTAGTAGTAGGGATTTGAGATTGGGGGGGACTTTGGATATTCTGATTTAAGGGTGGAATGGTTGAAGGAGATTTGTATGTGGTGGTATAGATGTGTTATATGATGAGATGATCGATGTATATATGTATGTGCTTGATTAAGGCAGACAGATATCTTATTCTATTAACCCTTAGGAATTCTTTGTATATATATTTGGCATAGTATACTACAACTCTATGTATATATATAGCGTTTTTAAAAAGCAAGTGTAATTAAGCGAGCAAGTAAGCTACTGGTTTCTAGTAAGAAATTATTAGTCCTAAAATTATTAGCTATATAATAAAAAGCATAATAATAGGGTAAAAAAAACATTAATATTAGTTAGAACTAGTAAAACTGGGTTAAAATTATTAGGTAGATAAAGATAAGCTATAGGTCTATATTATCTCTTAAGAGATTTAGTAACTATTTAACTTATATAACTATTTTACTTTAAGTACTTAGAAGTAAAACAATATATATAGTCCTAGAACTAACTAACAAGTAGGCTAATTAGAGGCCTTAAAGAGAACCTAGACTATACAAGTAGAAATTAAAGAGGCTATATTTATAAGTAGGTAAATTTAAAGAAATATTATTTAGTACTTAACTTAAGTCTAAACTAAGTTATCTGAGTAACAGACTTAAATCCGATATCCGCTTCAAAGCTTATAATAATATATCGTCCATAGAATACAATTCCACAAATAGTTATCTAGTTACACTGATCAACTACCATACCAGATACCTATAATCTCTTCCTTATTATCGTCTATCTGCTCTCACTCTAGCTAAAAGGTTCCACATTCACCCTCCCAATCCTCTCCAACCCACATACAATAACCTCCATACTCCTCGACGTCGCCTCCCAAGTCTCTAAAACACAAAGATGTGTCACACGCAGGAACTGCATCAAAAACCACGTCCGATCTCTCTGTGGATCTGCAAATCGTAACCCGATTGCATGACACCACATCAACGCACCTGGAAATGGCTGCCAGTTGGTATGAGTGCTAAATCCGCTGACGGAGGAGCTGAGTAGGGTACGTAGGTGAGAAGCTAGTTTAGTTGGATTCTGGGGTTGATTTTCTTTTTCCGCGTTGAAGTTAGAGAGAATGCATGAGGTAAGGATGAAGGTGCTTAAGCGTATGGGGGCTATGCGCTGATCATTGAATTCGGATGGTGTAGAATTAGGAATAGAGATGGAAGTGTCTGTATTGGTGGGGTCTGGGATATAGGGGAGGAGTTGATTGTGTAAAGACACGACGTATTCGTAAGTAGAACTGTTTAAAGGTGACGTCTGATAGTTAGCAGCAATGGAGATGATTTGGTATAGATTGTAGAGCGAGATGTAGATGTGGTGGTGATCCTCGGCTAGACTGGGCTGGCTGAAAGTGAACAGTGAGAAGTCGACAGGGAAGGCGAATTGGTAGTCGTGGTATAGATTAGTATCTTGTTCAGGGAAATTCGAACTGTTGGAGGCATGGTTATGAGGATTATTATCGTCGCCTGTTCGGCGTAGACGGTCTGCGTACGACAGCATAGAGTGGCATCGAGTGATGGATATCCAGACATCGTCGTTACTTGGTTGAATGGATTGGCTTATAAGGCTTTGATAGAAGTTTTTAAGGCGAAGGATGTTTTGGTTGTTGCCGATAAGGAGCTAGATGACGAGGTTGGGTTAGATATATTTTATCAGATTTGTAAAACGAAAGTTATGAGTGGACTCGCTATACGCACTTCGAATCCTAGAAGCGATTGAATTGCAGCAACGGTAACATGCAAATTTTTCGTTCCGGACTCAAGGGTAAGTGTATCGTTTAGCAACCGTATGGTGATAGAGCGTTGCCGAGTCGTCCACAGGCTTAGCTCGCCAGACTCGAGGATGTCATCCCAGCCTGAAGCGTTTAGCAGCTTTGCGCTTGTAAATTGCGGGTCGCTAATAGCCCAGCGAACTATATTGCTGAGAAAGGGGTGACTGTTGACGTGTCCACGTAGGTGAATATCGAAGACTTAAGAGAAGAAGGGTTGGATATTAGCTGGTTTTCAAATGCGATGTATTTGACAGAGCTATGTTCCTCTACTGTAGAGACCATCGGCCAATATTAAATGGCCTACCACGCGAATTGGTTTACAAGAGATCATTTTGATTATGGCAACTGAGTTACCTAAGTTAAGTTACTCGAGTCTATCTCTTATGTTTGAATAGATAGCTATTCAAAATGATCTCTTATAAACCAATTCATACGGTGTTCATAACTATATATATCTTGCGTAAAGAAAAGGCCTCTTTAGGAAATTGCCTTATTTAGACACAGCTTAATTGACACTGGGGTCACTCACACCTGTGCATACGCCGCGTGGTTTCCACCGTAAAGAAGACTGGGTCTAATAGCGCGTGGCTGGTTACAGGCACTGAGTTGCGCAGCTCATTACCGATCAGAGAATGGCCAGCATTTCGAGGATCGCGGCTCTGGTTGGCACTAGAGGGCAAAGCAGGCCTCTGCTCTGCTTTGGCTTTGTGGTGTTGCTTAAGAAAATAACGTTTGGTGATGTGGGCGCGCACCTTGCTAATACGTTCTCTCTTGCCCTTCTGTGGGTGATGGCCTAAGATCACAATGAAGGGGTTATCTGTTGAGGGCTCTGCCATGGCTCAGGAACTGTACTGTATGTGTTGAATTGAACTTCTGTTGTCCTGTCGCCTTCTTTGGCGGCGAGAAGGAGAAGCGGAGAATGGAGTTAGGGGGGTTACAGGTTACAGGGGCCACAAGCGAGTAAATGGCACATAAGCGAGCCACGGCAACCAAGCCTGAATCGGTAATTATGGCTGAGAAATAGTGGGATCAAGGTTTAGTGCAAATGCCTATTACGGATTAGTGAATCGTGGAAGGCACGTGTGGTGATGTGGAAGACGTGCTTTGTAGGTAGAATGTATAGAATACACAGAATCAACACTTACACACCAATGAATCCAAAACAAATGGTACCGACACTGTATGCTGACATGCAGGAGCCGGAAAGAAGCTGTTGCAAGACGACCATAGGCTTCCTAAGTCCGAGTTCTGGCCAAGCCTTCCCAGTAGCTGAAAAGGTATAAGAGTCGCCATGTCTTCCGCGTTTCCTTGCCAAGTCCAACAGACAGAACACATCGGCTTTTAAATCCATACACTACTACTTTATCTCTCTTGAAATGGCTCCTGCTCTCGATGCAAACGCAGTGTGGTTGGTCACCGGTTGCTCTAATGGGCTAGGCGAGTCTATAGCCAAATACGTCTATAACGCTGGCCACAACATCGTCGCCACAGCCCGCAATGTAGCTTCCTTAAACTACCTCCCTGACGGACCCAAAGTTCTCAAACTCAGCCTCGACGTTACCTCCAGAGACAGCATCACCGCTGCCGTCAATGCCACAGTGAAGCACTTCAACCGCCTCGATGTCGTCGTCAACAGCGCCGGTTACGGTGTTACAACTGAACTTGAGAGCTTCCCTGAGGAAGAGGCTCGTAAACAGATGGAAACTTTGTTCTGGGGGCCCGTGTACTTGACGCGAGAGGCCATTCGTGTCTTTCGAGAGGTTAATGCGCCAGGCCAGGGAGGGACTATCATTCAAGTCAGCTCGATCGGTGGATATTTGACAGCTCAAGGGAATTCATTCTACCATGCAGGGTAAGTAGCACTTATTTCATTCTTGAGGTATCCCCCAATTGCAGAAAGTACAAGATCTAATTTCGTTGCTCAATTTTCAGCAAATTCGCCCTGGAAGGATTCACAAAATCCGTTAGACAAGAGCTCAATCCCAAATGGAACATCAAGCTTACGCTCCTCTCCCCTGGTGGAGTTAATACCAACTTCGCCAACAGTATCAAATACTTACCACGCCACCCAGCCTACGCTAATGACCCTGAAGCGCCGCTTGCCGGTTTCCTTAAATTCATGGAGGATCCTTCCTTACCAGCCACCGTAAGCAACATATCTCTTTGTTCACCTGCCTTCTACTCTTGTTTTTATTTCTATAGAATAACAAAGTACTAATTTCTCAATAGTGGGCCGATCCAAACAAGTGTGCCGCCGTGCTATTCGATGCCGTCTTAGGCCAGAACGATAAGCCATTGCCAGCGAGGCTCAATCTCGGCGCTGATACATTACCATTGATGCGAGGTGAAATTGAAGGGTATCTGAAGGATATGAAGAATTGGGAGGAAGAGACGCTTAAGGTTATGCCGGCAACAGCTGGGGAAGGACTACCTCCGCTTGTGGAGACATGGGGGAAGAAGGCTTAGAACTTTTGCAATTCTGTGGTTCGCGATTTGTAGTTTAGAGAAATCTAGGGTTTTGTAGCATGGTATTTGCATTTTTATATTTGATTAATGAGGGAAGCAAAGACCCGTTAGTTTTGCTTTGCTGCTAGATGACTTTCTAACTTGAGTAAAATACCTGTTTTAGAAATCACCATAGAGAATTAATAGTAGTATTCTTCATGTTGTACATCCCTCACACCTTTCACTCCTGATAAAGTTGAAGTCTTGCAACAGTGTGCTCTCAATTCTACAAAATTAAGCGAGCAGACTAAATGCAGTACAAAAGTTCGCCAAGACGAGATAGATTAACTAAATTGTGCTAGGTAGGCCTAAGAAGTATCACTGATCTTAAAATAATATTAATTATAAGATTTAGTTAGGCGCATATTATAAAGGACTTATATTTCAATTCTGAAATAGGTCTTGCTGCAAGTTTTCGTTCTGGCTCTAGTCGTACCCACATCGCTATGCCTTGAAAGACAGCTTCTTTCAACAAGTTAGTTGATACTTTTTGAGCTAGTCTACCTTTTCCATATTAGATGTACTATTGAACAAAGGAGTGGTGTGCAAATCTTTCAGTTTTATCATCTGCTTCTAATTTTGTTTTGAGTGCACAATGTATTCGGAATATAGAATACTGAATACTGAATATTACACTAGACAATAATAACATAGATCGAAGTTGTAAAAAACTGCTATTTATTAACCGGGCCCCAAATCTTCTGGTTACGGAGTTTTTTTAATATATATTCTTAATTTTCTTGTATGTGCAGAGAGAGAGAGAAAATAGTTGGCCCTAGGTTGAAAAGGTTAGTCTTTTGAGCGATAGTATTCATTTCCTGTTGAATTATTTGACTCGAAGTATCATAGAAAAATTGATAGTTGGTAGTATAATAATTCGGTTAAGTAACTAATTTGATTTAAGTACCTAACTTACTGATTTAGATAACTTTGAAAGCAACTACTTATTGAAGCAACTTGCCTGAGTAACATTCCTACATAACCGAAATTCGCGCCCACCTAAAGCTTGCTTGAGGATATTTACCTTGTTAGTTCCTAGAAGATTTTCGTTGAGGGAGTTGTAGGAGTGTCCCATGTTCACGTGGCATCTTGATGAAGGTTTCCGTCCCTAAGCGCAAGTGCATTCTCTACGAGGGAAGCGGCAAAATAACGAGCATCAAGTGCGAAGTACTCGAGCTAAGTCAGTTGAAAATGGGAAAAGATAGAATCGTGTTGGCTACTTGCGAATGTTTAGTAGCTCTAATGAGGCACATGATTCCTTAGTTGCTCCTCTATGCAATTCCAGCATTGCCATCTAACTTTACTATGTCGCCTTCTTTACATGTCTACTTGCATCAATAATTCCCGTCATCTTTCTTGCTAACGCAAAAGCCCTCTTTGTCTCCTTAATGCTACTGTATAGACACCCTGCTTTACATTAGCCTCGCCATTTTAATCACAAGCCAAACAATTCCCTTACAGCCTGGAACAACAAACCAAATCGCATTCATCCCAACAAAGTATACCCAGAAATAGAATGGCTCTGGTCGGTAGTATGACTTTTCAAACTCAAACTCCTCGTACATACTTGTTGACATGTACAATAAGTTACCGTAAACGTGGCCTGTTGAAACAAGCGCTTGAATAGGATGCCGGTATGCCGACTCTCTGATGATGAACAAAGCTGTTATGAGAGAGAGTGGTCCCCAAATGGTCTGAGTTGGATGTTAACGGATGGCTAAGAGTGAGATGGGACAACATACGACAGTCCAAGATTCCATAACCAGTACCAATGGATCAGCAGACATGTAGCGGGAATCGGATAGAGCATATTCTTTCCATAGTTGACCAAAGAAATCCGTTCTGCTAGACATACGCAGATGATTGTATACAAAGTAAGACTCAAAGCAGCAATGAATCAACCCCGCTGATTATCATATTGTTAGAAATTGAACGCCTTGTGAAGACATGAGAAACTTACTCAAGACGAACCAAAGCACTAATACTTGATCTGTCACTCTCAAGTTTGGGTTGACCTTTCTTGCGATTGTCAAAGTCACGGCTAAGATTAAGATCCACACCGCAGCGAAACAGCTGATGAGTTTTGTTACAGTCCATTCGTTGGCGACGTAGCCTGCAAGAAGCAGCTCTTGAGGGTAATAGGGATGGAAATGGTTGTCCATCGTGTGAATGTCCCCCAGAGTACAAGAACTATCGGGTGAATCTCCGTGATGTATTGTTGAAAATAAAGGGATAGGCCGGACTCTGTGTTCGGTTGCTTATGCTTATGCTTAAGTAAGGTCGGTCGGTACCTACTCGCTCGGGTTGAGGAACCCAGCTGATGTGAGTAGCTCGACCAACTTGAGTACCTTAAGTAACTTAAGGGCTCCCGTCTAGTGCGTGATGGACTGACTGATGGTTGATGTTTAGTTCCCCATGTTACCTGCTTCAAAAGTTCATGGATTTTTTTTTTGATATTTAATGACCCTCCCTCCCTGCTATGTCCACAATACGGGCTGTGCTTAGTACTACTGCACCTTGGCCAGGTTACACAAAGATCGCGTACCTTAAACAGCATAGCAGGCCTTGAAAAGCCGAGACATGATTGATCCAGAAGACAAAGAAGACCTTCGAGATGAATCGGAGGTCACGTGGGATCGTAATTGCGGAGCCTTTGGCCAATCGCCAATCGCGTAACAAACGTGTTTGGTTCCATGCTTAGCTAGCTGTTTGGTCAAAACGGCTGGAACGGTTGCCTATGAGGTAAGGTATGCCATTCGCATCCTGATACCGCCATTGTGAAAGATGCAGCTTGTCTACGCACTCAGGTACGATACATAGCTTATCCTTTGTTTTTATCATTCCGAGAACTGCCCTGGACGTGCCGTGCGTCTTCGGTGAAGCTAACCTCGGTCGAACTCCTGATACCCTGGGACGAGAGAGGTACAGCACAATCAACAACGGTACTGGACGGATGGTACGAAAGTACTCTCTCGAACGCACGCCCTTCAGGGCTAGAAGCGCAGTAGCAATTGCTAGCCTGGTACTTTTAGCTCCTATTTGGCAGGACCTGCTTCCCATTGGCCCTTTTCGCCCTTTGCCTTTCACCAAATCCAATTAGAAGGCCGGCTCGTGGACGCCGCTTTGCCTCCCGTCTCCTCTACCTGGTCGGTCCTCTTTTCTGTTTCCAACGTCATTCATTTTTCACTCTCTTCATTTCCTTACCTTGATTCCTTCTGCAGGCCCTCAAAGCAACGCTCCTTCTCCTCATGATACGACTGCCTCGACTTGAGCCCCCCCCTCTAGAGTCCCTGAGGTCCTCGAACCTTTGGACGACTTCCCTATTGTTCTTCTTCTACATCTCTCGGACTGCCAGAGCAAGCCTCATGGCTCTCCCTGATGCTGAAGACCTGCCAATTTTACCTGGGGGCTAGCCAAGCGTGGTTGATTTCTCTCTAGTGCGACAAAATGCACCCTTGGTCGAGGTAGGTCACCTTACTAAAAGCGGCATGGCTAGGTACACCCGCTTGAAGGCTTTCCTCCTACCTGCTCAACTCTCTGGCCCCCTCCTTACAACACAGATTCATGCAATCACCTTCTCAGGCAACGAGCAGATTCTTCCTCACCTTCCTTCTAATTGCCCTCAAAGATATCTTGACCACATTCACGACGCGTCGCCACTCAAAGCGCAAAAGACCTCAGCCCTTTGTCAAACCTCACGGACGCCCCAAGGACCTTGTTCAAAGCCTTCCCTCGCCTTCAACACTCTGAAAAGCCTTCACTTTAGACACGAACTTCTCACCGACGACTACGTCTGATCGACTGAACACCTTCGTACCCCCCATAGCACGCTGCGAATCACCTTTGGTCATAAAAATATCACTGTCGACGGCCACCGTGTACTTTGAAGCCCAGCCGTTCGTTCGCTCTACGAGTCACCCACCACTGCCGTCGATCGACAATCTCGGAGGACTTGGGCTCCTATTCACAACTGATGGTAGCTGTCATCGATAGAAATTGTTCTTCTCGTCTTGCGACAACCCTTTCGATTGAGTCGCGGCCGTCTTCGTCATGCGACTCAGGCCTAGGAATAAGTGAAATCACCTTGACTCTCTTGCTCGAACAGCCATTCGGAGGCTCCTGCTAGATTATGACAGAAAGGCTCCTCCTTTCAACACCGCAGATCGCGAATCCGATTCAGAACCCCTTCAATTCGACTGCTTCGATCTCTGCCAATGATGCGCATCCCACCGAGTCCGTAGAAGAGGAACCGTACACGATCAAGTGTATATGTGACTACTCCGACGACGATGGAAACACGATTTACTGCGAGACGTGTGATACATGGCAGCACATTGAATGCTTCTATCCTGGACGAGTGGACGATGCTTCAAGAGAGGAGTTTGACCACTCTTGTGCAGATTGCAAGCCGCGACCACTCGACCGGCGGCATGCGACCGAGCGACAACGACACCAACGACAGAATAAAGCCACGAACGATAGCGGCGAGAAGAAGACAAAGCGGCCTCCCTCGAAGAGTCACAAGAAGAAGACGAAGCCTTCAGAACTACAGGTAAACGGCTTCATTCACGATAACGATGGCCTCAAGCACGGTAGTCCCCAAGATCACCACCCACACACCAAAGCTAAAGGCCACCGCTCGAGTAAATCCATCAATTCGGTTGCCAAGCGGAGTCCACCATATAATTCTCGTCCTCATAACCACGGCCACCCTCCTAGCCCTGCACATACGCCACCAGATCTACCCAATAATGTCCAGGTTCATGGCTACTCTGACACATTCCGCACGCTCTACGATGACGATCCATCCATAAACACCGAAACCAATACTTACCACAGTCTAGCCGTCTCAAATACCATGTCATCCTGGCTTCACGATCCAATAAAACTGCGAAATGATACAGAGGTTGACAACAGGGACGAAGTCATAAACAAAATCACGGTTGGCCTGGACGAGTTGAAATGGCCGAACTTGCGTGTCGAGAATAAAGAAGTCGTGATCAATGATATTCCGTATCACTGGCGGTATTTGATGACACCAAAGCCATTGAGTCAATCGAGCGTAGTTGGTGAGCTAAATGGCCTGGTGGGTTTTCAGAGAGACTATGTCAGCGATCCCGACAATCGATATCAGGATATGTCCCATCCTCGACCGTTTGTCTTCTTCCATCCTCGACTACCAATATTCATCGATACTCGACGTCAGGGATCCCAATGTCGATACGTACGTCGGAGCTGTCGAGCCAACACAACTTTGGAGATAAATATCATCGCAGACTCGGCGGAATATCACTTTTGGCTGATCAGCGAAGGAACAATCGCAGCGAACGAGCAGATAACTCTACCCTGGGATTTTCGATTTGCCTCCTACGTGCAGTCTCGATATGACCGTCTTTGGAATCTTGAAGAGGACGACGTAGCTCGTGCAGAAGGAGCAGACCTTTCCAATGAGGAGTACAATTCAATCAGCGATGGTATCTACCAAGCACTTTCGGATCATGGTGGGTGTGCATGTGAGCTAGGGACGAACTGTCGGTTTGTTCGGTTCCATCGAAACTACCACGGAAGATTGCAGGCTCTTACGAACGGAACAAAACCAAAGAAAGGCCGCAAACCCAAAAACCATGCCTCCCCCACAAGTACGGGCCACGCAACAAACAGTCGGGCAGCCAGTGAAGGCCAGCTGGACACAGTCGAGGCCGAAGATGATAATGCGTCCGTGGCTGGGTCAGTACGAAGTAAACCTCAAAGCAGAGATCTCACGCCTCTCCTCGGTATACGCGACGGAATGCCGACAGAGACCTCAGATCGCGAGAAGAGAAAGCTGGCCATGGAAGAGCAACTCTTTCAGAAGCAAGCAGAGCAAGGCCAACCTCCCCGCAAGAAGAAAAGGGCGTCAGACGGCTCAAACATGTCAATATCAAATGGCACTCCACAACCGACTCCCAAGCCTAGACAGAAGTCTCTGGCACAGCGAGGTTCTGGCGCACAGACAGTTGGTCTGAACGGTAATGGTCCTCGAGGCCGGCAGTACGTTGATGCCAGCACCACATCTAGGCGTACGTCTGCATCGCCCTACAGCGCAGTGTCACCGACGTCTTTACTGCCTCCGCAAAATAAAGTTTCCAATCGAGACTCGATGCCACAACAATCGAGACAAACTTCTGTCGCTCCTGTTCGCGAGTATGTGGATAGTTCTGCTCAGACTGACTACGTCGAGAACGCATGGTACAATCGTCGCAGTGAGACACCACAGCAGAAAAAGAACATCATATCTCTGTCGCAGCGTCTTCTAAAAAATCGTCAAATCTTAAGAGAGAAGCAAGAAGCACGGAGGAGAGAGGAAGCGGCCAATGCGATGAACGGTATCGAGGATCATGGTAGTGTTGGTGAATCTTCAGCTATGTCTGCCATGGACCTAGATGCGCCTCACGCTCTAGAAAACGAATCCGTGGGATGCCCTGGATCGCCTTTGGACATGAGAGGTCGAGCCGCGAGTGTTGTCTCCACAACATCTATGGATGCAACGGCCAACGGCATCGATACACATATATCAGATGCTCCAACCGCCGTGGTGGTCAATGCGATAAAGCCACCCCCTCCACCTTGGCCTGCCAGCTCCGCGACGCCTATGAGTTTAGATCCAGGCTCCACGACCAACTTAACGAGTATGAAGCTCCAAATGCCTCCCGTCACCAACTTCTCAATGCCATTCCCACCTGGCACCCCTTCAGGATCCATCACTCCTGCGTCTGCGGTAGCAACTGCGCAGTCGCCTTTCGCAAGTACCTTCCCTACCACTTTCGGCCCACCTGTGGTAAATGGCATTCCGCAACAAAGCCCTGTCAAGACCACCAAGAAGCTTAGTTTGCGCGAATACAACGCACAAAAGCAGGCGAAGAAAACGGACACAGCGAATGCCACGAAGCCAGCAGCCGGGGGCAGTCCTACTTCTACGCCCGTCATACTAAAAACACCTCTCTCGACATTGGACGAAGGAAAGGCGCCTGGAGTTCTAGAGGGATTAGCGATCGTGGAATCACCCATGGTCGAGAAGTCAGTGGATCCTATGAATGCTGCAGTGGATAACACTGCACCATTAACAAATGGTCTGCCGCCGGAACCACCGAATGGTACATTGTAATATACATAGACTTGCTCTACACGCTTGACGGCTTTCATTTCTATTTTTTTTGAGCGCTCAACGTTACAAGGGAAGGACTCAATCAAAACAGGGGGCGGGGATTTCTGGGATAGTCCAAGGCGTTTGGCAGGTACAAGAGGACGGATTGTTCTGACCATTCGGTTTCATTTGATTCCCCTACTGGGTCGTGCATGATTTGGGCAAAATATGTACCCTTGTTGTAACACCAGTAGCTGTGATGTTTAAGAACAGAGCCATACAGGCATTTCGAGGTTACTCATGCTTTCCATATTGTGCTTGTGACCTGTTGTTGCAACGCCCACTGTACGTGTTTAGGTCGACTTCTTAATCTTTTACCAGACATCATTCATCAGCTTCGTCTTCGTCGCTCAGAATAGTTACCTGGAGTCCTCCAGACCTCCAGAAGAGATATCTTACCAAATGCATACTCGCCTGCAACGCCGTTTCCCGCTAACCAACGTACTAACCAACGTACTAACCGCCCACATCCTTTCCCAAATGTTCTTTGGTCCTCGGACAAAATTAAGTAGGCAAAGCGCTCCTATTCATAGCCAACTCGGCGCTCTTACTCCAAAATCCACTCGGCTCCCTCCTCCATAATACAACCTTCCCATCATCCCCCGTACTCCCCAATAACTGCCCATCCTCATCAAACCCCACTCTCCAAACTGGCGTGCGATGTGCATCGAGTCTCGACACCTCTTTTGCTACGTGCTTGACCCCTCCACTGCCACTCCCTCCTCCGCTCTCTTTTGCGCCTGCCAACCCAGCTCCTATCCCCGACCGATTCTCAACTAATTTTTGCTGTGAATGAGGTGTTTTTGTTGTGGTCGAACCATAGGATGACGGAGTCGAAGAGGGAGGAGGTGTATGAATTTCGAAGACGCGGATATAGCCATCTTTACACGCGGTAGCTATTATATCGAAACCACGAACACTTCCAGGTGCCCATGCTACATCTCTTACTAAAGACTTATGACCCTTCAATTCTGCAGCCAAGTAGAATTCCCTACTACTGCTCTGTCCAAGTGATACTGTATGTGAAATCTCCTTCGTTCGCCAAATACTGGCTGTATTCATACTGGCTACGACAATCCCTAATGCATCCTTTTGTACACCTTGTCTTATTGCATTATAGCATGGTTCCGGATTTGGGTCGAATCGTACTCTGAATGCTGTCTCTTCTCCCCGAGCTGGCTTCTCGCATACGATAAAATGATCTACTTCCACCCAATTCGTTAGGTTCTCAGGCTCGTCGTTCTCGTAAACTGTTAGTGTCGCATCCCGGTTTATCAGCGCTAGATAGGTGTGTCTGGTTGAGGGATTGTGGATCATTGAGAAGGAAGAGAAGGGCGCGCGGGCTGTAGCTTTTAGTTCCCAGATTGGTTGGGAGAAGCGTCGGCCTTTTAGGGGGGCTATCGTTGGATCTTCGAGCCAGAGTTTGAAGCGGCCGTCTGTGGAGGTTGAGGCGAGGAGGTTGGGGTGGATGGTTGGTGGCAGCCATTGTAACTAGTGACTTGTTAGGACGCTCTTTGCTTGAACCAGATGGTAATTGAAGGATTAGGGTAAACATACTTCTAGAATCTCACCAGAATGTGCGTTCCACGTATCACAAAGATTCCAAGATCCATCTTTATGTCGGTTATACACTTTTATCTTTCCATCTACAGAACTGCTTGCGAATCTGTCGCCGTAGCTGTTAAAGGCTGTTGATTGTACCATATCGCGATGTGTGTTTTGGAGAAGCACGAAGCTTCCTTCTTGTGGTGGCGGGGTGAAGTATCCGTCCATCATTGGCGACATGGTGATGGTGGATTAGATATGTGTTACTGTTGTACAAGGTCGTCTACCTAGTGAGTGGTCTGTGGTGGGATATTGCGAAGCTTCAAGGGAGAGGAAGGAAGAGGTTCGCCGGGCATCTCTTCAGCCGACGTCCGAGCGCACGAGGCTGTGACTTGAAATGGGAAAGGCTGAGTAGTGAGTGGTTTTCTCTCTCCTCCTCCTATCAGCACTAGAAACCAGCATTTCCGACTACGTACGTAGGGGGTTGCATACCTACCTGGGCCACTTCACAAACGCCTAACTCATAGCGGTCAAAGGTACATGAAGAACCGCGAGTACCGTTCTTTTTCTAAACATTCCTAATAGTTGATTTATTAGTGCTGATTTATTTCATGCAGGGCTGGTGGCGACAGAGCTTGTTGTGCCTCTCAATCACTGAAGTCAGGGGCTGCTGCGATGTCACTTTCTCGTATTCGTGTGTGCCAGATGATCGTATGGTTGCTCATTATTTCTACACAAGCTCGATTCCCTATCTGATGGAGGCCGTCTGCCCCTCGATACCGACCGCTGCTCAAGTGGGCGCTGCAGTTTTGACAGATGGGATGGTGACGCGACCTTCGTACGAGATCACCAATTCAAAGGTCTGCATTGTCTGCATCACTGCGGGGACAGGAATATCCGTTTCATAGTCTATGCACCAGCACGAAACCGTAAACCCTTAAACCATTCCAGGCATCATCTTGTTACGGACAGGAGAAAAGTTAAGGCACAGGAGCTAGCTTCAGCAAGATGGGAGATGTCGACATGTGTGCCGTCGGTTAATTCCTACATGTTACAAACCTCCTATCCTCTTCCTCCTCCGTCGTTATTTTACTTTAAATCTATTTCTATTTTGTGTATCTCTCCCCAGACATGTCTTCATCCGCCTCCGCCGCGCGCAATACTATCCCTTTAGCAGCTTCTGCTACAAATACTGAAGCTGCAGCAGAAGCTGGTATGAAGGATGCAGTCCAAAACTCCGCAACTGAGTCGAACAGTGTTGCAAGTGCTATACAAGCTCAGCAGAAATATGCCCATGAACGTGACAAGCGATTACGTGCAGATGGCACCTCACAATACGTTGATCTTTGCAAGTCGGATAAATTCAAGCATTATGAAGCTGATCCATGGATCGATCCCAATGCTTCCGAAGTCGGATCTCAGGTTCTCACAGACGGATCTCGCTGCAAATATCTTATTGTTGGTGCTGGATTTGGGGGGCTACTGTTTGCCGTTCGCTTAATACAAGCTGGAATTGCAGCTGAGGACATACGGATTGTGGACTCAGCCGGTGGGTTTGGAGGGACCTGGTACTGGTATACATGTTTCTCATACTTAGAAGATTCTCTATTTCTCGAGGCAGACAAAAGCCAGACTCAGAGTTCCTGTGTCTTTAGAACTATGCTGACTCTGAGAAATATAGGTCCCGATATCCTGGGATCATGTGTGATATCGAGAGCTACATTTATATGCCCTTATTAGAGGAGATGAACTATATGCCGAAACACAAATACGCTTATGGACCTGAGCTGAGGGCATATGCAAATAGCATTGCTGAGAAGTGGAAGCTTCGGGACATGACTCAGTTCCAAGTAAACTTGAAAGGGATGACTTGGGATGATAATGAAAAGGAGTGGGTTGTAGAGATGCATAGCAGGAGAGCCAGCCAAGCAAAACACCCCGATATTACAATTCGAGCACAGTTCGTTATGGTGGTATCTGGCGTCTTGCATAAACCCAAGCTTCCTGATCTTCCAGGATTGGACAGCTTCCAAGGACACATTTTCCATACCTCTAGGTTCGATTACGCGTATACTGGAGGTAACCCGGAAAAACAAGAACTCGTCAACTTGAAAGACAAAAAAGTTGGAGTAATAGGTACAGGAGCTACTGCGGTTCAAATAGTGCCCGAGTACGTACCCAATTTCTCGGAACAAATTTCACCTTTCGGGTTCAATTATTCCCTCTTGTTTTGAGTAACTAATTTAATTTGGGTAACTTGCTCCTGGATCATGTTTAAGTTACTCCTAATATTATCTGGATCAAGTAAACTAACCCCGAGTTTCTAAGTGTAGGCTCGCTAAATGGGCAAAAGAGTTGTATGTTTTTCAACGTACACCCTCGTCGGTCGACAGACGAGACAACCGGCTAACTGATCCGGAATGGTGGAAACGTGAAGTGAACATTAAGAAGGGTTGGCAGAGGGAAAGAATGGATAATTTCAATGCGCACGTGTCACACGTATCTCCTCCTCCAAAAGTCAACATGGTAGATGACCAATGGTCAAAACTCCCATCCTATCATGCTCTTGTCGGTGCGCCGAATCAAGTTACTATGGAGTCTATTCCTCAATATATCGGATACCTCCACTCTGTAGACTTTCCACGAACAGAAAAGGTTCGATCAAGGGTCAATGAAATCGTCAAGGATAAAGCGATCGCTGAATCATTGAAAGCATGGTACCCAACCTGGTGCAAGAGGCCCTGTTTCCACGACGAATATCTCCAAAGCTTCAACCTCCCCAACGTAAAGCTCATCGACACAGACGGAAAAGGAGTTGATTGCCTAACAGAACATGGTCTAAAGGTAGGAGAGAAGGAATTCGAACTAGATCTAATAATAATGAGTACTGGATTCGCATCTCCCTTCGAAGGAAAAGGTTGTCCATCCACTCGAGCTGGTATCTTCGTCAAAGGAATGAACCAAACTCTGGACGAGAAATGGACCTCAAATATTGGGACTTTACACGGCGTAGTGAGCAATGGTTTCCCAAATCTCTTCTTTCCAGGTCCAATTCAAGTTGGAGCAACAGCGAATCAGATGTACACACTAGATCAACTTTCAACCCATGTCGCCTACATACTTTCCGAAGCGGCCAAAAAGTCGAAGAAAGAGAAATTCACAATCGAACCAACTGTGGAAGCGGAGGAAGCTTGGTCAATGCAAACAATGAATCAGGCGGCTGCTTTTGCTGGATTTGCTGGTTGTACACCGAGTTATTTGAATGCTGAGGGAGAAGCTGATCGAATTTCGGGATCGGAGGAACAGATGAAGGCAGCGAGGGGAAGTATTTGGGGCAGAGGTATTGGGGATTATGTTAGTATTATAGAGGCTTGGCGAATGAAGGAAGTCTTGGAGGTCTTGCTGTGGAGGTGGCGGCTTGAATCTTGATTTGAGGGCTGGAAAGCATTGTCTCTTCTAGTTCTCAAGCCGTGAGGTTGGGATATTAGGTGAATTGCTTATGTTAACTTATATACTTTTGCAGGATGATGTGAGTGAGACAAGCTTTAAATCTGATACCAGAATCAAGTCAGTAACTCAAACAAGTTAGTTACTATGCCCCTTTGTGAGTATTATCTTCTTATATATAGCCACGTAGTAGTGGCTACATTATACGGAAGACTTCTTACTTTCCATAGATTATATCAGGCTGTAAGTAGATAATCAGAACGTGTCCTTCAGGAATTAGTAGAGAGACCGAGGGCTTGGAGACCTCACACTAAGTGAATATCTAAGCGAGCAGCATCTTCTTCTTCTTCTACTACCTCATATATCCATTAACAAATGATAAATGGATTTTGAAACATCAGTCTATTTAGGGTAGCTGCTATGATCTCTATTTTCATCGAATAGATAGTGAATACTTTAAAAAAACTCAATAATCGATACCCTCTCATCCTGTCTTTAAAAGGCACCAGGGCGGCGCTAGACTTGGCATTGGGCAAGGCTGACATTCTTCAGTGCAGACTCAAAAGCAGCAAGCAACCCAGCTTTTCTACAATCGCACATCCTCTCACTACTGAATTGGTAACTAATTTCTCCCCATCTTTGGTACCAAATTCAACTTTGTGCCTCGACTTCCACCACTGGTCCGTCTCACGTCACTCGAGAAAGATGCCGAATAAGATCCCTGTTCAGGTACCAGCTAGCGCAGGAGGCTTTGCAACGGCTTCGTGGCCTCTCGCCTCAGCCTCGTCGCTCAAATGAACAATCAACCAGACCAGACTCTTTCACAGCCAACTACTCACTTTCCTTCAAACATCAGTCCATATTGCCCATACTGAAATGATTTCGCACAAATGACCACATCAGCGCTCTCCACAACCGAAACCCTCTCCCTCCTCTCCCTCTCCATTGCTAGCCTAGGCATCATCGCCAACACCTTCCACGGCGATGGCGAGCCTCTCGTCGCATCGCTGGCTTTCAGCGGTATGGCATTCTCTGCCTCGTACGCCATGATCCGATGGTTAGGGCCTTCATTTATGAAAGTAGGCTTGAAAGGGAAGGATATGAGCAAAGTACATAAGAAGGAGATTCCTGAGACCATGGGTGCTGTCACTGCTGTGGTGTATCTTTTGATCATCATTGTGTTTATTCCGTTTCCTTTCTACAAGGACATTGTGGCTGCGACGAGTGGAGGAGGGAACAGAGATGTTGTGCTAGAGATGGAACATGTGCAGAATGGGAGATTTCTACATCGATTTCCGCATAGCAAGGTATTTTCTTTCATCCATGTAATTGAGATTCAGCAGCTAACAAACACAAAGCTAGCATCTTACCTATCAGCAATTATCTCCCTAACATATGTTGTTATACTGGGCATAGGCGACGATCTCTTCGATATCCGGTGGCGCCATAAATTCTTCATCCCAGCCTTCGCCAGCATCCCCATCCTAATAGTCTACTTCGTAGATTTCGGCGTAACACAAATCGTAATCCCAATCCCACTACAACCCTACTTCGGAGAACTTTTCGACCTTGGATTCCTCTACTACATTTACATGGCAGCAATAGCAATATTCTGTCCCAACAGCATCAACATCCTCGCAGGAATAAACGGAATCGAAGTCTCTCAATCCCTAGTAATAGCCTTCCTACTAGTTCTAAACGATTCCCTATATCTACTATCACCATACCCACACCCAGCAACGGACTCCCATCTCTTCTCCCTCTACTTTCTGTTCCCATTCATCGGCGTCTCCTTGGCTCTCTGCTGCCACAATTGGTTCCCAGCTAAAGTCTTCGTCGGCGATACTTACTGTTATTTCGCTGGTATGGTCTTTGCAGTCGTTGGAATCTTGGGTCACTTTTCAAAAACCTTACTCTTACTCTTTGTTCCACAAATCTTCAACTTCCTCTACAGTGCTCCGCAACTCTTCCATATAGTCCAATGTCCCCGCCATCGCCTCCCACGCTTCAATGCCCGGACAGGACTCCTAGAACCTAGCGTCACAGAATGGCAATATCCGCCAAAACCTATCATCTCTGTTGGACTCAAACTTCTGCACAAGCTGCATTTACTAAGGGTACAGACAAATTCCGAGGGGGTGATAGTGGAGAGTTCCAATTTCACGATTTTGAATCTGTGGTTGGTTTGGTGGGGTCCGAAGAGAGAGGATCGTTTGGCCACGGAAATTTTGGGTTTGCAGGTTGTGTGTGGACTTATGGGATTGTTTGTTAGGCATAGATTGGCGCTGTGGGTTTTTAAGGAGGATAATCTGTCCATTGTATAGTAAGTTAGCTGATTGAGCGAGAGAGATACCTATCTGTTTGAACATATGCTGTTTATAGAAATTTGAATGAAAAGGTCACATAGGTAGGATTCGTGAGAACCATCGTTGGTCAAATTACGCATTACGTCTGTACCCAGGTAAAATGCATACCTGCTTCCCAGTCCGACCTTTCCTCCATAACACCACTTGCTGGATTATCCTTCGCAATGCATCCCTCCCCCCAACAAAATGAAAAAGGACCGTAATGCATAAAAGTCATCAATCACTCAACAATACCTTCAACCATGGCATCAAAAATGCCTTGCCAACCCGGCGTCCTCCACCTCATCCATCCACTGCCGTTTTTCGTCCAGCTTTCCTCTATGACTTTCCGCAAAGCCTCATCTCCGCCCAAAGCTGTGCCCTCCTTCTCCATCCAAGCACGCTCAGCTTCCTCCTTGGCTTTCTTAACCACCACTTCATCATCCTCACAGCGGTAAAGATCACACTTGCTACACTCCGAGCAGCCCCTTCCACCATTCGGCCTGAAGTGCTCACAGAAATGTCGGTACCCTTCTCCATTTCCAATATCTTTTCGACAGACATAGCACATTTGATATCCGCATACACAGGTGAGTTTGTTGCAGCCGGAGGACTTTACGAAAGAGGTGTTGCAGCGGGGACAGGTCCGCTTGATGGCTAATGACATGGCCAGTTCCACTTGGGTGCGGAGTGCTAAGAGTGAGGACTCGTGGCATATATGGATGTCGCTCCAAGCCTTCTGGCACGAAATGCAGGAAGAACGTCCGCACCTGTCAGATTGACAGACGAATTTGAGACCGAGTTGTTTTCGACGAAGACGTGTGACCGATGCGTTGAAGCTAGAAATGGCATAGTTGCCAAATGTTCGACGAGAGGATATGAATAGAAAGAGGAACGAGAATAAGACAAATACTGGTAAAAGGAAGGGTATCATGCCAACGCCTAAAATCAAAATTAGAATTGTGTATATAGAGGAGGGCCCGATGCGTTTCAGCCTCCAAGAACGCTTAGAGTCGGGTAGGTAGAGTTCGTCGATCTCTGCGTAGCTGCAGAACGGGCAGCGAATGAGGGGTAGCTGCGTTTTGAGTAGGCTGTCTTCTGCTAAACGTTCGTCCAGCTTGCAGATTACTTCCTGGCCACTTTTATCTTCTGCAAATGCCCGACGAACGAGTTCCTGAGGAACACATCCTTTACACTCGTCGGACATAGCGGCGACACAGCGTAAGGTGCCATTGTCCACAGAAATATTTCGTTGCCATCCTTGCCCAAACACAGCCTCATTAACCGAATGTCGGACACATTGAAAGCATATGAAATGTCCTCCATCATCGCAAGTAGCAAGTTCCTCGAATGTGGCTGACGTGAAGCAACATTCACAGTCATGCAAGGCCTCACATTCCTCTGCCTCGGCAGAGTTTAGCTGCAAAGCTAATGCATGGTCCTTCTCTTCCCGCTCAGCTAAAATACGGTTTTGTATTGGTATTATGAGTGACTCGAAAAGCTCCTTGTCCAGCTCAGCCGAGCCAGTGACCTTGATGGAGGGAATAATGGATCCGTGGCCAGTAGACTGCCAGATCACAAGAGGATGCTGTTCGACTTCGAGGGACGACATGGGTTTTCTGCGTAGGAAGAGTGAGGATAAAGAAAACCTCCATGACTTGGAGGAGAGGGCGATGAGCGTCGGCCGTGCCAGGGTGTAGGAGTGGTTGAATTCGGCGAGCACGGCATTTATAGTCGATCGCGAGAGACCCTTGAACTCATGATAAGTGACGGACTTAACAGCCTTCTTATATCCTTTGCTCCTAAACCTCTCTTCTGCAGGCACAAATCCACATGAATCCGGGTGTCCCGGCTTGCCTGGATCCACCTGTGTCTTTTCCTTCAATGCAACCCTGTATCGGCCTCTGACCCATTTCATCTTGTGCTTAAGCAAAGTCTCAGTGACAACTGCTAATCGGGATTCCTCATCGAAGCCTGAGAGCATCTCACGGAAGACCTCGACCTGTACATCAGGGAAGATGGCCGCGAGAGCCACAAGGCTGTTGTTCAGGTCGCGGAGGTCGGGATCTTCAGACTCGATGGGTGCGAGGTTTGCTCGTTCGCGGACATGTCGTGATTCACGAAGCTCATTCGGAGGAAGTGATGCTGAGGACTCGCTGGTTACTTCATGTGTTGAGGTGTTCTGCACATCAGTACGGCTGTTCCTCCGCGGTGGTCGAGGGCTCCCAGGCTTCAGCAGTCCTGAAAGTACCATCATCGCGAGCTGCAGATGGGAGAGTATTACATTGTCTTGCGTAAGAAGGAAGGGGGAAACAGCTCGGTGTCTGGCAGAGCTGAGTAAGGCTGCAAATATACGGCGATTAGGCAAGTCCTGAGAGAATACAAGTATGTTGTTGCCATTGCCCTGGGTGACACTGAGGGGCCGAGCCTTTTGCTTTAGGCTTTGGTGGAGGACCTGGAGCTTTCTCCGTGATTACCGCATCGCTTAACCATAGTACGAAAGGCACAGGCACAGTCCCTGGGTAGTGATTGAGTCAGCACCCGAGAAAAGGGGTAATATGCATTTTCATACGAAGTAAACAGAGTCCAGACTGTGATGTCTCGTTTTCTTCTTTCACACCGTCTTTACTGTTCTACTAACAACGACTAGCCACTTAGTGTGCTAAGCAAACTCTGCGCAAAAGGCAGATCTGTAAGACGTCTACCAATCAAGACTATCTTCCCTGCTGCCGAAGCAACAGTTGTGGAATCAGCAGGCTTAGGTGCGTCCAAGATCTCGAAAACCTCCCGGACGGCTTGGACAACCTTCACCTCTCCATTTGAGAGGGATATCTTTGCCTTCAGTCTGTGAATTTCAAGGGCTTCCTCTGAAACATCCTTGGCCTCCTTCCTTAGTGCCTCCTTGGGCTCTTCCCACACCCTCTTCTTGGGATTTCTTTGCGCATTTATTTCTTCTAGGCCAGGAAGCTTAGAGTCCCATAGAACTGACCTTAGCCAGGCATCCAGCTTTGGAAGCTGTTCGGGTTCAAGTACAGGTACCTCTAAAGTGACCGTTGATATTGTCTAGACCTATTAGTATCCGTAACCGCCTGTGCAAGTATTAACATACTGGATCTAGATGGCTATGGCCCTTTCCTGCCACTTCAAGTGCTCCCACAGCATCATATGCATGGAGATCTAGCAGAAACCCATCCAGCTGGGGGACTTTCCCTTGCTCCGTTACATGGAGCCTTGCAAGGCCGTTAATGGACTGCACTCGCTCCCTTACAGTATGAAGCTCTGCCTCGGTCACAAGATCAGACTTGTTGATAACAATCACATCAGCATGTGAAATCTGAAGATGTGCCGTTGTCATAGCCGGACCATGATGATCTTCGTGATCGACCATTGTCTCTTTAGTCGGCTCGTCCAGACTTCTCAGGATGTTTTTGGCGTCAATCAGAGTGACAATGCCATCTAGGTAGATAGTGCTACCAAGTCCTTCATCGACCCAGAATAAAGGCGCAAGATTTCCTGGATCTGCCAATCCTGTAGTCTCGAGGAGAATGTAATCAAACGCACCTTTTTTCTCCATCAAAGACTCGATAGCATTGACTCCCTGGTCTCTAAACACAATTAGTTTAAGTGGAGAATAGGTGAGAATACACTCACTTGACTGAGCAGCAGATACATCCGTTCCCGACTTCCAGCCATTCTTGGACCTCTTCGCCGCCGTTGCTAACAGTTAAGGATTTCTCAATATCCATAGCTAAATTTTGACTGTCAGGCTTCGCTTGATTTGAGCAAGGTACCGGCACCACTTGGAGCTACTTACAATCCCCAAATTCTACGTGACCAGTCAGTACTTTGTTATAGTATTATTTACTGGTGATTTTTACCATTCATAATAACTGCGATTTTCTTCCCATGTTGTTCTGTCAGGATATAGTTGAGTAAAGTCGTCTTCCCCGCGCCGAGATATCCTGTGACGATGGTAATAGGAACTCGGATAGCCTTCACTTCTACTGGGACATTATCTTCATTCTCTACATCCACCAGCATAGGTGGTAGATCATCGTCGTCGAGGTTCATCTTAGATAAATTTATGACTTTGACTTTGATAACAAGTGATTTATGCAGAAAGAAGAGCGATGAATTCTCGGGGAATTTTAGGGAGCGGAACTAGCAGCCTCGTCAGCAACCTTGCACGTCCAATTGGTCCAGGCTTGAACCAGGATTATGAGATGAGGCTGTTAGCTTGTTCGCTGCGCGCTTCGAGCAATCTATCATATGTAAACCACCTACAACACAGCTTCTTTTGCGCCTCACACTCGTTCACGTCCGCCCCTATGCAAATTCCCTAGATCCGGTTCTGTTGACTGTCGTTCAAGCATCGCTGCTGCGACCAGCAAGCAATCATGTCTCAAACATTGAGTTCCCCAAGGCTCCCAAGTCCACCACCCCCGACAGAAATTCAAATCGGTGCAAAGTCGCCTTCCCTGGGCGGATCGTTCAGTACACAAGAAAATGCCGTCGAACAGAGTATCATAGATGCCAATTCCAGCCGACGAATACACCCTGGCACCAAATCTGCAGACATGGCTGCGGGGCCACCCCTGATAGCTCTCAGTGAAGTACGTCTCGATTCTCCAGCTCATATTTTCACGACCAATGCTCACATGTGCCAGCTGGACTCGGCCTTTCAACTACAAGAACACCTAAAAGCCCTCCACTATCACTATGCAAAGCCCTCTTCAGACGCTCATACCATTCCGATCAACCGCGAAACTGCACGCCTAATAACGATTCAACCAGAAGGTATCGACCGTACACTATGGCTGTACGAACTGTGCCGTTTTCTAATCAACAAATGCAATGACCTTATCATCGGCTTCCTTTTTGACGACCCTCCCTGTTCTGCGACGACCTGCCCAGAGATGAGAGCCAGTGAGTGGCAGTTCCTCTGCGCCGTTCATGAATCACCCAAGAGCTGTTGCGCAATAGATTACTGCTGCCATACACTGGATTGGGCTACCAATATCGTTACAAGTCAGAAGATCTTCCCAAGTCGGTTGAGTTTAGGAGCTGGAGATGCTTTGGACGAGCGAGGTGGTGGGGTCAGACATTTGGTGAACATTTTTCGTCGCTTGCACCGGATATTTGCCCATGCATGGTTCCAACACCGAGGAGTATTCTGGAGTGTCGAAGGACAGACTGGTCTATATGTTTTGTTCAAGACCGTATGCGACATCTACGAGTTACTCCCAGCGGAGAATTACAAATTACCTCCAGAAGCGGAAGGGTTGGAGCCTATGGAGGAGCCAAGGGGAAATGGGCCATCAATTCTGAAAAACGACACACCAGTTGGTAACACCTTGACGCCGGTGGAAGAGGATTTTATGGGCGTGGGAAGAAACAATACCAGACGGCATATCAGGCAGACCCCTTCCGTTGGATCGGCGATTACAACTGTGCAGGAGAGTGATGAAGAGGATCATCCGGCTGATGTCACAGCGAAGTTGGGCGAACTACATATCACAGAGGATATTCCGGAAGAAGCTTCTACGGATATACCTGTTATCGTGGAGACGTATGAGGTACAAGATACTCCAGAGACAGTAGTAGAGGAAGTGAAAGGTGAACCAGAGGTGAACTCTGAGTCTTGGCGCAAGGAAGTAGAAAAAGGAGCGGAGGAGGAAGCGAAGGAAGATGCAAAAGAGGAGCCTGAGATCAGCGCGCCATCCTCCACTACGTCTTGGGACAGTATGTCTTCGGACTTAGCCCTAGAGGAAGAAAACCCAGCTGAGCCCGAAGCAGCGGCAGTGCCTTCAGAACCTTCAGAGCCTTCAGAATCCGAGAAGCCCGAGCCTGAAGTAGAGATTCCAGAGAAGACGGAGGAAGAAGAATCTCCAGCGGAGGCAGAGGCTGAACATAACGCTGAAGAGAAGGAAGATAAGAAAGAAGAAGCGGATGAATCATGACATTGTCAAAAGACAAATATGAGATCTACTTAATGTACTTTTAGATACCCTCGCCCGAAACAAGTCTTGGGATTACGGATTGTATGTGTGATTAATAAATAGGAGGGGGGAAAGGAGTGGTACTAAATCCACAGGTCCTGGAACCTTTCTTGACATAGAAAGGGGAAACTAATGATAGCTTCAATGGATGACCTTCAAACCAAGAATCTTCTATTTTGATCAGATTTTACTCGAATTCAAGCCACTTATATTACCACACTTCCCTGTAGAAGTTGCATTAGAGTCTTGGATAGTCATAGTAACAACCGTTTTCTGATTTCTATCTTCTATCTTAGTTTGAAATAATCTACTAAATAGGTAGTAGATATTTACATCCATACCAATTCGCTCACTTACATATACAGAAGTCCAGTCACCTAGGAAGGAGTTAAGGTTATACCTAAGCAGGAATCTAGCTAAAAATTTCTAGCTAACCTGCTATTTATTAGATACAGTTTTCCTAATCTGCAACGCCCTTCCTTATAATTTAAGAACTTTAATACAAACAAAAGCCAGCAGCTTCTTTAAACCCGCCCAGTAGCTATAATATGCCTAACATTCGTACACAATGCATTGCACAGCACATCTAAATAAATAAAAAAGGCCTTTAATCCCAATCTTCCAAGACAAGCAGAAACCACCTTGTAAAGTATCACAACTTAACAGGATGATTCTTTCTAATCCTACCTCCGAACTTGTATATTAACAGGGGTGCAGGAATCAATGCAATAGCAATGAATCCTAGTATGCTGTTTCCCCATCCGTACCCTAGGGAATCATACATACTTGGACCAGCTAAAGGTAGGAAAGCACCGAAGAGTGAACGGGAGACTGTTAGAGCTGCTACTCCAGATGCGGCGAAAGTAGGGAAGGAATCAATAACGTAAGTTTGGACCTAATATCGATTAGTTAAGATATAATGTATTCAGGAGGGAAGCCCTTACAGGTATGAAGATTCCCATCATTCCGAAGCCGAAGGGGAAAAGGCCAATTATTGGAACGATCCAATGGACTGCTTTATCCGTAGCCCACCCGTACCAGAAAAAGGTCATCGGGACCCAACAGGCGAAAAATATGCAGGCCGGGAGACGCATTTCAGGCTCAAAAACACCATCGTTTGCTTTCGTCATGCGAACAACTGTAGTATCACTGATCTTAGCTACAACACCTAAACCGACGAAGAATCCAACCCCGAGACCAATATATGCCAACCCACAGATCTGGGGTGTCCAGTGATAAGTTTCTACGAAGACGGTGGTGACGGTTGTGAAGAGGAGGTACAAGAGTCCGTAAACGACCGCAAGATAGGTGGAAAGAATAAATATTATAGGCGAGAGGAATAGCATCTTCAGTGGACGAAGCATTCCATTCATTAGAATTTGAGCAGGTGTATGGGCTACGCCACCATGCTCCGAGTCGTAGCAGGACTTCAGTTCTGGTCGATTGAGTTCTTTGCGAAGACGGGCAACTTTTCGTTTGATGAGAACGCGTGGGTTAGTCTCGCGGGTGAAAATCTCTATGCCAATTGTAACGCATGAGCCTGCAATGAGCAAAACCCAGAAGACCCAACGCCAGCCGATTTGTTGTCCAATAAATCCTCCGCAGATGGGACCAACAACTGGACCAAAGAGCGGACCCCTAATGGTTGTCAGCCTGAACTCCTCAATGTGAGAGTTTCCATGTGCTCACAATGAATAAACCGACGATGCTACACCTGATAGTTAAGAATTCGGGTCAGTCTACCTGTTCTAGCGATTGAAGGAGTAACCCAAATACGTTCCACAAGGAAAGACTAGTAGTCATAAGGAAAGATATTCTGCTCCGAGTTTCTGCTTACCTCGTCTATCAGGATGAAACAGATCTGCTATCACTCCCCCACCGATAGTCAAGCAGCCAGAACCACCAATACCGGCCAAGAAGCGGAAAACGATCAAGCTGTTTAAACTTGGTGCTCGAGCCTATACTCAGAAACTCGGAGTCAGCTTGCTTGTTCTAGATATATCAGGAGTAACTCAAACGTGATTCAGGAGCAATGAGTAATCGGCTCAAAAGGGGCAATTCTGCTTTGAGAAATTGGGTACGTACACAACCAATTTGCCATACGCAAAAGAAAATATTCGCTCCCGTGAGCACCGGTCGTCGACCAAATATCTCTGAGAGCGGAGCCAGAACGAGAGGTCCAATCACATATCCCAAGACAAAAATACTGACAGTCAACGCACTCAATATGACCGATGTGTTGTGAAAGTCTGTGTCCATGAACGAGACAGCCGGGGCGAGCATGGACGATGCGAGAGGCGAGATGAAGGTGATGCTAGCGAGCAGTGATATAAGCAACCATTTTCGTGATTCCGCAAAGTTCAAGGGCATTTCTGGATCGTCTTGTCCTTCCCAGCCGACAATCCCATTATCTAGATCCGAAACTGGTAGGGGTGCAGCCTGGATACGGGATTTCTTGCTTTTGGAAGAAAAGGTCGTTACGATCCGGGAGAGTTTGCTCTTGGCACTTGATCGGGTATTCGTTCGCTGGATCTCGTCTCCTTCTATGGACTTTTTTGTGCCGGGTCTAATTGATTCGGCGCTCTATGATGTGCTTTAGCAAAGGAGGTATGTATGGTAGACTAGTATAGGTAGATGGGTAGGGAAGAATACCCGTTGTCTTGCTACATCCTCCAAGTGACCACGATCCATCTGTTCGACCTCTTCATGGTCCGAGTCGGGATATCCAATGGAGGGCGCATCTCCCTTTGCAATCCTCTCACTCTCCTCCAAGGTTGAACCGCTTCCAAGGGTGCCCCTTTCAGGATCTACTTTCTCGGGATCTTGGGGAGGCATTGTTGACAACGGCAGAAAAAGGGTTGCGAGACTCAGACGCGGGAGAATAATAACTACTCCAGGGCGAGGAGAGGAGGGGAAAGGTTGGAGGAGGGAGAGAGAGAGGAGAAGAAGGAGAAGAAGAAGAAGAAGAAGAAGAAGTAAACAAGAAGACAAAAGGGCGCAAGGCTGAAGTGTAGATAAGAGCACAGTGCAGCACACACTATACTGCTGTACACAAGAAGGGCACTTCCCAAGGAGCAGGTGGATGGAAAAGGTAGGAGATTTACATATATGCAGGATATATGGTAGGATATATGTACCTAGGACAGTAGTATTATGTATGGATTTAGCCAGCTGGGCCACGGGCTTGCACTGCTTTTCTTCTCTTAAATCCTAAGTCCCTCTTCTGGTTTTGGGTGGTGTGGTGGTGGTGGTGCTTCCTTCCCCCAGCTGCTGTCGCTGTTGCACTAAGATTCCGATTAGCCGTGTCGACCCGTGCGGAACCCCAGCTTTCCCCAGCACGCCCAGTTAGGCCATTTGTGCACGTTATGCATATTACAGTGGGTCGCAACTTATAACCGCGATTTCATATTTTAGCCCACCACTCACTATATTACTAGAGTTATTATAAATCAACTACTAATTATATTACCTTTATTCTTTTAATATATAATAAGAAATAATAGAATTTATTATTCCTAAAAGTACTAGTTTTCTAGTATTTTATATATTATTTATCTACTTTAATATATACTTTTATTCTCTTTAGTATACTCTCTAATAGAGATATAAATAACTTATTAGAGAGATTATTCTAAGTATTAATTAAGGCTTACTCTAATACTATAAGTACTTCTTTAAATTTCTTTATATTTTAAAGTTTAAGGTATATATTTAAAACTTATTTTTTTATATATTATTAGATATATTTAATAGAGTTTAAATTAAAGAAGACTATTAGTTATAAAAGTATAAATATATCTATATCTATAAACTATTTATAAACTATATAAGATATATAGATAGAGGTATTATCTTATATAAATATAAGATTTAATTAAAAGTATTTTAGTATCTAATTTTTAAGAACTTTAATATAAGAGTATAAAGAGTAATTATACTTTTTACTTTTAAAATTATAATTTAAAATATATAGTTTACTCTAACTAATACTATTAATAGTTCTTTAAAAATATCTCTAGATTATAACTAATATATCTTTATTTTTAAAATAGATTAATATTATTTCTTTATTTTATTTTTAAGTTATTATTTAAAAGATCTATTATATTAATTTATTTAAATTATACTTTACTAAATACTTATTACTCTATATAATATTCTTCTAGTTTATAAATATCTATTTCTTTTAAGTTTTATACTAGTTATAGTATTCTTTTATATATTTCTTTATTAACTCTAGTTTTTTCTTTATATATTAATTAATAATACTATATTTCTTTAATATCTTCTTAATAATAATAGTTAAATATTTAATATTTATAGTCTTTTTAACTTACTTATATATTAACTTTAACTTAAGATATATATACCTTAAGATAGTTTATTTATTTTAATTATTATATAATTTCTTTTAGAGCTTTTAAGATAGAGAGGAACCTTTATTATATAATAAGTTAAAGTATATAATATCTTAAATAGTTAAATCTACTACTTAGAAGATATAGATAATATTTATATTTCTATTACCTTAAGAAACTACCTTAGTAATTCGTCCTCTTCTATATAGAGCTAATTATTTCTTCCTTATAATATTCCTAGATATAGAGCCTAGTAGATAATATAGTATTAGTATTTTATAGTATTAAAAAGAGAGAGTTAAGAAGACACGTGTTCGAAAATATATAATTTCGGTAAAATCGCGGTTATAAGTTGCTACCGACTGTACGTCTATTATGTGCACTATTCAAAGTATGGATTTTGGGGGTTTTTTTATGGATTTTGTCTTTTATGTCTTTTATGCACAACCCAACCGAGCACGCACCAAGTCCCTACTACTTCATCAGGTAATTGCTGTCAGCAAACTTCATCTTCCTATAACCACAACGAAACCTGTTTCTTCCTATCATACCTCCCTTAACAACTTCAAACAACTTCGGCTTACCTCCAAAAGCCACCCCGAATCCCGTATTACTCACCAGGCCTCGTATGCATCGTGTATATCATTGGTACATATAAGTCTCCCTTGATCAAGTGTCCACCTCGTCTAAGACCAAAGACTCCACAACAATCTTCTCCTCGAGTACTAGCAGTCTATTTCCACAACATGTCCCTACTCGGACCTGGTGGAGCTATCTTCACCATGGATTACTTCGAACTAGCTATGATGCCAAGTGTAAGCTCTTCACGGCCAAGCCCCTGCTCTCGCTCCCATTTGGGAGCCGACCACCGAGCGTGTTAAGCATCTGGATTCTTACCTATCATCACTTCTTGAACTTCTCAATTGAGGCATCGGTGTTAGTAGGACACGGTGATAGACTTGCTAGTCCATCTAAATGTAAAGGAGACACGATACATCCCGTTGTGCAGCAAGACACACTTCAATTGCCAACATTCCTGTCCCCTTTTTCGGACATCGCATTCTTCTGAGCCAAATTCAGCAATGTTGTTGCGATTGGAGCTCTTGTTTTGGGCACATCGGAATGCTGCCAAGTATACCCTCTTTCTTCTTCATGCCTTGCCAATACTTCTTGCAAAGAGTACGTTTTCTTGCTATAATCCAGATTATCTACTATTAAAATCTACCCTTTCTATCACCGTTGGTCGAGTAGGTATCTTCAGAGTTTCCCTAAGATGGCCAACAACGACTACGATAGCGATGGAAGAGAATTCCCCAGGCACGGTCCTTCTGAATTTGCAAAGGCCTGGGACCAGCAAAAATTGGTAGACAAGGGAGCAATTAGTGGGTGATACCCTTCGTATTAAGCACCAATTGCGTTCTGTGCGTAGCTGATTCAAAAACAGATGATGGCGCAAAGCTACTCCCGCCAAATCTCCAGGGCCAAGTGCTGCCTATCTTTCAGGAAGAACTATGGAGCCAGTACGATCAAAACGATGGTGTATACAGAACGCTGGAACAAAGTTTGATCCTAGCATCAAGGATCCTCGAAGCTGCTGCCCCCTACCTTGTAGGCCTCAAGTTCTTAGAGTAGATTTGACCCGTCTAGATTCAATTTACTTGTTGCTCCTGAATCATGTTTAAGCAACTTCTAAGATATCTAGAACAAGTAAACTAACTCCGAGTTTTTGACTGCAGGCAAGCTTTCTGCCAGCTGACAAGTTGTACGTTCCTGAGCTGCGGCACATAAATGAGGAGGATGTTCTCGCTCCCCACGAAAAAGACGATTTCAGAAAGACACAGTGGCCAGGCTTCATTTCTATAAGGATACCTACTGAGGAAGAATGCGTGGAGGCATTTGAACAGTATGTTATGTTCCCAGTAGCATGTCTTTGGATAGAAAGGCAGCGCTGACGTCTAAAACTAACCAGACTCGGACACATGTCGGAATATATCAGGTGGCAGACCGATGCCAATATATATGATGTTCGGGGTTGGCGAGGAATCACGATGTGCAAAGATGATGTACCAACGACGTACAACCACTTAGAGAACCTTGATCCTAGGCAGGAAATTCCGGCAGCATCTTCCCCTCGTAATCTCTATGTTGTAATCATGTCTCAATATGTCGAGGCCATTAGAAATTCACCTATCGACAGCGAACAATGTCTTCGAGCGACCTTCATAGCAGGTAAATTACAATATGTTTATATGTACCAGCTGTGACGATCTATTTTTCAATGAAGCTACATGAACTAATTTGATATTAGCTATCACAATCGTCCACGAGCTTGGTCATGCTATTTTCTATAGCGACTATAGGGCGGCTAAGCATCCTTTCAGTACATTCACCTATCGAGAACCTTATGTTGCAGGTGGATGTGCCCCGGAACTTGGCGATAGCTTGATCGCATGGATTCTCGGTGGTAGTTACGTGCCTGAAGTTATAAATTTTGGAGATGAAGAAGCCGTGAAGCTGCTGGAAACGCCGTTATATTGGAAGCCCCTTGATACCGGGTATAATCAGAGGCCATTCTACAAACACTGTCGGTCGCTGTCTACTGGCTTTCTCCAACGCATCTTGACCAACAGAAATTGGACCAACCTCGGTCCACGTCAAACGCTCCGATGGGTTAGAGGTGCATTGGGATTACTACGTGGTGATCTTTTCGGGCAAGACGTATTTGCCACAGCGGTTGAACCAAATTACCAATGGCAAGGTGGAAATATTCCGGGTGACTCTGGGGCTATTTACTGGAGGGGGGTTCCGGGAAATACTTATAGGAATGATAATGAATTTGGCCGAGGCAAATTATGCCGACCACAACCATCCAGTCAGGAGATTGAAAAGGCAGAACAATGGCGTAGATCTATGGGCATTGACAGTATATATTTCTGTAATAAAGAGGTGACCCAGGACGACGAGGAGGGCTTTTTCGAGGGTCATGGAACTGCTACTGGCGAAGACGAGGAAGGTGTTACTAAACTCCAAATGGAACCGCCTGGACGAAATGGGGCACGCCGACGAGCGGTCACAAGGGTAATGAGCGGTGGACTAGAATTGAAGTAAAATACCGTCCTTGGGTATGTATCCTACCTAAAATATTATTATACATCGCTGATTATAAGCGTAATAGGGTGACACTGCTTCAACAACGAATCGCAAACGGTCTAGGGACGAAGATGCCAGCGATGAGCCAGCAGCGAAGAAGCCCAAAACGAACTATATCAATCTAAAGAACCTTGTCAAGGCGTTTCGAACAATAAACGTGTTCCGGGAATGGACGTATGAAGACGGAAAAGATCTCTGTATAAACAATGGCTTGGGATCGTTGCCAGTAGACGTAGAAAATGAGGATAGTTTTCACAGGAAAATCGGTCCATATGATCATATTTTGATGGAGAGGATACGGAATTGGAAAATTCAGACCAGACTAGGAAAAGACTTCCAACGAAATGGTCAAGCGGAATTAGCATTCAAAAAGTTGAGCGCAAAATTTGTTGATCGTTGGGACAAACCAGATCTCTTGCAATTCTGTGCTAAAAATAACCTACAAGCAGATGTTAAAACTACCAAAGAGGACCTGCTCACTATGGTCAGAGACTACCAGAAACAAGAGATCTCGGACCTGGAACACGCAGAGGGATCTCTACCGGCCGAAGTGGAAGAACTCATTCAGGTTGAGGGATGGGGCGAGCGGGAGATAAGAGCCTACTGTAGCGATCACAATCTGGTAAGTCTCAAGTTCTCAAATGCAAGATTGCGCTTTCCAAAGTTCATTTATAGCTATGCTTGAGTTACTACTAAGCGTCGTTAAAAGAAGTAAGCTAACTGCGAGCTTGTGGATTGTAGCCAGATCCATATACCACAGAGGGACAAAACAAGCTGCAGTGGTTAGCCCTTGATTCAAAAAAGGGCCCTGTGCAAACCCACGTAGCGGCACACGTAGTGAAAGACCATATGATCCCCGAAATTGTGAAGAAATTCGAAGACGCTGATCGCGTAGGTCTTAAAGATCGGCCTAGGGATGAAAATGGCGATTTGGTATTTAAGTACAAGGCAGTACTCGGTCAAACCCGCACTCAGACCCTCATTAACGCGTTAGCTGCAGAAGTAAATCCTTCTAGAATCAAAATTTTTCCTAAGGGTTCGCAACTCCAGCTCTTTTTTGAGCGAGGAGGGAGAAAGGATGTGCTCAGGAACGCCGGCTATCTTAATGAGTACAATAGGGCTGCACAGACCTGGAAAACGCTCAGGTTAATAATTTTAGCTCCGTTACTAGGAGGACCTGGGCCGAATCCAAGATATCAAGCATTA
This sequence comes from Pezicula radicicola, assembly GCA_003008705.1. Taxonomy (NCBI): domain Eukaryota; kingdom Fungi; phylum Ascomycota; class Leotiomycetes; order Helotiales; family Dermateaceae; genus Pezicula; species Pezicula radicicola. The sequence continues at coordinate 71,342 of PDUO01000065.1, read as the reverse complement.
GCTTGGCCGTTAACCGCCAATACTCCTGCTCCCTCTATTACTGGCACCACTTCTGTGCCTGGCCCCAGAGAACCCACGAGGCAACATACTTCCTCTTCCGCAACGCCACAACCGCTAGGCGACCTCGCGAAGATTGAAACTCAGGTCGCATCACTCTACCATCCGCTACAAGTATTAGGGCAACTAAGCGGTAGCCGAAGATCTGATGCGTATGAAATTAGGGATACGTATAATCAAGTCGTCAACAATGTGAGAGCCGTGGCAGACCTTCCGGATCCAAATTCCCGTAGAGATAGCTCTGGTTCGTCATCTGATGATGGATCGAGGTCGAGGTCGAGGTAGCTTAGTACGCGAACGATTAGTCGCTTGGCTTTTAGTCATTACTCGACTTCCAATGGAGGTCCGTCACAACAATCGTAGTGGCTTCCTATATATGGATAACAGCACATGGAGACCACCACACTTCAAGTTCATATATTCCCAATCTCGTCTCCAATCCAATACAACACTCAGAATCTATTTCCTTTGTTCTATCCATTGCAGTTATTAACCATGTTGACTTTTCCTTTTCCTGCTCGTGGCCTTGCTTTTGTTCTTTTTCTGGAGTGGTGGAGAGGATAAGCTTGTATACGGCATTGACACCAACTTGAGTTGGTTAATTGGTTAGAGTCTATCTTTGGACCTCACACCTTACTTTATGTCAAGCTTATCCGCGGTTGTCTTAACAGCTCGTTGCTTTCGCTAGTATCAGAGGTTCTTGTAAGATTAGTTAGTGTTAAAATGGCTTCTTAATAGCAACTATGTTTTTGGATCTTAATTGCTTGGAAGTTCTATGATTATTCTATTAATTACACTTAGAGAGCCCTCTTGTTAGACTCCTCGCTTAATTATACTCCTCCCCCTTACCTCACTTCCTGCCTCTATATTAGCCCTACACACAATTAATAGAGTTTCTCCTAACCTTATAACCTACGACATTAAGAGTCTAAAACAATAATAGAATAAAGCGCATATAAGGTCTTCCTTTACTTAGTTTAAGTAATCTACTTAAATTTAATTAACTCACTTATTAGACCACTTACTATACTCACTTACTTTCGCTAGTTTATAACTAATTTCATTTAACTATTCCGTTCTTTAATTCAAAGTATATCTTACCTAATCTATATCTAAAAACAAAAAAACAAAAAACACCCTTCTAGCATATTACAAAACCTAACAGCATAGCAGCTTAACAACGCCCTTATAAAACTTATAAACTCTCTTTAAAATAGGGAGGTTGTATAGCAGTTGTGGGTCTTAGCAATCTACTACAGTATATCCCTCTTAGTGCTCTGAAAATAACCAACTTAATATACTCTAATATCTAGATACATAGTTTGATGCTAGGACTTTTAATCTATCCCTTCTTCCATTTTAATTATGAAACCTGTAGACACAACCTCCCCTCTTTGCAAAGAAGACCAAGATGAGAATATAATATTCTTTGATGTGGATGCTCTAATCATCCGTATCAGTTTCTCGGTTTAGCAATTTAGATGATGGAAGGATTTGCCGTAGGCATCAGAAGCCTTGTGATCTGTCGATTATGACAGATGCTGATGGATTGGTAATTCATGTCACGGAAGTTTACGTTCAAGGTCAAGGTACCTTATATTGAGCTCAACCACTATGCGGAGCAAGCCTAAAATTCAACATCACGTTTTTTCGACACGCCAAAAGTAGAGGTTCTGTACTAATGTGTATATTTCGTCAATCCCATCAACAAAGAAGCCCTGTTCGCTATCTACCCACCACTTTCCTCAACTAATGAACTGTCTACTGATCCTCACCGACCAAATTCGTACCCTCTCTCAGACCCTCAACAACAAGGGGGTGACCCTCAGCTCTCAAGTAAATATCCTTTACGTCATCAGTGGTGGTCTCGAAATGGCTAGTAGCATCGTAGCTTTTGGAGATGAAGATGTTGTCCGTGGCTCCAGTGTCCAAAGGCTCGTAAAGTGGGATGGGTGGGCCGAGGAATTTCTCCTCGATGCGGCCGAGACGCTCAAAACCTGGGGCGAGTTCGAGATGGTGATTTGCGCTTGTCTCAGCGATGGTTGAAACGATGGCGATGTAATAACCCTTGGGGCAGACGCTATGGGCGCTGGATACTACTGCAATGTAGATATCTGTAGAGTTTAGCATCTGTTGTGAGCAAATCTAAGGAATTACAAACCGTTCTTGCGTCCGACCTGGGACTGGGGAATGATGAGCTGGCAAGAGTCGTTGTCGTTGGTGCCCGCAAGGGGATGGTTCAAGATACAGATTGCCTTCAGGACATGACCAGTAACCTGTACCTTGTCCTGGAAGTACGAAGGATCACCAAGAATCTTTCCGGCCTTGGTCTCGAACTTCATATCTTTTCCGGGCTCGTGACCATTGATCATGGTGGCCTTAATTCCAACTGCCTTCTTTCCATCATAGACGATCTCGTCAATGTTGGTGTTGAGCATATAAGTTCCACCATAGATAGCTGAGAGACGGGCAAAACCCTGAGGTAACTCTCCAAGACCGTAAAGTGGGTAGATGTATGGGGATTTTCCGTATCTGGAAACGGAGTTTCCGTACAAACGAATGCGCTCGATGGTCTCCGGGGCTTTACCTGCTTCAGTGATGTAGGCATCGGTTTGGTAAAGAGCCATGGCATGACCAATGAAGTCCCGAGTACCGGTCTCGAGACCAAACTTGTCATACACATCCTTCATTGTGCAGGTGTTAATGTTGAGACCTAGGCAAGTCAGCAAATTCCTTACACATCAGCAGAGCACCAGTACCTTTGTGATCTGCAGAGTCTGCAACATCAAATGTACCAATCCACTCAATAAAGCTCTTCATCCGCCTCTTCTCAAATATACCCATCAAAGACGACCGCAGTGCCTCCCCAGCATCAGAAGGAACCTTAGCAACCGTAGCCTTTGCACCAGCTCCCTGTTGCACATAGCTGCCAGCCACCTGTCTGAATTCCAAGTACCTTGTAACATCGGTCGAGACGAGAATATTTGTTAATTCCCCACTGGACATGAGGAGCTTTGGGACGAGGTCGATGTTCCAGTCGTTGGCGCGTCCATACTTCTTCCATGGCTCCTCCCCTTTATTGTAGTTGCCGTACTTCTTGAAGAGCTGGTGGGTGTCAGATAGGGTTCCTGGAGGTAAAGGATAATACTCACAGCTTCGATGTTGACAGATGCTGCCTCACTGCTACGTATCAGCTCGAGTCCCACAATATTCAAGGAGAAGCACATACCCGCCATAGTGATCATTTCGATCAATATGCAAGACCTTCTTGCCCTTAACACTCAGCACACTAATACACCCAGTCAGCACATGATGAGCGTCCCTGAGTATGGTCGCATTACCCAGAAAGCACACATTCTGTCAAGCCTGTGGAATATTAGCCATCTTCCCACTTGCCATGGCTGCCCCTCCATTGCGGGGTTCTCTCAGCTCACCTGTTCCCAGGACGACGATGTCGTATTCGGGGGCAATCTCATCCATGTTGTGTGTGCGATGTAGTTGAGTAGATAGATACTGGCAAGAAAGCGATGAACAGAACCAGCTAATTCTTGCTATCCTAAGTGCTCTGTGAATGATCGGTGAGGGTCGAGCTCGACTTACCGTGGAGTTTGGCTGCGTTGTTGTGATTGGCCGCTAGTCGAGCTCGGCATGAAATCGAAGTGGAACATTGATCTTCATGCTAAGAGAGGCCTTTGTCACTCCTTGAGACCTGCTCCATCAAGCCCTGAGATCAACTTGTCGACGTGTTCAGCATATGCTAATATATGCTAATTGTATGATACATTGGTCTTGCTTCTAGTTTACTTTACAAAACATCTCCACCTGTCATTTCTTACTTATGGCTGATAGCCATGAACGAAGGCTTCGGCTCTCACTCAATCACATACATCGTACAAGTCCGACTTTTATACACCACCCTACAATGTCGCCTGTTATGCAGATTTCTCCGCAGCTTTAGCAGCCTTCTCCGCTTCCAACTTGTCTAATTCCGCCTTGTAAAGTTCTGCCATCTTGCCTGCTCTCTTCCTCTCCAATTCAATTCTTTCCTCGCCCACGATCTCCGTCTCGTTTGGTAGGTCCTGCAAAATGTCTGCTTCCTCCTCGAAATTCTGGGGGTTGTAAATAGGACCATCTCCTGTAAGGTTGATCTCCGGGTCGTTCTTCGCAACCTCCTCAGCATCTCTCCATGAATAAAACCTTTCTGTTAGAACTTGCTTAATAGCCCTTTGAGTCCGTCTCACCTAAACAAAGCAATTAGCCAAAATCTATCCCCAAACTCCCAGTATTACTCACGGTCTTATCCCTCTCTAGTGCCTCGTGGTCTCCATATCCAGCTTCCAATCTCTTTCTCTCCCCACTCTCTGTGACAATCCGATTCCTCTCTTTGCAACAAACATACCATAGCGAATGCAAATCTTCCCAACTTTTTGCCCTCAATTCCTCTACAGTCCATGGCCTTCCGTGACCAGCATCCTCTTCTGGCGTACTCATTGGCTTCTCCTTGCTAGCGAAGAACTGCCAGAGCCCATGATCCTCATCCACAACCACTTTGCTGCGCTTCTTGGGATCGAGGACGGGCTTTGGAAGGGGTGACTTTGAGACTGAGAGTGGTTGTCGCAGCCCAGTACCTCGCATTGTGGAGACACCGCGTTCACGGTTCATGTCTCGTGGGTAAGAGGTGCTAGTTGATGAAGAGAAGGGGGTGGTTTGCGTAGTCGGCGTTATGAGGGAGGGGAGGAGGAAAATCGGTGGTATATATGTATTTCTGCTAGGCTGAAGCAGACGCCTAATGGCAGGGCGCAGGGCGGTTGAGGTCGACATTGTGGTTGGGGACCGTCAATGGCGATGCGTTGATGCTTCGGTGCACTTGGGCTGGCAATTTTGATATTTTGAGCTCGACGCGGCCGACTCGGCTACCGTACTCAAATATTTGCGGGGATATTGAAGCTCAGATAGTAACTTTTCTCAAGCAGTGGTACGTGTTAGATTATGTGGTCATTTGTGCGAAATTATTTCAGTATGGGCAATATGGACTGATGTTTGAAGGAAAATGAGTGACTGGATGGGGCTCGTGAAAAACGGAGGCGAGGCTGAAAAGGCGCCGCATGAAAACTTTCCATGAAATATTGGCAAATCAGAAAAGTATCGTCTTCGCAATCCTTCATGACAAGATGGGCGAGGACGACAGCGCTACTAATATAGAGGATGAGCACATGGCATATCTGAGTCATAACGAAATATTATCCTCTTTGTAAGGAAACACTAATAGATTGATATTTTACCTAATTTGTCCCACCTCGAATTTAATATCCGTATTGTAGAAGAGGGAGGGGAAAGTAAGCAGGTTTGGCAACATTACGGCTAGTTTGCAAATAAGGCTCAAGTACTACGATAACAGCTTAGCATCTACCTAGTGGTACTGAGTTCGGGGAAGTGTGGCCCCCTTGACAGAAAACGAGGATATAAGAGGATACAATCGACTATACGGTCTAGGACTGTTAGTAGATAAGCATTACAGAGACTGGCTACCTGCTATATGATAACGCAGAGCTCAAAGAGCTATTAGTAGGGGGAGTCTAGGAACTCATAGAGCCATTGCAGTAGCCAATGGCATTCTCCAGCACAAGTACAAGCCTTTGGATATATCAAAATTGTCTGTCGACTACAAGTAGCTTAGAAATGAAGAAGATCGAGTACCTAAGGAGTTGGAGAATCTCGTAAAATACGAGATGACGCAGTTGCAACGCACTGGAAAGGTATTGACTGGCCAATGGTGGACAGGAGAGGTGGTATTCGTAGGAATGTGTATGTTGGTGGACGAATCCCGCAAGATGGGCAAGAACAACGGAGATGTTGCCATAGCGGGGCCTGGCTTTCCGCAACCACTATACATGGTTGAGGAAACACTATGGGGAACGCTAAAGAGACCATTTGGACTCGATGCAGAGAGTGGAGGGGCTTATATCTTGAACCCTGACTGGGTACTTCTTTTTATAAACAACAAAACTAAGTCGGGTACCGTGTGGGATTCGAATAGTACAATGCAAGGAGAGTCTACAAGAGAAGCAGAGAAGTTCGTGGCGCGATTGAATGAGGTATTTGGTCTCGAGGTAAATCCGAGGGTCAAATGGGAACACTTCAGAGCATCAAAATTCAATGATTCTTGGACGTGCGGACGGGCTACGTTAATGGCCTTGGAGATCATATTGAAGGAGGGCAGATTTCCAACACCGAAGGATATGTCGGGCACAATGGAAGCGATGCTTTGGGCGGAAGGATTAAATGACCGGCTACAAGATTGGCTAGACGAAGCTCTAAAGTTGCGGAGATTACACTTCCCAACCGCAGATCTGAAAGACCACAGTGGCCCGTACAGTTCAATTCTCGATTTTGAAAAGAGTATGGTGTATAATGGCTATGGTGGATGATTGTATGGAGGTTCGAAACATTCTCAAGGTTCTCAACGTTCTACGGACAAGTCATCAAAATCAAAATCAAAGGACGCAAGTAAGGCTGCTAATAGCCAGATCGACCCTGTGTTTCTTGACGATGACGTTCTGAGTGATGATGGAAACACCACGGAGGGGGAACTTGAGGGAAGCGGTGTTAAGGACAATTACCTAGATGATTTTGACTTGGATGGGGATGCAGAATCGGAAGTTTCGATAGTCGATCCTTGGGAGGGAGTTGAGGATACTGGCGAAGGAGATTTTGTTCCAGGCGTACAGAAGCTCCGACGGCTTACAAAAGAGGAAGTCAAGGATTTCTGGAAGACTCATGACCCAGACGAGATATATCATAGCGCAACGATGGCGGAGTATCACAAGTTGGGAATGGATACGGAGCATCGACGTTCACTTCGGAAAGTAACCTATAAACGCCTCAAAATTCATATTGAGGATCCAAGAGAAATATTCTCTCGAGCAACAAAGAAGAGAGAGGCAGCAGATACAACGAAGGATTACAACAAATGCTGTACAAATTTCGCAGAGAGATGGATATTATCGGGGAAGAAGCCGCCAAGACATGGGAGGTTTTGGAGAAATGCGTTGACTTATCGAAGGTATTTGTTGGCCACAGGTGTAATCTCGCCGTGGGAGTGGGAGGTTATTGTGATCAGTAAGGTGAAGAATACTGCTTGGTAATAATTGCTAATAAAGAATAGGAGGATTGCATATTTCGCACCGGTGTAACCATGGGTGCCTTGGGTACATCAACCCATTGCACTTATGCATAGATGACCCACGACAGAACGCTTCAAGACATAAATGCTTCCGGCGTAACGGATGTTACGATGACTCACGGGGGAGATGTTCGAACCCAGCGCATAGTAATATGCCATGTCTTTTGGCAGAAAGCAGGTGTGACTCGATACATGAAGTAGAACAAAAGGTACGTTGTTGTTATGCTGTCTTGAAGATTAGGCTCATAGTATGTAGTTTGCAAAAGGTGGCGTGCCTCGACTGCGGAAATGGAAACGGAGACCAAAACCAAAACCAAAACAGGAATGGCCATGCACAAACAGCGAAGTGTGCAGCAAGACTTTCAAGCATAAATATAGTATGCATCGACACTTGAAGAATTGTTTTAGGTATACATGCAAGAAGTCCAACTGTAAAGAGAGATTCAACACGAAGGGAGATTTGAGAAGACATGAAAAAGACAGCAACTGTCAGGGACAATCTCTGAATACTGAAGAGCCGGGAGAAATGCCATAGATACCAGGACTTGAAAAGGACAGCGACTGCCAGGGACAATCTCAGAATATTGGCATAACCCGTATTAACAATCTTGGTGCTCCCATCACTTACCGAGCTTGAGAGAACACCAGAAGTCTTGCAATGGTATGTCCAAATTCAGTTGCAGTAAATACCGTGAGGGCTACATAAAATGACACAAACTTATAGATCGGCTCCTCATACTTGTACATTGCTAAAAATGATCTTTGGTACTAGCAAAGTGGATTCTGACGAAGTCGTGACCTTGTGGTAACTCATTTGATTTAAGTACTGTAACTTACCTACTTCAGTAACTTACTTTGGGTAAGTTCTTAATTTGAACATAGCTAACTTGCTTAATTTAGGCTACCTAGTCTTAACTTAGATAACTCACTTGATTAAGTCAGGTAACTTACCTCACAAGCGGCGAGCTCGAAGAGGCTTGCACGTCACATGGCTTGTGTGTCACTCATGCACCATACATATATCCGGAGCAATAGAGAAGCACGAAAAGACTTGCGACATGAGTGGCTCTCAAAAATGCGTGAATTGTCGTAAAGCGGTTCGAGGGTTCAAGCAGTTTCAAAAAGCACTACGAGACATGCACTCCTAAGCGCTACTATTATGACTTATTGTAAGAGTTACAGTAGAAATAGCGACCTTAAGGAGGATGAGAGATAGGTATGCCACCACCTATTTCAAGGTGGCACCGTGACACAAGGCAAATTCTTTGTTGTTTTTGTTGCATGTCGTCTTTGGAGCCCGACCGCTTCAAAATCTTCGGGCAGCCAACACCTCCCCGAATCGAAGCGTCTTGAGCCAATAAACAAACAACCCCGCCCTCCGGTTGCGAGGTCGAGTAACAACAGCTCTCACGCCCAATAAGGGTAGCAACATATATTGCTGCTGGTATTCCTCGCACGAGTTCTAGGCCTCGTAGTATTTACATGTTCATTGGAGTTATAGGTTTGTCACATTGCAACACTAGAAAACCAATAGCGAGTCCCATCTCCATGGTCCATAGGCTGCTTTATTTTCCCAATTCCACCAATTACGCCTCCCAATACTCTGGCTGGTCATCTTCGTTCTGTGGGTTTCCGAATCGTGACTGCAGGCCATGCAGCAAAATCTGCAGCAAGAATTATCCTCTACCTGCTAGGCCTCCTGGGCATTCTGCAAGTCATGGTGTCTGCAATCGATCTCATTGAGCATGTAATGGATATATCGATGCGGTGATCATAGAAAGAAAGCGAAACTTGCAGCCATAGCTCCAATGAGGCCCGGGGCGAGTACGTTCACTGACGAAGTTGCACCAACATTACCGGTGCTGGAAGCTGCTGCGGCTGTTCCCGTCGAGGTAGAGGTGCTTGAAGTTGATTTGCTCTGGGTTGAGGTGCTTAGTTTCGAAGTCGTGGATGCGGAGGTTGAGCTAGTGCGTGATGTTGATACCGAAGCTGATTCAGAGACGGTGCCCGAGAGGAAAGTGACAGAGGTTGATGCAGACTCGGTTGTGCTAGCAGAGCTGACGAAAGTCGATTCAGTCTCTGTCGCCAGGGATCCCGTGATCATAACGGTGGAAGGAGCAATCGCAGTGGCAGCTTCAAAGCTGGTAGAAGTTGCAGGAGTGCTCGCAGCACCGGCATTAAAGCCCGGAAGATAACTTGGAGAATAGGTTGCCGTTCCTGAATAAAGTGGGCATCCAGGAACTGTGTGGATCAGTCAGTCTTCTTGATCTAGCAGGTTAGGCTTCTCCAACACCAACCTGTAGTTTTCGGTGGAGCTGTCCCGCCTCCACAATCCAAGAAGCTACACAGCTCACCGTTCGATTCGACGTACCAGATTACACTAGCACCAGATGGCGAACTGATATCGGATGATGTGCATCCTGTCAGATCGGTCTTTGCCATGGCACCGCTTATGAGAGCCAACAACATGATAGCCCATAAATCCATGATCTTTGATGGATGTAGTTTTAGAAATGAAGTTTTTGGTGGAGAGGAGGTTCTTAGGTGGCAAGAAGCTTCAGAAGGGAAAAGAACGACAAAGTAAAAGTACAAAGAAACTCAAGAAAACGAGTGGCTTTGGCTTGCCGAAGGGCAGACTTGAACCTCCTTTGATGTTGTGTACAGAGGAGTCCTTATATTGGCTTACTCTAATGCTGTGAGGCGCAAGAAATTGTAGTGTATGAAGGGGCAAGCCTTGGCGTTCATGGTGAGAATGAAATACGGTATTATTAGATACGAGAGCTCAGCCGCCTTGCTGGAAACCTAACAGTCTCATCCAACTCCAGCCGCCAACGACGAGAATCTACTCAGACTAGAAGCACCGGTCATACTTGAATACTTCCTAGAGGTCAAAGGGTCCAGACTGAAAGCCAAACCGAGATTATCCTATGGTGCAGCATTATGCCCTCGGCGACCCGGCGTATGACGCATAATACAGTACAGACTTCGGCAACTGAAAAGAAAAACGCTTTCTAAGGGCAAAAGTCAACTCAAAGCCCATCTTCGATAGCATCGATCTCTTCGCTTGGCCATCTGTTAATTCACAGTCCTTTGCCTTCTCGTGGGTACTTTCCACAATTCTAGCATATGGCCTGGTGGGTCAGACCACTCAGTGTCCAAAGCTTACCTCTCTGTCGTTGATATAAAGATATTATGGGACTCCTTCAAACCCACAGAGGCTCCAGCTTTTAAAGGAAATTCCAAAGGGGCGTATTGGGAAAAGAGGGCCAGCAGTTCGCCAGTGCCATCTGAATAATAAATGCTGACCTTTGATCCGATACTGTGTGCTCTTCATATACTTGCCCCTTTTTAGAGCTGCCACGAGAGACGCGTGTTCACACGAGTCATTGGCGAGGCAGTTCTGGTGCTGTTTTAATTCCTGTCAAGAATCAAGAAGATATGGGCGGAAACTGCGCTCCCTGCCTCGCTTGAGTGTACCAGCTTAGCAGAAAGCAAGCCCCTGGGCGTCACGTTTTGTGAACGAAAAGCTGGTCCATATTTTTATCGCCTCGTGGTTTTGATGCCAAACGGCCCAAACTCCTGGTTTTCCAGCATTTCTGTTCAGGATACAGTACCTTCGTACACACTGCATCCCTGACAAGATCGTGGAGTGACGAATAGAAAATGGTTTCGTCGTCATGGCCCTCCTGCAATATCAAAATAAAATGTTTCTTCAAAATTCAGAATCTGGAGACCGTCGGGGAACTAAAATCGACGGGTCCGGCATACCGAATTGGTCGATACGTTCTTAACAAGGCCGCTTTGACGCTCTTCTGATCACCCTGTTTGGAACACGAGAGCAAGCACACGAAAGGTACAGTGGTACGAAGTGGTATGAAGCCTTTAACGATTCGATCGAGGATCAGGAATGATCTGCACGAAATCCCTCAAAGCAAGCAAGTTGAGACGAGTTAGCTTTTGATAGGATCGTCGGGGTGCTTCGAAGTCGACTCTCCCAACCTTCTTTTTCAATTTTTGAAGCGATAACGGGCAACAGGCGACAAGACAATATTTCGAGTTAGGGCGAAAGCTTTCACGCAACAAGCGGCAACCTCAAGATCCCAAGGCAGGATGGTCTAGATGGCCACGCAACTCTGCCGGAGCAGACAGTTCACATCTGGAAATAAGTCCAACCTATCCTCGCGGCGGTTCATCATTTCTGACTAATAACTAAGTAATAATGGCCGCAAAGCGCTGCAAGCTCGGCATGTTCCAGCCTCAGGGTGATATGTAATGTGATTTGAAGACTGAGTGGCCATCACACGTCTTGGTAAACTGAAGGCTGAGAGTCCAAGAGGCTGCTTGAGCCTTGGGCGGACAAAATCTCCGACACGAGTCGCACTCATTGATTCTTGTGAGCTGGGCGTGACGGTCATGAAGAACCATGATTAATGTTGGCCTTTGGTTGATAAGACAGACACTGTTGATGAGTTCCTTGAGGGCTGTTGAGAAGAGCAAGCAGCAAGCAAGAATTGAGCCAAATTTTTTTTTTCAAAAATTCCAAAAAAAAAACAGGTATAATCAGCCGGAAAGGGGATGAGATGTCTTTCCCTTCTTATTCCCGAGAGGCACGTCCAAAGTTGATGGATAGTGGTGTGAATCAACAAGTACTGTACGACACGCTACGTAAATTAGTCCCGGTTTCTCGTCTTGCCCGATGACAATATCATGACTTGAGCAGGTTATGAGGTCGTAACGCTGAAATACTATCACTCTACTACAGTAGTACTTCGTATGTTGATAAAGCTTGCCTGGCCGCCATCTCTTATGATTCAAAGACTACTGATGGAACCCGAGCCTCGCCGCCGCCAGCCTTTCTTTCCATCGAAAGCCGGGCCTCGCATTTCCAGGTTTCCGCATTCCGTACTGCGTAAATTTTCACTCGGCACACTTACCGCATTGGAGTCCTGTCATGCGTCATCCGGGAACGCTTCACGGCAGTGGTGGCAGTAATTAGCTAGTCTGCCTTGAGTAGTCCCTTGACTCGACTGAGATGAATCGTGCAAATTGTGAATCTTTGAACGTTACATACTTCAGGAATTGAGCTGGGAGACAAGAGAAAATCGAACCATGGTACAATTCTCTTGCTAGTGTCGACCGCAATAGTGCAACTTTGCAGAGAGCTTTGAACAGATGTGATTGATCTCCGGCGCGTCTACATACAATATTCTGCGCTGTATCGGCATGATTGGCCAGCAAAACCGTTGACTTCTCGACCCTGAACCACTCGTGCAGTTCAGCAACGTCCTGGCTGCCATCGCCTCACCGATGGCCCCCGGCCCAGCGGCATCTCTCGGTTTCAATTCCCAAGTGATAGGCTTGGCACCATGGTGTTCGTGGACAACTGTGTGAGATCAGCGTGGCCTTCCCTGTCCCGACGCCTAAAGTTCTTCGAGAAAGATTAATGCACACGTAGAAGCATGCTCGAGGCATGTTTCGACATTGGAGAAGTTGGTTGTTCGACAACGAGCGCATCAGGATTCTGCGTTGTGGCTCGTATTGATTGAATAGATGAAGGGACTTGGGGCGCTCCTAGTGTTTTTTTATTTTATTTACGGAGTAGGGGAGGTGCTGTTCTACTCCCCTGCTGCGATGGTGCCTTGGTAAGGAGGCAAGAAAGACAGACGGTAGGTACGAAAGTACCTAGTTCAAAGCTTCAAGGTTCCAAAGAATGAGCAGAAAATAGCACGCTCCCTGCCCGCTCTGCCGGCCGGCAAAGTAGCTCTCATCCCATCTCGTTTGACTCGTTGACGGCGGTACACGACAATATCCCAGAGCGTGTCGCCTACGCTCGAAATTCGGTGAAATTGATCATAATCGCAATTTATCGGCTCAAAGGGGCATAGCGGGCTTCCCAATAAGTCCCTCTCAGTCCTGCATAAGTCATGCATCATCCAGTGCAGGTCTTTCGACGCTGAGTAGTGTGTTGAGTAATGACTTTCAAAGGCTACTCTACCGAATATTTTCCATATCGGCCTTTTAAGTGCTCTTAAAAGCGGCGACGCCTACCGGTCAGTGGTGGGAAGACTTTCTGTACTACGTCGAACGCTCTTTCTCTCCTTCCTCCACTTCTGCGAAATCTCTGGTGAAGACTCTGTCATCGTCTTTTCTCAGAGCTACATCGCGTCTGTTGGCATTGAGTGTATCTTTCGCCCGCCCTTCGCCTTCCTCTTCAGCGCCAAAAAAAGAAAATACACCGCGATTGAGGACGGCAGCATCAATTAAGTGGACTTTCCGACGACCCTGACTTAAGATCATCCACAACCACCAAATTCTCCACCCACCGCGTTTATTTTCCGCCAACCTTTTGGACGGATAAAAGAACCTCGAGGCTCCACTTTACTTCCCACAACAACAACCTTTACCTTCAGCCTCAATTCTATATACACATTCATTGTGTAGATAGAGGTTGATCCAGACTACTAACAGACAGACCGCCGCCAGCAAGACCTCGACGTGCTACTTGGACTCGGGACCTCGCGGGTTGAAGCAGCAGCAGGAGGAAAGGCAGCTGGGCGCGTTGGCAACGACACTGCGCACCGCGTTGATACAAGGCGAAGCATTGAAACTTGTGCTTCAAAGGAAACTGTGGTCGAAGACTTTCGCGTGGTTGAACAAGAAACCGTTGTTGATCGTTGTTGACGGACGCGAAGCTAGGGGAAAAAAAATCCAACGCCTACGACGTAGGGCTTCATATGCAGACGCTACACGAAATCAACTCTTAAGGAACTGGAACCCACAAGACAATCCACAAGACCCACGATCAAAAAGAACCTTCCTCTGAGAATGGACAATTCCCATTACCATCCGAATGGTTTAAACACTGGGAACAATTCGCCATATGGGTCCCTCCCCGGAATATCACCCCAAGCACTGCAAAACGGTCCGCCACACACCACGCTCCCACCCCTCCAACCCCAACATGCTGTCGCCATGCCAAACCACATGTACGGTAGTGCGCAACATTCTCCACGCACTCCCGCCACACCTAATACACCTGGGTCCGCGAACATGGCAGGCAACTTCTCTCAGATGGGTGCACAAAGAGGGCAATACCAGATGATGCCTGTTGGAAATGGCATGGGCAACAACTATCAGCAGCAACAGCAACAAGCATACCGTACTTCTGGTCCTCCTATGCCGCAATCTTCAGTCGCGACATCTCATGTTGCGCTGGCTCCTGCGCCAATACAAAACAGAATGGGAAATCAACCTTTAAGACCCATGCCATCTGGGGGAATGCACATGCAGCCTGGCTTGAACTCTCCCCATTACGGTGGTCAGAATCAGATGCTTGGACAATCAATGTTCCCAGAACCACAAGAGCAGCCAACTCATGTTGTAGGATCTCAGGGCCGGAGAGGAATATTACCAAGTGCTCCTGGAAGGCCGGCTGTGACGCAAACAGGAACTGGCGCAAAGAACGCGACCATACCTGCCAAGGATGCTGATGGAAAATTCCCCTGCCCTCATTGCACTAAGACATATCTTCATGCTAAGCACTTAAAGCGCCATTTGCTCAGACGTAAGCTCCAAGGTTGAGTTTGTTTGTTACACGCGTTTCTAACGGGAATTCTAGATACTGGAGACCGTCCATATATGTGTGTACTTTGCCGCGATACCTTTTCCCGCAGTGATATTCTCAAGCGTCATTTCCAAAAATGCTCCATTCGTCGTGGAAATCCTACAGGTGCAAGCCATTTGTCACACGCTCAAGCACACTTGAAGAAATCTCACCCAGGTCCACACAAGAATGCCACATCTTCGTTATTGCCTCAACAGAACGAGGATCCCGGTATGCCCAACATGAACAGCATGAACGGTATGCCCAATATGTCAAATGATGGCATGCAACACAACTTTGGCATCATCCCAGACGGACGATTTCCCGACGCGGGCTCTAGCATGACCGACGCTGAAGCCAGCGCAGCACTTTCGAGAACGAACAGCATGAAGCGGCTCAGCAATGGAGGAGGCATGGATGGAAACATGGCAGGTCCTGGCGCGCCTGGTTCAGGCCGACCAAGTTTTGATCAGAGTCATCGGGGAGCTCAGATGCCAAGTTCCATGTCATCTGGCATGCCTGGGCAGTTAGCATACAGCTTGCCGAATCAGAATGGCCATTCGTACAGCCAGAGCTACGACTACTCAGCCCACGGTAACGGCACTACAAATCCACAGTCAGCAGAGCACATCTCTAACATTGAAGTGCGCAGAGCAGTCTTCGGCGGAGCAGCAGCTCCCCAGCAACACCCTAGTCTAGACTGGGCACAAATGTTCCCAGCTGGCACTCAAGATGGCTACAACATGCCTTATAGCAATTCCAACAATCAGAACATATCGAACGGGCAAATGGCAATCAAGCAAGAGTCATTTGCAATCAAGCAAGAGTCATTCTCTATCAAAACCGAACCAAACGCCCCTCAACCACAGGGACTTTTTACAAACGTTTATCCGGGCGCCGCGCCTGGCCTGAATGGTAGTATTACTGACTTCCCTCCAACCTGGAATATGGGTTCGTCAGGCGACCCCCTCCAGCAACTCTCCAATAACATGATAAATTTTGCGTTTCCCCCAAACAACCAGATTAGTTCAAACAGCAATGAGATCCGAAAGAATCTCTCACCAGATAACATTAAGCATTATCTCGAGTGTTTTACCAATTTCCAAGGTCATTTCCCGCTAATCCACATGCCCACGTTCAAGATTATGGAAGCTTATGAAGGCCTGCTTCTGGCAATGGTCTGTATTGGTGCCATTTACTCCGATCGCATGGCATCCTCGCAAGTACGAGATATGATGGAGCTAGCAAAAGCATGCATAGAACGAAGCTCCCAAGTCTTTGCAATCATATCTCGTGAACAAAACGGGGACCAGTACAGCAACCAGGTCCTTGGAGCTACGAAGGCTGAATTGGAACAAATCCAAGCTATCGTAATGATAAATGTAATCTTCATCTGGCACGGCACTCCCTTCCAGCGTGAAAACGCTCGCCGACAATTCCCGTTGATAATCGCACTTGCACGGAGAGCTGGATTAACCCAACCGACAACCTCGTCACCCTTCAGCATTTTACACCAAGCCAATGTTTCCGTCGAGAACTTTGATCCAGCGCACTTTGACTGGAAATCATGGGTTGAACAAGAGAGACGGTCAAGACTGGTCTACATGATTTTCCTTACTGATGCCGCCATGGTTCTCTACTTCAACATCCCACCAAGATTTGAGACCTTGGAGATCCGTGTTCCACTTCCGGCAGACGATGCAGCTTGGGACGCACGAACCTCGTCACACTGTGCGGATGCCCTCGGCCTCCATGGACCGGTCGCTGCTCGAGACAGGAACCCCGAAGGTAGTCGCAGACCAAGACAACCAGAGATGCACTCCGCACTAAAGGCTCTAATGCACCAGGTCTATGATCTCCAGCCAGGGACGACGAACTTATACTCTAAATTCATCTTAGTTCACGCACTTCATATCCAGCTCTGGACCGCTCAGAAGCAGATAGGACTTGAAGGAGCACCCATCAATGGTCAAGCGCTGGCTTTTCCATCTAGTGCGGTCAGTACACCAATTGCTAGCAACGATTGGGTTACCCGAGGAGTGGATCCCAGCAGCGGTGCTCCCAGTGTTACCTCAAGTGGACGAGCTACACCAGTCGAGAACTTTCAAGCACAACAGCTCATCAGAAATACGCACAATGCATTTGATAAGTGGAAGAAGGCTTGGGATGACGATATGGTGTCACAATATCCTCCTTCTTCGACTTCATACCGCCGCTTTGGTTTCTGTCGTGATGGAGTGCACTTCTTCTGGCTGGGAAAATGGCTACTGAAAAATGCGAAGCCTGGAGAATGGCAAATGGCACCGGATAAACGATTTTGTCAGGTTATGGCAATTCTCAAATCCGTCAAAACGTGGGTGGTATCCGACTCGTCGAAGAGAGGCGAAGAGCTGGGCAGTGTTGCAGATATCGACAAGGACTATGGAGTCACAGATTTGACCTTGGACATGGCGCAACTTTTCAAACCGATCAACAAACAGGTCGATTCTCCAATTGCAGGAATTCACACTGCGATAGGAAATAACATGGGATAAAACACGACAGTTGAAACAATTAGACGGGCTCTCAGCATTGCAATCGGCGTTCTGTTCTTGGTTTTAGACTTTGCATTCCACTTTGATTCCTCGAAAAGCAACAAAATTTCGGGTCGACTTCGTTTCGCGTCTGCACAAAGAAAAGTATTTATGGTTGATGATTCGTACATAAACAAAGCATGGTTGTTAGACTGGATTTGCTTGGGCGGTATATTCAATCGGTGTGTTGCTTTTGCTGCATTTTTATGCGTGAGGAGTAATTGTTTAGAGTGGCTGGGTGGAACATGCGTGCGTTGCATTAGATGGAATGGCCGGTGGACCAATGTCAGCTGCGCTTAAGTTGGCTGGCTTGATTCTTTGATTTTGGGGTCTGCTCTTTTTACACTTGTGGGCATTGCAGCATGACTATTGCATCGCTTGCGTTAAAGGTGGTGTGGCGTGCTTTGCTTTTTGCTCTACTCGATATCTTGTTTTTTGTTTGTGTGTGGGGTGTGCTTGTGGACTCTTGAGACTCATGGTGGGAATATTACTGTGCTGTCAAGGGTGCTTATGAAAATGCTAGCAATATGGGCTCGGTATAACATTTAATACCTTGCTCTTGCTCAAACTCATTATACGTTGTAGTGCTACATCAAATAGACTACGTAGAAAATTTTAAAGGAACAAAAAGGTTCTCTTCTCAAGATTGGTCGTTTACTACTTGTTGTAAGTGAATAAATACCTAAGTTAGGCGAGCAGCTCCCGTTCTAACTTCAATCTAGGACGCAGTGAATAGGTACCGAGCAAGCATTGCCGATCCGAGAAAAGCTCCACCTTAGATACTTTCACACTATGATCTAGTAAAGTAGTCCAACTCGTCTAGAACGATCGAACTTTGAAGATCCGCTCCGAATGACTCCGATTCTGACTCTGACTCCATAATAGCGGATACAGCCGATCTCCACTTACTTGGTCTCAACGTTAGTTGGTATTATAGTTCTTACTTTACAGTACTAAGCTCCAGAGCTAGTCTCCATGGTCTCCACTTGATGTCGGTATTTTTGATGGTGTGGTCTGGTAGGACTAAGGTTGAAAAACTTAAGGTAGTACTTGATATATATATAGGTAGGTTTTGAAGCTACTGTAGATACTTTTAAGGGCAGTCAAAAGTTAAGAAATGAGTTAGATTTTGTAAGAACTTTAATTTAAATAAGAATACACTTGACATCAATTTTGAAGTTTGTAAGTTAGTGGTTTTACTCGCCTTCTATGAATCGCTGATTACTTTGAATCGGTTTGGTTAGGAGTGTAAGATGACATGACGAAAGAGTAGCGACAACTACAGTTCCTACCTCGGCCAAGAGAACAATCTACTCGACTCGCTAAGTAATGTACCTATGGAACCTTCACTCTCCGAGTATTCTAAATTTTATACTGCCATATAATTTGACTGTACTTTATTTTCTGCCAACCATTAACATACTTTTCTGGATCTTCCAAAATTCTTTTTTTAAGCAAATTCCACACCATAAGATCCCTTTCTATGTAACGCCATCTCAATGGAGAGCCAAAACCTATGAACACCAAAAACGCCAAGAACACCGTATGAACTCCCGCTCGCTAGAAATCGTTCAAAGATCCAAGTACTTGTCCCCGTGATACAATATATACCATCTCAATAACGCCGAAGCGCATCTTTCTTTCTTTCTTTCTTTTTTGTTCTTTCGTCGTCCTTGCTTTTGTTGTTTTGATCTAATCTTTGCTAGGATCTCCCAGCAACGTAGACTTTGCTTATGCCTCAACACTGTCAACTTCTTGCAGGCTGATTCGCATAACCTCCCTCTTCTCCTCTTCAAGATCCTTTAACCTCTTTTCTCTCTTGACCCAGAAACACTGGCAGGCGCCAATCGCAGCGACTAGACCACTTCCCCACCAAGCCAAACCAGTAAAGTTCATTCGGCTACCCACAGTATAGAGATATCCAGCGATTGGGGGAGCTACAGTACGAGAAGCGGCACCCACAGAGGCGGCAAGACCGTTCACTCGACCAAGGACGCTAGGAGTAGGAGTTGCATCCTTGATCATGATGAGTAAGATGGGGTAGGCGGTGATAGCAAGTAGATTGCGAATGAAGAGGCAGGCGTAGATTACTGGGAAGAGAAGTGCGGATTGGGATGGAATGAGGAGGACGTAGGGCACGATGAAATAGGCGACTGGATGGAGGAGTGAAACGATGATGAAGAGACGGTGGATTCCAAAGTAGGAGGCGCAGATTGGGAAGACAAAGACTTGGACGATGAGGGCGAGGACTCCGTCGACAGACATTATTAAGCCGACGGTGCGGAGAGAGAGACCAAGACCACGATCTGAGGTGAAGGAGTTCAATGCAGAGAGCATTGACTCGGGTGATGCGCGTTCATCCTCCAGGAAGATAGGAAGCAGGTGATCGTAGGTCATACAGTGGTAGGCGAAAATGCCCATGGCTAGGATAACGGCGAGGATTTGCTTTGTGAAGACCTTTGGCGGGGAGATGGGTGTCTTGCTTGGAGTCTGGGTTCTCCAATCATGGTCATCGCTGCCTTCAAATGTGCCATATGTTTCAGCTCGAAGATCAACAGCGGGAGCCTTGATTGCATCTGCAGTAGCAATGAGAGGCGTTTCTTCCGAGTAGTAGGTCGAATCGGGGGGCAGGACTCGTGGTTGCATGTCTGGATGGGTCTCCTCGAGAAAAAAGTAGCCAAAGACGATGCTGACGAAGAGTAGAGCAGCGCATAAAAGATTCGGAAGGAGGTATGGGAATTTGGCAAAGAAGCCAGTAGGGGAGAAAAATCGTGGGAAGTTGACGACTGGATCTGCAAATGTACCACCAATGGCAGGACCTATAAATGAAGTTAGGCTAGAATAGTGTACATTGAGGGGATGATGCAACCTATGACTGTTCCAATTGACCACACGAATGGCATAACAGAGTACGCTCGTGGTTCGTGCTCAGGCTTTGAGACAAGCTCGCCAACCATGGTCTGGATAACAGCAATGTTGCCGTTCACTATAACGAATTAGTCTGCGTTTTTCTTAAAGAGTTGGAGTAATGGTCGTAGACATGCTCTCGGCATGGTGAGACAGTGTATTGAGGGTAGGAAAACAAAGAAACATGTTGCTTACAGAAGCCTCCAAGGGTTCTTCCAACCACAGCTACCCATATGTTACTGGCGAATCCCACCATGATCATGCTCACGATAGTTCCGAAGCATCCTATCAGCAGTACGGGTTTTCGGCCAACTCTGTCGGAGAGAGAGCCCCAGTACATGCCCGTCAAGGACTCGGCCAGCGCAAAGGCTGAGATGAGGATGCCTGCATAGAAGGAGGCATCGCTTTCCTTGCCGACATTGAACTTCTTAACGAGGGGCCAGGCATATGGGAAGATAGAAGTAAGGGCGATGGGCTCGGCGAGTCTAACAATGGCTATTCGGGAATATTTGTTAAGTCAGGGCTACAGAGCGAGGCGTCGCTGAGGAATGTGGAAGGTGTATCATACCGAGAAGAAAGAGTTGAGTCGTGGGAAACTTTTCGGGGTCACGAAGTGTTCTCTGCATTGTTAGACTTATTGCACCCTGTGCGAGCTGGATTCTCACGATTCTTTTCTGGAACGAGGCTTCCGCTGTATGTCTTTAAATAATAAATTGCAGTAGACTTTGAGATAGAATTACGTGGACAAATTCGCTGTTTGCAACTGAGCAAGCGATTGAGAGTTGAAGAGGTTGGGATTGGAGAGGGGGGAGGAGCCTCGTCCAGGAATGCTACGAAGTGTAGAATATAGAAACGGCCAGAGCAGAGTGGAAGTGTGCGGTGGGTGGGAGGGCAAGGAGATATATACCTACTACGACGGATAATCGGTTGTCCGCGGCGTCGTCTTTAGTTACGGCACTTATTGCTGCCACTGTGTTATGAGTGAGTGACTGAGTGACTGAGTGACTGAGTGAGTGAGTTCGGCATGGGAATCGTGGTCTGGGACCAAAATTGGCCAGAGCTTTTTGGCTTTGCCATTAACAAGAACCAGCATGCTAAATTACACGACAATTGATAGCGCTAGAGTCCAAACGGCTCTGGCCCTACGTATGCTAGCCACGCAGATCAGGTCAACCGAGCCAGATGAGCCATTTAATTGGAGGTTTCCAACGTTACCCTCTAGCCTAGCGAAGTGCCTCAATACAGTAGTACTCTTGCGTCCCAGAGTCCATCGCTAATCTCCTCTTTTTTCCCTCAATCTATGACCAACGCCAAAACAGTCTATCCCTCCTCGGTGTCGCTCACCGACTGTTCGCACATATACACCACCCCTTTACATATCGAGAACAGCTCACATTCTTCTTGTCTGCCATTTCTTACGTCTGGCCTCCTCCGCAGGACTTCGTACTCACTTACATCACTGCTGCTCCCGGAAACTCAAAACTTGCCCCGAAAAGTCCGTCCAAGAACTATTGAGCTTGTGTGAGCAGCATATAGGACCGTCGCATGTTTTTTTCTAAGCGACTCGTAAACTTAAGATAAGAGTAGCTCGCGAGGCTCGGCATATTAGAGGAGTAGTAGTGTAGTGCAGTGCTAGTATTTTAGCTTGTGAGGGGTTTTGCTTTGCTGCACATGGTTTTTACTGTACTTGCAGAGTTGCACCAAGGTGGATGCTTGCTTCCACTTTTCTCCGGCCTGCAGAACACGGAGCAATCATCTGGGCTTACAATGGAAATAATTGCCCCTTTCAAGCAAGTTCGTGTTTAGTCTGTGGAAATGTTCGACTTTTTTTTGGCATCCCATGATTTTTTTTGTCGTTGTTGTACAAGCGCAAAACGCTCCTCGAATAATAAAAGCCAACTCTGTGAGCCGCAATAAACATGAACGTCCTCGGTTCACATCCCCGGAACCATACAACTCATCTCACTCGTCTGCAAGCTTCTTTTGCCAGCCTCGTCCACTGGCGGGGTTCATTTACACTTAGCGTCTATTTCCCCTCCGATAAGGCGGGTACAACCTGAGGGCCTGCATCTTCTTAGTAGTGCATGCATGCCTAGCCCAGAATAGCGCTGCATGTTGCTGCATGTGAAGTACGAAGGGTACATATGGGAAAGCACTGCATGAGGTTGATGAAGTCCTCGAAAATTCTTGGGGAATCCAGCCTTGTTCGTTGCTGAATTCAACAAGAAGAGGAACGGCCCGTGAACCCCCTTGAGCCCCGACGCAGCGACAAAGCATGCATCCCTCCACAGCGGATAAAGCGACTGCATCATCACAGACGAGCAGTGCAGCCATTAGGAAAGGTTCCTGTCAGATTCCAACTGGCTCCGGCGAGACTCGTATAGTAGGGAGCGATTTGTCACTCGGCATTCGATCGACAAGGTCAAGCTCGGCAGGATTTGATGAGATAAAAGCCCTCCTAGGCTTCAGTATATGTGCAGAAATATAACGTTGTGTTCCGCGCTTCTGCGAAGTTCTGGTCGAGACCTCGGTCAGGACTCGGTAAAACATCAGCTCATAAGATATTTGCTCTTCTAAAGAGGAGACACGTTGCGGACTGTAGGACTGGTGATACTTGAGCAATCATCTGTCATTTCAGTGAAAGTCGCCTCACAATGCTTCCCCTACTCTAAGTGTGTTCTGTTGCTGGCTATGGCGAGTTCTGAAGTCATTCTCTTGCAGAGACAAGATCACATTCTCCAATCTGTGTCGGCCAGCTTCGGCATTCCCCCTTTGTTATGCATTTTCGGCCTCTCAACCTTGTCACATCCGATTCAAATCCCTTTGAAATCGAGGCCAGTAATATCTCCCAAGATTCTCACAAGTTCGGAGTGTTCACATCGTAGACTTTAAACCCGCATATCGTGATTTCCTACTCATCATTCAGTGCCCTCAATCGTTTCTTTCCACAACTCTAAATTTGGGCAAGGCTTCCTTGTCCTTTTCCGTCGCTTCGAAACCGAGCTTCTTTTCCGCGCGATCTGACAGGTAGAGGCCAATAGTACCCCAGGCAAGAAAGGCGATGCCAACACCCATGCGTGTTCGAGGGTGTAAATTGCGGAAGGCACTGTTATAAGGATAATTAGTATCGATTGGTTCTTTGCTACGGCATGGGATAAGCCGTTGAAGTAAATAGAGGGAGAGAGGCTCACGAAAGCATAGACATTGTTGGAGGTGAAGCAAGGTGGCGTTGAAAAAGAGCCGGAGAGTAATTATGGAGAGGC
Organism: Pezicula radicicola; assembly: GCA_003008705.1. NCBI lineage: Eukaryota > Fungi > Ascomycota > Leotiomycetes > Helotiales > Dermateaceae > Pezicula > Pezicula radicicola. The sequence goes on along the minus strand of PDUO01000065.1, from coordinate 47,756 downwards.
GGCTAGCGCGTTTAAGAGCTTACGAGTAGACGCTCGGGATTAATAATGCACCCCGCGTTATCAGGTAGTCCAAGCACGGAAGATGAACAACAACCTGAATTCATCTACCTTGTTGCTCAATATACTCTTCCTGCGAGGATACGTAAGCTGACCAGTAACAGGGTCAAGGTTGTACACAGAAGACGCTTTGGTCTTCAAGAGAGGGTCGAGATTGAGCCACGGAGAACACCGAATCGTACTACTGTACTGTACCATCATGGAAAAGCTTCCTGTCGAACTACGACGAGAAATCCTCCAGTTTCTGTCACTCGAATCTCTCAAAGCCATTCGCCAGGTCTCCAAAGCTTGGGCTCACCTTGGAGAGGATTATCTCCTAACCCCGACTTTCACAACGTACCCCCACCGAGACGACTTCCGCCGTCTCCTCTCCCTAAGCCAGCATCCACGCCTCTCTTCTTCCATCGAAATCATTCGTATGAACCTTGGTGAGGTAAATGAATACCATGCACGGCACAATACATACTTCCTACAATATGCACAAGAACCGGATTACCGAGAAAAGGTTCGCGATGAGGCTTGGGCATATCACGGACAACTAAAGTTCTTCAAGGAGATATACAAGGAGCATGTTTGTGAGTTAAGTGGTTTGATGCTGGCTTTTAGAAATCTGTCGAATTTGAAGGAGATCGATGTCAGCTTGCATAAGTGCCCGGGATTTACAAATGAGTTATTTAAAGATATTTGGAGGTTTCCAAGTACAAGGGCTCTCCCAAGAGTGCTGACATGGGAAAGATTTACTTCAGTGCTTTCTGCTGTTGCTTGTGAGTTCGGACCTGGCTCTCTCTTTGTCAAATGAATGCTCCCGAAAAGTCTTATCGCCGACATGTGTCTTACATCCCCAAGTAACTACTTAGCCCTCAACAGAGCTAATAAAGCCTCAGCGTCCCCAATCCACCTCGAAACCCTCTCCCACGACCGTCTGCCGTTTGAATTCTTCGCTCAAAGGCCCCCTACAATATCTTATCTCTCCACTGCCTTTAATCACCTCCAAACACTCAACTTGCAAATGGACTACAGCGAATCCCCAAATGATATCCACAAGGTTCATGCCATGATACGGCTTGCAAAATGTCTGTGTTCCGCTCCAATGCTGCGAGATCTTCGGTTGGGATTCCAAGGCCGTACCAATATTGATATAGGTATTCTTCTAATGTCACTTGAGAGGGACGCCGAAATCGTTGAAAATCTAGAGAGATTTACATTAGGGATTGTAATAGAAGATATTGATACAGATGCAAGTGACGAGATGCCGCAAATCGTCTCGACTCCAATCTTCCCAAATCTCACAACTCTACGTCTAGAAGGCGTTGCCGCCCGCGAAAGAACCCTGACCAAATTCCTCCTTCGGCATGCTCCTACTCTCCTGCGGTTCTCGCTAGGTGGGCCAGGTATTGAAGCACCTCATCAACGCTCCAACGGGGGCTTCCGATTATTAACAGGCAAACTCAAGAGTCTTCTTACTAGCTTGAGGGACGGGCTGCACTTAGAGAAGTTCAATGCTCAAGGCGAAATAAAAGAGGTAGAAACGGGTTTATTCTGGGGGTTGGCGCCGGTTTATGGTAAAGATTGGGAGAGACTGCCATGGGTTATTGGTTTTACGAGGGATTATGAGGGATTCGTTATAAGGAGAGAGTCATGGCCGGAATGAGTTAGCTAACTTGTACATAAGACCCATAGACGTTATCACTAGTGACATGGTGTTAGGACGTGGGCTTGGAGTATTATGATTTTTCAACCCCAGTTTATGCAGAGATGATATAGAGGAGGATGGAATGTTTATTTAAAAAGAAATTATAATAATCCCAATGTGCTTAGATAAGAAGAATAGACAAGGCGCAGAAGACATTTCATCCACAAAAACGTGCTACTTGTATGAGCACCAAACTACCAAGCCTCAACAATTACTATCAATTATTCTTTCTGCTCTTCAATGAAGTTTTTTCCCCATGACACTTTAAGAGACATGTAATCGAATGCTGCCTACAAAGGACATGCGAACAAAGGACCCAACACATTACTTATCTAATTAATCAGTGTATAATATATAGATAAATACCCCAGCCTAGAACTATCCTACTATATATTCTTCTACAATTAATCGCTCGTTTCCCCTATACAAAACAAGTACTTAATTCTATCGTTCTCTTATCTTATAACGCTAAAGTCTTAGTAGTCAAGTCAAGTAAGCGAACACCAATAGTAATAAAGCTGATTCTCCTCCACCCCACAAATGCTAATATATATTATAATAGGGCATTATTCTTTAACAAACAAGCAAAACGCGGACAGATGGCCGAGTTGGTTATGGCGCCAGGTTAAGGTTTACCTTAATTACAATTTCCTGGTTCAGAAATGAGCATGGGTTCGAGTCCCATTCTGTTCACTTATTTCTTTTTCTCTTTTGTGTCTGTTGTAGGTGTCTCTTTTGGTTGAATTTTAAATGGAAGATTTTGTGCTTTTTGGATATGTGGGTGCTTTAAGCGAGGTTAGGTTGTCCGGTTTAGGGGCAAGAGTCTTGGCATTGCTAAGTTCCGAGGAGATAGAAGGGATGTTGCACTCCTTGAAGTTACGACTGTTCCTGATTTTTTTCTTCTAGCCTTTGATGGAGTGTACTCGATTCATTTGAATAATTTGTCTATTAAAGTGTAAGAGATCTAAAATTCTATATATAGCAGGCACTGCATAGAAATTAGACTCTAGTTGAGGTCCTAGTTTAACGGTTATTTCTGTGTTCTACGTCACCTTCTTGATTATCTATATTATACAACTATTCTCCTGCTCACTCTTATCCTTAAATGTCTGGAAATTATGCTATGGTTCGATTTCCGCCTATTTTCTATTGTAAGTGAATATTTCGACTTCGTAGCAAGTATCAATACACGCTAATTTGGCGAACAAATAAGTATACAAACAGTAGGTGACTCAGTTATTATAATTCCTGGATAAACTGTATCTTTTGTTCTAGCGTAGAGTTCGGTCTCATTGGGCCAGGGTAGGTTACTAGACACTTAGATCCTGCTATGTTGTAATATAAAATTATATGGAATATATTATAGTAGCATGCTAAGACTACAACCGCCTTTAGCTTGAAATTTAGATCCTGAGCGCCTCTGTATGTAATAGCTAGTATGGGTCCCTTCAACTAGTGTACTATATGAATCATATTGTAAATCAAAACAGTATCTCTTTAACTGCACACCGAAAAACAGAGCAGTAATTGGCTACACTAACTGTCCCTCCTCCCATCCTGCACCTAACATTTAACTCGCTACTACCTGAAGATATGCTGGAGTAGACACATCATGACAACACCCAAGAATGTCCTAGTAATCGTACTCATAACAAAGATAGCCACCTTGAACATTCATAACCTCGCTAATAGGAATAGAAGGAAGAATATCCGCCACAGTCAAGACATAATCCAGAGTAACATTCGGCCAACCACCTACTGGTGTAGCTTCAATGTTTGAAGGAAGCGTGAGGTTAACACTGCTTCCACTCATATCAAACAAGCGAGAGGAAGCATTAGCTTGTTGCCATTGCCACCAGAGACGATCCACATAGTTATGATGTAAGAAAAAAACGGGGTCTCCAGGCGATGAGTCAATATCTGCCATCTACAGGATCATGTCAGAAGAGAGATATGCCAAGGATAGAAAAAGGTACTTACAAGAGACCCAACAGCCGTATGACCGGCAACATGAGGACCATCCGGGAACGCTACCATGCAATTGAAGAATGAGTAATAATCATTATAATCGGTACAAGCTTCTACGGCAGCAGTATTACTGTATTCGATAAGGCTGTTATCCCATGCTCGACCAAGACAATAATCGGTATTTTCGAGTAAAGGACCGATATGTTCTGTGGTATTTGCGAAAGGTCCATCGACGACACAATTATCTGTCCCGGTACCGTTTCCACCCATTCCTGTGGAGTCCCACATATTTGACTGGAAGAAATTGCCAGAGTCTGCGTCGAGTTTTTCGTCCCACCAGGCCATTGGTCCGGTGTAGTTACATTGTTCTCGTAGAAAAGTTTCGTGCGTGTGCATGAATAAGCGATGCCAAGGGAGGAATTGACCCTTCCTTATATTAGCTTTATTCCTTTCTAGTTCTGGGTCAGGAAGAAAGTAACTTACAACATTGTGAATAATATCACCCACGGATGTATTAGTTAGACTTCTATGAAGACCTTGTAGATCACTAAACCGATTGGTAACACCGGAGAGTGTAGTCTGGGCAGGAAGAGCCATTACACAAAGCTCAGCGTCCGTATAAGCTTTCTTTTCTGCGGCGCTCAGGTTTCTCCATTCTTTACGGATGGTGATGGTTTCTGCGGTACAAGTTCCATTGAAAAATGTGAGGCTTGTGCTGTTGACTAGACCTGCTTCTTGGCGTGGGAGTATAGCTACTGTGCTGGTGGATAGCAACAGGGCAGTTGAAGTGAGGGAGAGCTTCATTGTCAAGGTTCTCGGGTGAGGAGGCAAGAGGATCAACAAGCGAGTGAGTTGATGAACTGATGAACTGATAGTTAAGGGAGAATGAGCTGATTACGGGCAGGAATATTTATATAAGAGACGAAGCTCCATAATTGCCTTTGCAAGCTTCTACACACTCAGGCCGAACTGACACGGATGTCCTCCGTCTACGGAGTGTCTGAGATATCTTTGGGATGGTAACCACAATACCTCGGGACTCAACCTATAAATTACATAGCGTATTACTTGCAGAATTGGAAGGTGTAAAGTCCAAAGACTTTCATACCCACTCCGCCAGTCTTGGCAGCCGAAAAACTCCAATTCTATATGGTACACAGTTACCTGTTGGAAGCGTAAACGTCGGTAAGTAGTACGCAGCGCAAGTGTCCTCGCAATCTACTTTCCGCCATCTAAACCTAGGAGACAGTTATACGAATAGGAACAGCCTTCTTGTATGATTGTATTCCTCTGCTGAGCATTTCCTCTTGATAGAACCTCTCCTAGACTACAACTACTGAGTTGGTTTGACACTGCCTCCTGGACTTCAGTTTAGGTAATGAAGCTTGGGACTCCCGGAGATTGGTGATCTCAAAGCCGGCTAGGTAGCTACGAAAATATGTAGTTGGGTGAAAAAATAGATCAGATAAACTCCACAGGATCTGATAAGTAGTAAGCGACGGAGCGACCCGCAATTAGCGACCCTCTTCCTGTACACAGCACACGCACTACGCAATTTTAATATCCTCCCGAGCGGCAATCGACCCTCAAGCCTATTACTGGCTACATACAGGGCAGTAGCAGCGAAGACAAAAGTCGGTCATTCGATTGTCGGTGTTCGCATGGTCCAGAACGCTCGGAAAGCGGTCCCCGGAGCTATTTTGGACCGGGATACGGAGTACCGGCATCGCTTTAGACTTTCCGCCTACACTTAAGTACCTTACAGTACCGTATATCTTCAAAGAAAAAGGCAAAAGCATTGAGACCGGCATCGGAGAGAATCTTTCAGCTTGATTATAGCTCACGGGGTGCGAGGCCTCCCTCCCAAATAAAGTCTTTCTCAATCTGCCTCAATTTCTTAAGACGCTGTGATCATGTTTCTCTAATGAGTGCGTCTTGGATACACTTTCTAGTTTCCACGAAACTGAACCATCCGGGATTTTGTCAAAAGGGGGGAGTGAAATCCATGACATGCTCGCTGAATTGCGAGGTGATTTCGAAGGACGTTGTGCCGCGTTGCAGCGTGCAGTTGGGCAAAACGAACATCTTATTAATTACTCTAGGAGATTAATATTGGAACCACAGCCCGAGAAGTTATAGAGGGCGTTGTAATTCTCCACTAGGTAAATGAAACACAACAAAAATTGCACAGCCGCTTGCTTCTTGCAGTTTGGTACCTAGATCAGATACACTTTCTCCAGCCGTTCAAAATATCGTCCAGACGACGACGGTCTCGGGTTCTATAGCAGGTTTGCCTCCCTTAAGTACGACAATATCATCAATCTTTCTAGCAATTAAGAGCTACGTGGGATTTGTGCAAATGACGGCAGCTTTAGCGGAATCTGCCACTTCACTTCCTCCTGTCCGAAGCGAGTTAGCCGATGGGTGGATCATCACAACTATCCAGCTCCAATAAGTAAATCGACAAACCACAATACTAGATAACCTCATCATAATTCGTATTTAGCTACAATTCTATACTAGACTACAAGTGAGCCAGCCCGCTCGGGTAAAGTAATCCCAGATCAACATCCACCTCATTTATTGTTAGACACCTCAATCTGCTGTGCTTCAAGCGCAGTCTTAGGACTATCAGGACGGTCCTCATCCTCACCAGCCTCCAAATCCTTCTCAGAAGGAAGTACAACCCCAGCACCAGCACCAGCAACAGGCGCCTCTTCGAACCTCCTTCCACGCTTTTCTGGGCCAAGAGCAGCTGTGATGAAAATACCAGTGGCAATGATAGCAGTGGCAACACCCATGACGGGACCATAACCATCAACTTTCTTGCCATGGGCACCAGTAACTAGGACCTTCTCGGCGATAGCATTGACAATCTGTGCTGAAGGCGAGGATATCATGTTTCCGAGTTGGTAGGTGATACCTGGGAAACTGGAACGGAAAGCCGGTGGTGATAACTCGTTCAAGTGGATTGGAATGACACCCCAGGCACCCTGGACGAAGAATTGCATGAAGAAGCCGGAGGCTGAGAGGCTACGTTCGCCTGACGGGAGAATCCAAGCTGGGATCATGAGACCAGATATCAATGCCGCGACGCAGATCGCACGACGACGTCCGACGAATTGTGACATATATCCGATAATTGTACCGCCAACACAAGCACCTGTCTTCATGAGGATGCTTGCTCTGCTGGCACCTGCATTATCAAGGCCCTGTGAGAATTAATTGTTAGCTTACGCTTGCAATTAAGACAGATGGTAGTCAAAACATACCTTGCCGGATATCATAAAAGTGGTGTAGCTGTCTGTTCGGTCGCGTTAGAATATATATCTAGGGGTTAGGGGGTAGTTTGTCACTTACCTTGTGATGTATGAGAGTAGAAGTTGAACCAAGTCATGAGGATGATGCAGTAGATGCACATGCGCCATTCAGACTTGAGCATAAGTTGAGTCTCCTTCCAGAACGTAGCAGCACCACCAGTTCCATTATTCTTACCCTCTGCCTTAGCAATGATAAACTGCTTTGACTCTGGAAACAGTATACGGACGAGGCCAACACCAATGGAAAGTCCTGCAGCGATCCAGAACACAGTTTTCCAGGTATTGACTTCTCCACCGACTCCAAGATTGGCACATGCGGCGAGAACGTAGCCGAAGGAATAACCCTGTTGGAGGATGCCAGACATCAGGCCGCGTGCATTCACGGGACAATTTTCTAAAGCCTGGGGAAAATGTGAGGTTTAATCTTAGTATCCGGAGAGGTCCTACTTACCATTGCTACTGCACCTCCGTAGACGCCACCCATCATCTATTTAAGAGTCAGTTTTGCTTGTGTGAGGAGGATAAAGGCTCATGACACTCTTCACTCTTCGTTTGGAAAGGATATATACGTACAAGGCCAAACAAACTCCTCACTGCCAGAAATTGCTGGAAAGTTTTGCAATAAATTGTAGCAATTTGGAGTATACCGAGGATAATCTATCGTCGCTTAGTATATCTCGGAAGCTAGTAGCTCGTCGAGGGTTGAGAAACTCACCATATTGATTACCAAAGGCCATTTTCTCCCATACTTATCTCCAGCAAGCCCAAAAAAGGCAGCACCCACAGATCTCAACAAGAGTGTCAGAGTGATAGCAGTGGTTATGGAGGTTTTGGACTGGTCATAATAGGCAGCGAGCTTCACTGTCTGGATAGAGAGGGCATGGAAATCGAAGGCATCGGCCGTCCAGGCTGAAAATCCGACGAGGAAGAAAATCCAATCCCTCCAGGAGAGTTGTGCCATGAGCGAAAATGGGTCCTATGAGAGTTAGCGGTAGCTTAGACTGATAGATTGTGGATAATACATACTTTCAATGGCTCTGGGCTCTGCCACTCGGTTATCGTTTCTCCATAGTCGTTAGTTAAAGTGACTCTTTGCTTCCATATAAAGAGGTCGCCAAAGCTTTGCTTGGCCACGGGCCAAACCCCGCTGGCAACTGGCTCTGCGGGTTCATTGCCAGTTGAAGACATAGTGGTAATATTTTTATAAGGATAGTGCAGACCTGCTGTGATAATTATGAAGCTAGATATCTGGACTGGAGGTTGATGGTGGTATCAAGAAAGAGGGATCATGGGCTCTTATATATCAATCCATATGTTGCGATGAGAGCGCGCAATGCACCCCAACATCCTAAGCGCCTTCTGACCCCACCATGCTGTTGCCTGCCAATCTTCTGTGCAACGTTGGCAAGGAGTGTTTCGATACAGCATAGAAACATGCAAGAAAACCAAGCATATTGTGAAAACGGCGAGGCGTGCATGGTGGCGCACTCAAGCACGCTGTAGAAAGCCTCGAAGATAGCAATGGCCAAGAAGACCAAGCGAATTTTGCCCGCAAACTCGGGCCAAGGCCTCCTATGACAGGCTCTATTAACCACGCCCACGGAACTGTCACTTGGCTCAACTGGCGGTCAAAGTGCTGACAAGTTTGGCCAGACATCTTAGTGGTGATAAGAGTCCCAGCAAAGTGGATATAAGTTTCATGGCAAAAGGAACTAGGGAGAATGGAGCTATCAAGCCCGAGTCGCAAAAAATTGTCCAAGAATCCGACACCAAAGCTACTCGCTAGAGCAGAAAAATTCCCCAGGATCTCGTATCTCCATGAATAATGTAATGCAGTAGAGACTGTGGGGGACCAGTAATACAATGCTGAAAACTGGAGTACATAAAAATCCGGGGGGCTTTTTAAATTCCCGAAGTCCAGTCCTCTGGGCAATATGGCTGCCAAGATCCTGGGGCGAGGCGCTCCGACCAATAGTTTGGTCTCAATTATATTAATACTCCATCTTTCTACAACTCTTGGGCATCATCAAGTGGACATCTAACGGAGGATTTCGGGTGTCAGAGATATCGGATGATTGTAATCTTGGTTGCGTTGCCCAATTTCTGTGGAAACGTACGTCTTCTGCAGAGGCACATGCACTTTTTTGTATCCACCAGCATCCTCCCATGCAACACTGAACCATGGGGATGATAACGACGTGAAAGAGCTACAACATGCACTGCTTATTTTAGCGCCGTTTACCCTAAGTTTGCCTAATCAAACTTAAGTGTCTATGATCTTTAGGTAGACCCGTAGACTGGTGAGCGTAACTCTCAGTTTCTTTAACTATGAAATCCAACTAAGTTCCAGATGTATAATACCTCTTAGCCAGTATTTTTCGGCTCGCCTCATTGGTAAGACTGCCTTAAAGTAACTTTTGCTATAAAGGTGCGGCGAGAAGTAACCGTAGCTCTTGATAACCTAGCAAAATCTGCTCATCGCCGAGAACGTGAGGAAGTTACGCGTGCCCCTGCATATGCTGAGCATGCCCAGTCGTAGTGCTTACTTCCTCATGGTGTGCTGAGGTTGCGCCCCAACGAACTGTATTCACAGATAGACACTAACTTCCGAGGAATCTCCTTCTCCTCATTTTCACATAATCCACAATTTTTTAGATATTGCAATGATACACTCTTCGATACCAAAGGAAATGACCTCGCTAAGTTGAAAGCAAACATGCCTTTTTTTCTTTCTCTTTCCAGATCTTCTTCCGTACGAATTTTTGTAGGGGATCATTTTGATTATAGCTATATCGATATTTAAGGGTTGGATTACTCAAGCTAGGCGAGTTACTCAAGTCCATCTCTTATATGTCAATAGATAGCTGTTCAAAGTGATCTCCTACAAAGCAATTAGCACTGTACTCTCTCTATTCCGGCTCACTAGCCTTTTGGGATATCTAGGCAAGACACTTTCTCCACCAATATCCATAGAGGCGGCTCTAATTTCTACAGCAGGAGCTCCAGCTGTACCAATGCCTTGGGCAGGAACACAGAGTCCAGATACGCGTAAAATACCGCATACAGCGTCTTGCCAACAGTCGCAGTGGCAACTAAGACTACTTGTCTAACGCCTCGCAAATGTTTCCCAACACATGTCCTAACTCAATACGTCATGAAATTTGGGGCCGAGGCATGCCAGTGCGAGAAACAAGGCAAAGACAATTTCCACTTGGCCAATTCTTGGGCAGTCTCGACATGCGCTAGACCTCGGTCCTTCGCCTTATGGATGATGATATCGTGTCAGGTAGCTTTGGGTATAAAAACGTGAGGAAGGCCGACAGCAGCGTCCAGGGTCTCAGTCGCCATGGGATTCGATGTCGGGAAGTCTCTATGTCTGGCAGTCAGTGACTCAGAATATAAAAGGTACAGTATAGTACAGTACGGTACGAGACCTTGTGTGCGTCTAAAATCTAATAATAGCTCCCGTCGTGATGAAGAGTTGGTGAGTATTCCAGACCATCTAATGTACCGTGATGACCGAGACAAATCTAATGCTTCGTAGCCCGAGAGCATCTCCCAGATTCGTTCGATTTGAAAGATGCTCACCTACCAATAAAATGCTTTGACGTCAAGAAACACGAGATCCCTGGGATCACTAAGGTACTGAAGTAGCTAGGTAAGGTACCCAGTAAGTAAGGTAGGTCTCCAATATTTATTAAGCTTACATCAAGCTTAATGCAAGGGACCACCTCTCGAAACTGAGCTTTAAAAAGGGGCCAGACGGCGCAGCGCTTCAATAATTTATTAAAGACTCTGTGCAGCCCAGTATACCAGTTAAGTATCGTCTGTCGTTTCCAAACCCCTTTCGTTCCCTTTTGCAAAGCTATCTCTGTCTCTTTTCTTTCCAACACAGTCGTTCTCTCCAATTCACGGTACAATGTACAAGACCTCTCTCATTGCTCTGGCCACTATCGCCTCTGGGGTAGTAGCACAGACTACAACTACTCTTTTCCTTGCTGGGTTTGACGATTCTCAAGCCCTGGTTGGATCGGTCATAGGCTCAGTAATTTTAGCCAACAGCAGAAATGTATCAATCCTCGGATCTAACAGACACAACAGGATGCATCAGCAACGACCTACTCTATCACCTGCGCCTCCGAGTCAGATGTCGCGACTGATATTGGCTGCGAAATTCCCGACTCCTTCACTTTCACCCAAGGCCCTTCTACTATCAACTACCTTTACACTATATCAGACAGCGACGATGAAATTGTAGAGACAGCGGGTTTGGGATGCAACCTTTCCGGTTCCTCCTCGGCTGCGTGCAGCGCTTCATATCTTTTGATGAACGGCACCTCGACCGTGTCAAACTACGCGACCACAACTACGATCACTGCGGACCTGGCAGACATGACTAGTGGACTTGGAGGCGTTGCTGTAACTATAACCGCAGGTGCTGCCGCAAGCACGACCAACACGGCGGCATCAACTACCATGTCAAGCTCTAGCACTGGCTCCAGCTCTAGTGCTAAGAGCACCGGAAAGGCGAGCACGACAAGCGGAACCTCAACAGGTGCATCACAGACTGCAGCTACAGGCACTGCGACCTCAAGTTCCAGCACTGGGGGAGTTCCAATGATAACTGGGAATGCAAAGTGGGTTGTTGGAGGTATGGCAGTGGTCGGATTGGTTTTCGGGCTTTAGGTAGGAGCATGAAATTCGTTCATTCCGGTCACGCTACCTATGGTGCTAAAAAACAGCCCGTTTGTATAAATACCAGGCATTCCGCAATTCTCCCAATCTTGCGTGTGTATTTGTGCCTTGAAATGTCGTCCTATTATACGTACAGGCGTAGCTGTCCGTCTCAAATAGAGGGAGTGGTAAATTGGCAATTGACAACAGGTCCAACACTTTTTGCAGCGCCGCTCAGCTCCGCCATTCCGATTCTGGCAACTTGAAGATCCGAGATCTTGTTTCAAGCTCTGATTTGTTCGCTTCATGCTATACAAGGGTTATTGTATTGCTTATTTCAGCCCTCACGTCAGCTCTAATCCAATAGGCTTGTGTAGGCTCGGGCCTGAGCCTTTTTAAACCTTAGCAAGGGCCACAATGCTTTTAGTTATGACCCCGCCATGTTGGGCGGGCAGTGCTAGCAGTTTATTTGTATCCTCTGGTTGCTCTTTAAATCTTACCTTTTGCTTCGCTCCTTCACAGTCCCAAGTGTTCTACGTAAACTACTCTCTTTCTCAGTCTACTCCTAAGAAACCGATTCTCACGGTCTCACGGAATCCAATCCTCATCATGTCCAAGAGAAGTGTCTTTACCACGGTTACCGCGCTGCCAGCCGGCATCTCGAGGGAAACTGTCATAGAAACATTACACTCTCATACGGAAATGATTCTTCTTAACCCTCTAGTTACAGAGCAACATCAGATTAAACCACCATCCAATGTATGTACAGTATTCAAGTGGGCCGCGAGTATACGATTATTCATGGCTCCCGAATCATGTTTGACGTACTCCTAAGCTATCTGGAACTCGTGAACTAACCGTATTCTTGCCTTTAGGCCACTCCTGAGGAATATCACTGGTAAAGTGCCAATATCTCATCTTATTTTAGTAAATTCTGACTTGCGAAGCATATGGTATAGCATTACCGATAAAGTACAATATCTTCCTGGAGGAATGGCCTCCGGTAGTGTAAGCTACAATGGCTGCTTTCACAATTTACCGAACGGTCTTCAGACTCATGTTTATGCCCCAATGGGTCTAAATATCAAAGGGAAGTGGACACTTGGTGGAAGGTCAGTCAGAATGCGAGCCCATTACACTGCTCTTGTTAAGTCGTGTGACGAGCAATGCTGAAAGGAGACTTTTATAGCCTACCAGGAGAACCAGTACAACCAGTGGAACTAGGACTAGGCGCTCCAATCACAGGATTATACCTACGTGAAGATGTGGACATGAAATGCAACGTGGTTTTAACATCTTTCGTCAAAAAGACCCTTAAGAAGTCTCATGGGCAACTGGTCGATCGCCTGATGGTTAAAGCGCAAATTCTCGAAGGATCAGCGCACAACTCTCGTCTCTACGAGGAGAAAACGCTCCGAACGGCCTCATTCGTCAATTCCCAATCAACTATGACATATCCGGAAAGCAGCGTTGACTCAGAGAGTACTTACGAGGACAGCATGGGAGAAAATAATGGCGCCCCATCACCACGTTATACTGCTTATGGTGCAAATAGCCAGCAGAGTTCCTCTTTTGAAAGCCCAGGATCCCAGAACCAACAATTTAGAGCACCCGATCACCCAGAATTCAGGGACAAGAGCACCTATGACCCATCGCTCGTTCCCCAACCCCTAGGCGCCGGTATCCGAAGTTCCTCCTCTTCGTACCAAAACGCCATGAATGACAGTCAAAACGGCAGAGCTTCGTACAATGGACCCATTGGTACCGGCGGAAGTCAAAACAGTCCTAGGACTATCTCATGGCAGAATTTGAATGCTTCTTCTCCTAGACAAAGCCCACAGTATCATGGAATGGATCCCGCATATCAGCAAGCAAATCCATATTCGGGTGGAAGAGATTCAAGGCAGAACCCCCAGGGTCAACTATATCCTCAAATTGCTGAGCTTCCAACTGGGAAGAAAGAGGACCATGAGGAAGAAGTGGCACACGGCAGAAATTCCAACATAAAGGCACCTCGGGCGGTGCATGAAGTGCATGAAATGGCCTAAGGAAAGGGCAGGATGATGATGTAGTGTGCTATGCTTTGGTTGATGGAAGAATGTCGCCGTTTACTGGTAGTCAAGTATTGGAGGAATGGTCGAAAGGTGCTTCTATTTCGAAGAAACGACCCGTTTGGTAGAACTGGGGAAACCTAGATGTTTGTGATACCCTCAATTTCAAGCAAGAGGAGTTTTGGTGTTGGTATTGCTGTAATAGCAAGAAATACGCATTTAGTGTTTGCAAAACCTGGAATGGAAAGTTTTAGTCTTCTCCCCGATTAGCTCCACTACTCTTGTTGCTGGGGATTGGTGATTTGCTGTCTATCTCTTGACTCCTATATCGTTAGATAAGTGAGATTCAAATTGTCCAATGCGGGATTATGCGACATCTTCATCTCGGGCTACTACTAATAGCCAGAGTCCAGGAGTTGTTAAAGGATCATAATTGGAGTTAAGTCGAAAACCTTCATGCATTGGCACCGAGCATAACAAGCGAGGTCGGAGACAACAACGAATACCCTCGTAATTAGTGGGATAGAGCTTCTAGGAGCATGATAATAATTGGTAAAGTAATTCAATAATAACATGAGAATTCTTCAGAACCAATTCCAAGGACTTTTCCTTATCTCGACTCCAGGATGTAGTGCAACATACCTACTTTGTCCTGACCGTCATTTCGAGTCAGTTCGGGTCGGGCGTTTGGTCTTCTGATACGGAGGAAACGTCATTCGGTTGGTTCCCCAGCCAGTGAGCCAGCCTACCCAAGATTAGCGCCTTCCCGCCACTTGCGCTCTGGATGCGACGAACCTCTTAATTATTACTCTCACTATTACTCTCACAGCTTCAAATCATTCACCTCAACTTCTGCTCCACGGTTCTGAAGCAGCATCCGTCAAGATGAAGTTCACCTCCAGCTTCCTCGCTCTCTGTGTTAGCACTCTCGTCGTTGCTGAGCGCTTATCATTCGGTATCAGCTTTGGCAGTGACGGTTCTCGTCCTCAGAAGACCTTTAACGAGGACCTTCGCATTCCTGGAAACAACCCTCTCAATTACTGCAAAGCCGAACACAGCGATGATAAACTGAAGCTTGATCATGTCAACCTCAGCCCCAATCCTCCTGTCCCGTAGGGTTTCTTGTCATCACTATTATTTTGAAAGGCTGGAAACTAACTTGGCGATAAACAGTGGATCCACTCTCACAATCGAGGCCGTAGGCACCTTCGAGGAGGATATCTTGGAGGGCGCATATGTTATCTTGCAGGTCAAATATGGCTTGATCAGACTGGTGAACCAACGCGCGGATCTCTGTGAGCAGATTAAGAACGTGGATTTGGAATGTCCTCTCAGCAAGGGTGTTACGAAGATCACAAAGGATGTTGAGATTCCAAAGGAGATTCCCCCGGTAAGTTCTTTACTCGCTGACGCCCTTCAATGATAATGACTAACTCTATGTTCTAGGGAACCTATACCGTCCTTGCTGATGCATTTACCGTCGATGATGAGCACATCACTTGCTTGACCGCTACTGTCACCTTCTAGATGGCAGGTTGAAATCTGGGGGATTAAGAGCTGATAATAGTTCGTCGAGATTGAGGAAGTAATACTTGCATGAGAACAACGATTAAGGACGGGAGGCATATTTTAGTTCATTGCATTTTGGGTTGCAAGATACCTTTTTCCCAGGAGTTTTTTCATCCGGTTTGCCTTATGTACCATGGAGACTCTTACATATATGAATCGAGTCCTGCGGCATCTATGAGGAATAAGAAGCCTAGCTGTAAGTGTGATATGATTGGATGTGCTGTGATTTAGAATATGTGATGGCCTTGGTGTTGTGCTATGGCTTTTGCAAAGCTACATGGCTAAAAGGTGGTCCACTGTAAAGACACTCATCATCAACTTAAGCGTCCAACAATACCGGTTCAAGGACTGGAACCCAAAGGTCGGCAAGGCCAATGACGGCCGCAAAATGCATTCTTCCATCTAACGCCAGGTCGATCCGTTAGCAATACATTATGACAATGTCCCACGAACCCCATCCGCCATCATTCCTCCAAATCTCAACCACGCAACTGCCCCTCTACTCTCCAAAGAGTCTACGCACGCGTCTCAATACACTATCTTTCTCGGGGTCGTATGGGTGGTCCTTGCTCGGAATCTCCAGCAGCGCGGGGAAGGCAGCTGTATATGTATCTACTCGATGACGTATTCTCTCAGCAATCTAGCATATGTCAGCTATACAGTGCTTTGGCCGCAAAAATGATAGCTCCCCCTACATGTTGGTTGATCAAGAGAATGCCAATATCCTTTCTCTCCGTCGTGAATCTCTCGAAGGCTTCCTCTATGGCTGCATTATCCGTCTTGCTGTCGACAACAAGGAAATTCTTCTGCGAGTCGGGCGGTGAAGTAACATGCTAAATAACAATCAGCAGGCATTTTCTTAACTCCAAAGCTTGCAGAGGGCAATCCGTACTCCGATACCTGCTAAAAGCAGTCCCGTAACTGAGTCCTGAGTTGCGCGATTAGCTTTAGGGCGTCCAATTGAAATCACAAAAGAAGACTCACCTCATCCCCAATCACCGCAAGAAACTGCCTATCCTTATAGGCCGACGCTGGAGTTGCCATTTTGCTTTATGGGTTGCAAGGCAGGTGTTGAGCTTCGTCAATCATCAGACGGGAGCCCCGCTAGTGCCAAATCCCTGCACGTCGCGAATTCCTTTGAAGCATCGCTTTACAACAGCCTGTCACCACCGTGCACTGTAAACAAAGAAAGGC
The DNA here is from genome assembly GCA_003008705.1 of Pezicula radicicola. Classification (NCBI taxonomy): domain Eukaryota; kingdom Fungi; phylum Ascomycota; class Leotiomycetes; order Helotiales; family Dermateaceae; genus Pezicula; species Pezicula radicicola. The sequence continues at coordinate 31,230 of PDUO01000065.1, read as the reverse complement.
AAGCAAAAGACAAGGGCGCCACAACCACGCCCACCACTTCTATGTCACTTCTTCATTGAAAGGACAACCGCCCCCCCAGAAGATTTGATGATGCGCAGATGATTCTTACGCCGAATTCACAATGCCTCGACTTGTACGGAGACGGCCACTTCTGGAACGCATCAAGGCATACCTGAACCCACTAGACTTTTTGCTATGGCTGTCTGAGGAGCTGGAAACAAGAGATTGGGACAACAAGGCTGCTGTGACTCCTATTGCTTTGGGATTCCATTTCGTCTTTCTAATCGCTCGAGCAAATAGCTCAAGTTCGGAGAGTACTGCTGATGATGTATTTGGAGATGTCAGCTCTGGATCTGGATGGCTTACTTACTTTGTAAGAGATCCCACGTTTTCAAGTTGGGCCATACTAACTTCTGCAGGCCAAATTGGCAGTCTTTCTTTTAACATGTCTTTCTGTTAGCAATGCAGCATATACATTCCTTCGAAAACGTCACTACCGATTGTTTGAGAGCGCAGTTGAAACTCCACAGAGCACGCCCTCGGCACAAAGAGTGCGAGTCGACTCTTCCCCAATTTCCTCTTCGCCGCTGAGATTCATACAAAACATCCTAGGCGACACGAGCGCTGAATCTCGAGCTCATCCTGACCCGACCCGCGATGTCTGGGAGCTTGCTGTCTGGGATCCAATACCGGTTTGCTTACGATTATTCTGTCTCTTCAGCCCAGGCCATGTACTTGTATACTGGCTTTTTCTCCCCACGCACTCTTCGGAGCCTCACCCAAGCATTGCAGTGTTCCGAACAATATTTCTGCAACTACTTATATCAGCACAGTTGCTCTTGCTTCAAATGAATTTCTCTCAACAAACGAAGGATACAGCGGTCATTCACAAGGAGGTCCTAAGCGAATATGACATCAAATACGTCCACCCACGTCTCAATCCTCTCGTTCGGGATGTTGGCACCCAACACTCGGAACCTAACTCTGAAATTCCCGATGGTGAAGCAGATGTTGATGTATACACGCCTACCGTGGTACTGAGGAGAGGATTCCTTACAAACCCCAATCCAAATTATGCCAAGCACATTGATCCAGAAAACACTGGATCCGTGCACCAGCGAATATACTCACCAAGTCCTCCTTTTAAAACACCTTCAACTACTAGCTTACAGCCTGCGGTTGTCAGAACACCTAATACGGCGATTCGGCAACCTCAGTTTAGACAAAGCACGGGTGGAGCTGTTTCTACGGGCACAAGCACCAGTACGGGAGATGGTGGTAGTCTAGGTATTTACAGCCACGCAAACTCTCCTTTAAAAAAGGCTTCGAGCATGTATGATATCAATCGTCAGCAACCGGCTCCCAGAAACTCGTTTGCCATGGCAGCTAGAGAGATCTCGGAGGATAGAGAAAGAAGCAGGAGTAGAAGCCCAGCAAAAAGAGAGAGCTCGGTGCATCGGACGCTCCTCAATAAGAATCTACTATCAGATGGTGCAGATAGAAGGACCAGCGCGCCAACAGCGTTTGGGAAACCAAAGATCCAGGGCAGTGAACGCGGACCTTCAAGGTGGTAGATAATTATAATACCAGTTAATTATTGGGGGCGTTTAGGATGGATGTGTGGTTTTGGTGTAGGCACGATTCCCAATGCTTATGGCATATGTAGTAGTGAAAGCGAAGCTTTTCTTGCCTTTTCAAAATCTTTCTTTGCTAGTAATTCTGCCACTTCGATATACCACCTGACCTTCCCAAAAAGCAGATTCGCTTCGCAGGAACAAAGCCGGGGCAGCCACAGAATTCACGGGACAACTTCAGTAATTTGTACTGCATCCCGCTTTCTACACCTTCCAAAGATCCTTCTGCTGGAAGTTCAATAGCCAGCTCCTTGTGTGAGAAAGTGTGGTTGGAGGTAGTACCTTCCTGCTTGGAAATTTGCTCGACTCGTTATATAAGGTACTTCTTTCTGTCATAGAGTGTATTAGTTCAATTACTAACCAAACACTCGTTTCGCACTGTCAAAACATAAACAGTAGGAGGACTCTACCATAAGTCTTTGGCGAATGAACAAGCTATGGTGATTGTGTTCGTAACATCTCTTCGCTCCTTCCTCCCCGAGCAAGTGATGGCCATGGACCTTCATCACCATCACTCGGCCTCGCCAGGGCTTCAATACCATCAAAGTCAAGCCATTAAAAGACATTGCCACTCTCACACTCAAATTATATATCCACAGCATGACCTACGACCCTAACACTCCAAACTCAAGATCCCCTCTCAACATCACTCCACAAAAACCAAAATCCGGCATCACCTCCTCATTCACAACCTTCTTCACAAAGCTCCTCCTAAGAAAAGCAAATGAAAAACATGGCAAACCCAAACCCCCCACCAAGGCACCCAACAATCCAAGCACAAATACAGAACCCTCGAATCAAATCCACAAAGACAAGAAATGGCAAAGGGCACAACGGAGAAGCCATAGAGAAAGTGAGGATTATCTAGGCGTTGTGGGTGCGAATCCTGATACGGGTTTATTTGATGTGCTGTCGCCCGTTGAGAGTAGTGGGACTGGGAGTACTGAGATTAAAGAAGGACCAGTATCTGGTTCCGGTTCTAATTCAGGTTATAGGGATGGAAAAATATCAAGGGATATGATTAAGGGGAGGGGAAAAGAGGAAAGTGAATGGATTGGAGATGTTTTACTTCAGAGACCATTGAGGGTTGGGTTGGGAAGTGGGAAGTACTGGGGATTAATGAGTGAGGAGGCGAAGAGGAGGTTTGGGAGGGATTTTGAGAGAATGAGGACCACTAGGAGGCAGAAGAGAGTGGTTGATGAAGGCGTTGCGAAAATTGTTGGAGCACGGAAGTTGAGTGGCGAGATGATGGGGGATGAGAAGTGGAAGAAGGAGCAGGATCATGTTCTTAAAAATAAACATGAGCATGGAGTCGAAGTGGAGAGGTTGAAACCGCGCAGACAACCCGATAATTTCGCAAGAGAAAACCGGACAGTCCATGATGCTACTACCAACAAAAAAGATAGCGAACACACATCCGAAATGATTGAAATAAAAAGAACGCCACGGAATCTAAGAGACCTCGAATCAACAGGGACAGTAATCCGAATACCTCAAAAAGCATCAACCCTCGAAGAAAAACCATCTGAAGATTCCACGTCAACGCCACCAAAGAAACCTCTTCCTTCAACGGCAAGAGAAATGCCGATTATATTAGAGACAAACACAGAACCAAAACCAGAAACACTAGTACCAGAACGACAGGCATCTCCGGCAGTACATATTCATCACCACCACCATTATCATCATTATTGGGTTGTTGATGGTGATGGAAGAGGTAGTCGGGGAAAGAAGAGTGGTAAGATGGATGGTGTTCCTGCTCCTACTTATGGCGAGAGTCAGTTTGATACTAAGTTCCCCGAGAAGGTTGTGAAAGAGGCTGTGGAGGATGGTGTAGGTGGAGATGTTGATATGGTTGGAAATAGGGGACCGAAAAAGGGTGGGTTTGGTGGTTTGAAGGATGGTGATCCCAAGGATAATTTAGGTCATTTGGCGCTCGAAAAGAAGGGTACAATTGGAAGCACTCGTGCTGCTGGTGTTAATGTTTCCGCTGTTAGTGGTGGCATTGGCGTTCCGATTGCCGGCCGTGGACGGAGCAATAGTCGCACGAGGCGACATCGGCGCTCGTTTAGATAGGTTGGTTTCTTATTGACATGAAGTTATTAGGATACTATTTAGGAGTAGTGAAGTAGTTACTATCAATTATCGCTCACTAGTACATTAGATTCACTAGGAAAAAAGGGTTATATTAATATTGAACATTAAGCGAGCTACTTGACTCAGTTCGTCTAATATACCTACCTGGATAAAAAATAATCTTCTTCCGTCTCAGTATTTCCTCCGTTCTTCCCTGCTATTTTGGCACTGGCAAGAGTTCCTTAAATCACTCCATTGGCAGAACATCATGATCATGGTCAAGTAATTTACTTTCATTGAACCATAGGCTGGTTACCAAGCCTCTAGAAGTACCAGCACCGCCACTACAAGGTGTGGAAGCAATAATCCCGCCCGCTTTTTGAAAAGCAATACCCAGCAAAACCCATAATGCGCCACCCAGTTTAAATCTACCAATCAAGCGGCTCTTTGATCACCTCACCTCTATTTGTGATAGGAACTGGCTTGGCCATCGCCGCAATACGACCACCCTTTCCCCTCTTAAGGTACCCGCTGCCATCCAACCATGGTGTCTCCTTGCTCATCTTTTTCTCAAAAGCCAAGATCTTATCCTCCATCTGCATGGTGAGTCCAATATCATCCAAGCCATTGATCAAGCAATGCTTCCTGAACTCCTCGACCTCGAACTTGCAGATTTGCTTACCTGATGCATCGTTGATGGACTGGTTGGGAAGGTCAATCTCAATCTCCTCGCCAGCACGGGCACGGGCAGCAATGGCATCAAGGTCTGGTTTTGAGGTGATTGCAATTGGCAGCATTCCGTTCTTGAAGGTGTTGTTGAAGAAGATATCGGCATATGAAGGAGCGATCACGCACTTGATACCGAAATCGAGGAGAGCCCATGGCGCGTGTTCTCTAGAACTACCACAGCCAAAGTTGGGGCCTGTGACAACAAGGATCTTGGATTTCCGGTATGGCTCGGTGTTAAGTACAAAGTCTGGCTTTTCTGATCCGTCATCATTATAGCGCCATTCGTTGAAAAGAGCTGATCCGAGACCGGTACGCTTAATTGTCTTGAGGAATTGTTTAGGAATGATAGCATCCGTATCAACGTTCGAGCGATCAATTGGGGCTGCGAGACCCTTCAAGACTTCGAACTTTGGGAGACCAGCGGAGGATGCGCCGGAAGTGATCGTGTTTGTATTTGGGCCGGCATCTTCTGGTTGATCGGCAATAGCTTCTCGCTCGTCATCGTCAGTCTCAACTCTCTCATCAACATGGGCTTTTCCGGGTATGATCTCGACAGGTTTTGGTGATGCTTTTCTTGGTGTGGCATTCCCCTCGACGAGTTTCCGTACATCAGTAAGCTTGCCAACGATGGCACAGGCTGCAGCCATAACAGGTGACATTAGATGTGTACGACCACCGGCTCCTTGTCGACCTTCGAAATTACGATTACTGGTACTGGCGCAACGTTCCTTTGGTGACAAGATATCAGGGTTCATGCCAAGGCACATACTGCATCCAGCTTCTCTAAATTCGAAGCCAGCATCCACAAAGATCTTGTCGAGACCTTCAGCCTCGGCTTGGTCCTTGACCAGACCCGATCCCGGAACAATCATGGCTCGCTTGATGTTTGGCGCAACCTTCCGACCCTTGACAACATTTGCTGCAGCTCGGAGATCCTCGATTCGAGCGTTTGTGCAGGATCCAATGAAGACCTTGTCGACAACAACATCCTCCATTGGTGTGTTGGCCGTGAGGCCCATGTACTCGAGCATCCTCCGTCCAGCAGCCTTCTTCGCTTCTGTGGCAAACGTTTCTGGATCCGGGACACTGCCGGTAATTGGAATAACATCTTCCGGGCTGGTTCCCCAGGTCACGGTTGGAGCGATATCCTTAGCATCTATGAAGACATCGATATCGTACTTTGCACCTTCATCTGACTGAAGACTGGTCCAGTACTTGACGGCCTTCTTCCACTGTTCCGAGCCGTACTTTGGAGCAAGAGGTCTTCCCTTAAGGTACTCGAATGTGACCTCATCTGGAGCAACCATACCAGCTCTGGCTCCTCCCTCAATCGACATATTGCAGATGGACATCCGAGCCTCCATACTCAGGCCACGGATAGCAGATCCGCAGAACTCAATGACAGCACCAGTTCCTCCTGCAGTACCAATTTGGCCAATTGCGTAGAGGACAACGTCTTTTGAGCTGACACCCGGTGAGAGATCGCCATCGACTTGGATACGCATGTTCTTGCTGCGCTTTGTGATAATGGTCTGTGTTGCAAGAACATGCTCTACCTCACTCGTTCCGATACCAAAAGCCAACGCACCGAAGGCTCCATGTGTAGAAGTATGACTGTCGCCACAGACAACAGTCGTACCGGGGAGAGTAAAGCCTTGTTCTGGACCGATAATGTGTACAATACCCTGACGCTTGTCGCCGAGGCCGAAGTATGTAATGCCGAAGTCCTTAACATTGTCCTCGAGGGTCATGCACTGGAGTTTCGAGTCCTCCTCCTCTACGAAGGTCTCGATGTTCTTGAGGGATTTCCGGGAAGTTGTTGGTACATTCTGGAGCTTCTATTAGCTGTGCATAGGGCAATGCTGGGAGAGTTCAGACGTACGTGATCAGTTGTCGCAAGTGTGCAATCTGGTCTCCGGACCTGGCGTCCAGCGTTCTTCAACCCCTCAAAGGCTTGCTATGCGAAATGTCAGTAAACGATACCCCACACCAACAACAATCACAGGGTTGTACATACAGGACTCGTCACTTCGTGCACAAGATGCCGATCTGTTGTTGATGAGATTAGTAATTGGTGTTTGAGAGACTCATCATTGCAGCAGACGACATACCAATGTAAAGCAAAATAGTTCCATCAAGTCTCTCGTCGACGATGTGGTCTTGGAAAACCTTATCGTAGAGGGTTCTGGGACCTCCCGCAACGGTAGGCATTTTGAAGCGTTCTGTAGAGGGGAAATTTGGGTGAAAATGTACAAGATTTGAAGGATGGAGTAGGAAGGTGAGGAGAAGGTGAGAAGGAATCAATTGAGGGAAGAAAATGAAGAGAAAAGCAGGAGAAAGAGAGACAAGAGGCAAATGCTGCGGGGTGTTTATAACTTGGGGAGGTATTTCTCGTCTGGGCTTGCGAACGGCCGACACCGGAGACTGAAATTGAAATGCCTGGGCTGTGATTCGTCCTTGAGCCAGCTCCCCTGCAAAGGCCAGTAGGTACCTATCGGGGGTCTCCACTCTCAGCATTTCTGCCTCATGTACTGTACTGTACCTACTACTAGTGTGCCTTATGTCAACACCAACAATTCAATCCAATTCAATGCAACGCAACATGGCAAGAATGCAATGTCCCACCAATCGTAGGTCACGATGCGTTGAGAGACATCCAAGAGTTGCAAGTGCAGGCAGGGTCCACGCTGATCCATGTTTCCCCCTCGCATCCCCCTCCCCTCCCCCATAGAGTTGCGAGAACAGCTCATTATTACAACTTTATGATAGTGTGTCAAGAGGCCTCATCAAAGAGATCCTTCTCGGTTACTGAGTTGGCGCTTTATTCGGCGACCGAGGTGGCGTAAAGTAGAGCGCGGTAGCGTATGGTAGGTCTCTTAGGAGGGTGAGCATGCTAAGCCCCACGGCTCAAACTCAGTTACTTCTTCTAAACCGCAAGTCCGAATCATTGTCTTGACTTAAGTAACTACTGCTACACTGCTGTATGAGAGCGCCTGTGATGCCAGCACGACTCAAGGGTTCCTCTTGTCGTTAAAGTTCATTGCCGATACGGTAATGCTTGTCACATGTACTTGGCATGAAGTATCAATCCCTAGCTGATGTCTCCCTCCGTTTTTACACGAATCCGTCCCTTCCGCTTGCCCTATTGGATCCCTTACATAAATTACCAAGATGAATGCAAAGTTTTAGGGCTTTAAGAACCGTACGGTCCGTACGGTACGGGTTGTTTTGTAAGAGATCATTTTGAGAAGTGCCATATTGACATATAAAGGATGGTCTACCCAGATGATTTCCTTAAATCCATCTCTTATCTAACAGATAGCCATTCAAAATGATCTCCTACGATGCAATTAGCACGGTATTTAATGAAGTGCTACTACCTCCGTTAGCTTATAAACTGTAGACTGATTATTGGTTCAAATCGTTCTTCGCTTACATTCGCTTACATTCACTTACAGAGTGCCTAGTCTAGCTATACTACACATATCATTCGAGAACCATAGACAAGGGTTAGTAGCGTATAGATGGTTTGCAACCTGTTATAAGGCACATTATTCGATAAATGTGCATAGTGCACATTCGCCAAAAAGGGTATAAAGGGCTATACCTAGGAAGATGTACACGTTGATGTATGTACTCTTCTCCACAGATTCTAGGTTGAATTGGCTGCTTATCATGGGTGTTTTAATTTACTTGATCTGGGAGTGTCACAACAGACCCGGTCTTATTCTCCTCTTCGGAGCGCCTAGGTACCCACTGACTTGTCATAAATGATTAGAGTCCTAGAGACTACCTATGATCCCGGAGGTCGTCAGAGGCTTTAACAAGACAGATATTCAGGGCTAAGCTCCCCAGCTTGGTAGGAACCTGGCCTGGATCCTTTCCGAGAACTTGCGGAGCCTTTTGAGACTGGCATACATATTTCATAATACCGTACCACCAAATGGGAAGCCTCTACTAGAGGTCTTTTCTTTCTTGCTTTTCTCCTTTTTTCTTTTTCGGGCGCAGTCTACGTCAATGTCCTGGCTTCTAGACTATAAGAGCGTATTAGGGAGTGTATCAGTACCAATGTAATCGAGACTGCAAATAGCTTCACTGCGCAGGCGCAGACATTTTGTATCTGTTAGTTCATTCACAACATGCATATCATCCCTTGCTATTGCGAGTATTTGACTTGACATAATCCAGAGAAGTATACCTTGGCATAGAGAGATATCACTGCTAGATGAGCTGAAAGATATTTGCAAGCAATATTTAGAAGCTATCCAAATACACCAGTCTATATTGCAGAAGAAACAGTTAAAACAGTAGCTCATGAAAGTTCTGGTATTTTCTTTGTGAATCAAGGACAAGCAGGGCGTCATCTCCTATCTTGGGAAGTCTGTGGCGCTTCAATTTGGCCATTTGAGCAAGTATACCTGCCCTATTGAGTGACAACAGGTCGTTATCAGAGCCCAATATTTAGCATACACTGCTAGTGTTGGGTTGGTCGAGGGATCTTCCAATGGGGGTTTCAGTGGATGTCACTTCTATTTAGCAGGTATAGATAGGTAGGAATGTGATTTCTTTGTGACAGAGCTAGCTAAGGAAGCCTTTTATATAGTTTCAGAAAGAGATCTAGTGTACCTGGTAGGAATGTTGCGGGTACAATATTAGATCTAGTTTTATTTAGGTCTTGAAGCGAAACTGGCACGGATATTTCAAGCGTAAATCTTTTTCTAGCACTCAAGGGATTTCTAACCCGAAACCAGGCTAGCTATTGGCTGGATTTATGGCTTTCAGATGAGTCTTCCCATTAGCGAGCAGAGCATATCTATCATACGTATTTGCCGATCGTGTATTACTTTTTCATAGCTCTGTAAGTATCAAGAAGCCCAAGGCACACCTACACACGAAATAAACATTCACCAATCCACACAGCAAGCCAACGTGCTTCATAGGTATTCTCGTTCTCGTGTCATATGCAAGCATCATTTCTCCTATTTTAAGCGACAACCAAAGAAACGATACGGCGAGCCAAGAAGGACGTAACAGAAGCGCCAGAAAGAGAATACCGGCAATAAAATCCCAAGAGGGACCTGAACCTGAAGTCTCTGATTCTTCTTGAAAGCCTTGGGGGTCTGCTGGAGCTTTCATTTGGCCGTCCAGCGACTGCAAAGGACGAGCATGTCAGGTTCATCTTGGGGAGATAGTGTGAACACAAGTCGGTTCGTGACTAAGCGGAGGTCCTCGAGATAGACTTTTCCTTAGTATGCATGCCTACAATTACCATACTCTTTCCCATCTTTAGAGCAATAGCTTCAATCTTTTGATTGACTCCTTTACGGGCATCCGTTGTAAAATTGCTGTACTTGGGTCAAAACAGTGGGTCTGTAAGAGCTGGATATAATCCACAACTAACCGTGTTAAGCTAGCATCCACCACGTCAAAAATGTATTGTTGACTTAATTCATACTCATTTAAATATTTATCTTATCTCATATTAACTCATGTATCGCGGGTCTTGCAGTGTGCCATCGCTCCTTCTATGTTCAACCAATCTGAATACCTTGATCATAATGACGATGATTCTCCCTCACAAAGTTGTACTTCTTTGTAGTCTTGAAAGGATTTCTTCGAGACGCCGTTCAAATACTTCTTGGCGGCATTAAAGGAAGTACGACCTCGATATTTGTTCTGTTAGCTTCTCAAGCTCCTTCCTGATCCTACCTCTACCTCGCTTAGCCGAAGAAAGAGCTTCAAAGATAAAATAAAAACAGAAACCAGGCGTACTGATTTTTTGTATTTGGCGGTACCCTCTCTTAGGAGGAAAGCTCTGAGGGCCACTTGCTTTTACCTCCTGGCAACCAACTTCATTTAAAGTTGTTAGGTTGAATTGTAACTGTATGGGTTCGACTGTCCTCGCAGGTGCTAGCTTCTCTGTTTGGCGTGGTAGACTTTTGCTTATTGGGATTTGTATACCTTAGCTGATATTGAAGGTGGGAACACTGATCATGTGATACCTTTGGTTTGTTTACCTACTATTGTAACAACCTTAAGTTAGCTACAGTAATACAGGACCTACAAAACCTATACCGGTAGCCACTAAAGAGATAGCAAATAAAAAGATCCTAGGTTAAATGCCTAGCATGTGCTAAAGTGATGAAATTACCAATGGCCTCAAATAAGATATGGTGTCTACTCCAATATTTTGCTTGTGGACCTTATCCACAAAAGCTTCCCAGAGTATTGCTCTGTATTGCTAGGTATTGCTAGGGCACTTCCGAATCGGTCGGGAGCCGCAATTACCCTGTGTGTTACACTTGAGATTAATAGCACGCGCACTAAAGAGGGTTTTCCATCAGATACAGAGATTTTAAAGTTACTGTGCTAGATACGATCAAGGCTTGTAAAGCCTAGTCAGCTTGGTAAACCCAACAAGCACCCAGGACTTAATTCCGATGTTAGTAATACGTTACTGCTCTCGTTGTGTAAAATAAGCTACTGAACGTCTCCAAAGTGCATTAATTCTAGAGCGTCGAGTTTTGCTTGTTCATTCCTTTCTGGATACGCTTTAGTTGGGTGTTATCACATAAGAATTAGATCAAGTGAATTACTCAACGGGTGAGTTCTAGAACTCCTATATCGCAATTAAATCCTACGTAGTTTCATACATCGAAAAGTGCTTCATGGGATTATCAACACACGAGTAGAGCACTATACTAGTAACCATAAATTAGACCTGTTTGGTTTTTATAAGAGCGAATATAGGGTTTATTCAGCATTGACAGCAGTAGTGCTTGTACCTCCCTCTACTAAATACCTACCTTCTTTGAGGTTCCTTGCGTCGCCTAATTATTTGTTTATGTTCCCAACTACTCCGTATAAATTTACTTTATTGTTCAATTCTAGTCCCGTCACATATTTTCCTGTTCTACTTGAGAAGATCAAATCAGGCCTCTACCTTAGCTGTAGCAATGATACTCTCCTTGACTCTAAAGAGTATGGGAATCGCTCATAGTATGCCCATAAAATAAGCAAAGGCTAATACTTGCCACGATTAAAAAGCCAGCAATAACCTAAAGAGATATTCAGAACTTGAAAGACCTTTACAGAATAAAGTATAAGCATTGACATATACTAGTTGCACCATCGCCTGTGATCGTCACAGCGCTCGCACCGCATACTTCTTTACGTCGAAGATCGCATTAATAGAGACAACAGGTTTCCAATGGTCGCGGCAGAAGGTCTCAGTTTCTCGGCATAAAGGTTGTAAGACTTGCTTTTCCAACTCGATTTATGTTAGAAGGAACTACTACTACACGATGGCTAGAGAGAAGTAATGGCCAGGACCTAATCATAATGAGAATAGATCCGCGGTGTCATCGAACTCACCTTGGCAACTGTTCACGACTACAGTGTATTAGCTCAGCCACACATTCAAAAATGGAGTTAAGATCACAAGAACAAGGCTGAGTGTATCGATCTTAAGGTCGAGATACTCAAGCGAACAAGGTTCCTATTTCGGAAAGAGAGATCATTGCGGCTCCCCTAGATGCGAACTTCATGGCACAACCTTTGAATCTCAACATTCTGAACCTCTTTAAAATACCTCACCCCTAAAAGAAACCCCAAATACTTATTCATCAACTATCATGGTACTGTCCTTTGCATGGTTATTCCGTCCATTCACTTGGCTATCCGCTGTGAAGTTTGCCGTGAGGAACAGAAGGCGACGTAATCCCACGCAAGGAACTCCTACGGGAACGACTTTCAGAGTTCACAGTCATGAGTCGACTCAGCCCAGATCTCCAGCATGACTATGAGTCCAGAGCCCAGAACCTCCCAGAACCGTCGGATTTTGGATTTACTGATATCGAGCTCCAGAGGCCCCCAACGAGACAATCAGATAACTCCTCAGGCCCAGCTTCTCCACGACGACTGGGCCCGAGAGGACTAAGCTCTACTGTACACAGAGGTGATAGGCCATCAACATCGCAAGGAAGGGGAAAGGAAGAGTCATTTCCTTGGGGTGTATTGCCAACAACAGAAGGGTCTACAACGGGAATTGACGAGCCTTCGCCGGGGTTGGTTCGTGCAGTCGTAGACCCCCCACGGACAGCTAGGGAAGGATTCGAATGGGTCTGGTTTCCGGAAGGATATTGGGCAGAACGGGACATTGTAGAGATCAACTTGAAGAAGCGATCTTGGTTCCATCGCAACAGCAGTAGCAAGACAGCTTTACATGACTCCAAAAGTCCCGAAGTCCACATTAGCCCCAATCGAAGCATCAGTAGCAGGGGTGACAGGGGCAAAGGGTCCAGAGCTCGTAGCAGTAGCCAGACATATAGTGATATCTTAGAGCAAAGCAAGTCTGCCGTTCAGAAGCCAGAATCAAAATCTGCTGCGCCGCCCCCAACTCGATCCTCAACGGAAGAGACAAATGCAGAAATCGTAGGCTCTCAACATGTCGCTGAAGAAGCGGAACCACGAGCAAGCTTGTTTATGCGTGGGCTCCAGCGCATGTCGCCTTCCATTCGCAATAGCGAGGGCTCCAGCGAACGAGCAGGGTTATACTCGAAGACAAAGAGCAAATTCAAGTCCGGATTTTCGAGCAAACGAAAGACGGTGAGATGTGCTTACGTTTTGACATTGATGGATGCTGACTAGGCCAAGCCCCTTGTGGATGAACCAAGCTCACTTGCAAAACCAGGAGAATTGCGATCTCGAACAACGACATTACTGCATGAAACCTCCGGGTATCTTGCTCGAATACAAAGCAGGAGAAACCAGGCAGGAAAAACAGTATCTCCGGGCACATCTTCAAATGACTCTAGAGCATCTCGGCGGCACTTTGGACTCGCTCCGTGGCACCGTCAGAACTCGCAAGATACGCTGATGTCTGTATCGAGTTCTCTACATAAAATGTTGATGGGGCCTACACCTACGCCAACGCCTATTCAACAGCCCGAAGCAAAGCAAGCTCAAGGTAGTCACCCAACTATTGAGGTTGCCATCCGATACCGAATAGACCGACACTAATGGGGTTGAAATGTAGATATTGACATTACAGATCCGAAGCAGAGCAGCTTCTTAACAACAGTAAGAGAACGAGAAATCGACCAAAGGTCAGTATTTGGCTGACATGGTTCTCACAACAGGAGGCGAAAAGAATCTATACCCCACCGTTGCCTCAACTTACACCTCAAGGTCAGCCCCGCGGGTTCTTCTTTGAGCTACCTTCGCCGGAAGAGGATCAGCCAAGGGTCTCAGTCCGGCAGTCACACAGTAGTCCACGAACGTCATTGACAAGTCTTGGGCCACACGGTATAAAACGAACACGGCCTGCACGCTCACCTGGGGCTCGCGAGTGGTTCGACCCAAATATCAGTGTCTCCAGCAGGTCTCTTATCTCAACTGAAAGCACGTCTGAGGCTTGTGAGGCCGCTTCGGGATTCGAGTTGAATGTGCCGGAGCACCTTGCTAACAGTCCATTGTGCCCAGCAAGTCCGATCCACAAAAGCCGAGGCATAGGAATCTGTCCATACCATGGACGGAGAAAAAAGCCACCTAGAGCGCAATCCATGGAGTCCGAGGATAGTGTCCAGGTGTTGCTGAGGACTCCGTAGGAAGATGGATGTTGATTGAAACATGAGCTTGTAGTGCGTGGATCTTCCAACTACTACCGATTGAACGCAGATGAAACTGTCGGGTTAGCCGGTAGGTAGACTGCATTGGTAGATTACGAGGTGAAGCCATTGGTGTATAATGAATAAGAAATGAGGAACAAGAGAAAGCCCTCTAATACCTAGGAACAAGGTACAAAAGTGATTTACTTCCGAACTCTGCATACACGTGACCAAAAACCCGGCACGCCGTAGTCAACCTCGTTCGCAGGCACGAATTCCACCTGCTCTTCTTGTAGATAAAGTTCTCAGGCGCAACACTTCCAGCACATCACCCGCCAACATTCTCGCCTGGTGATTCCACCGTTGCAGCATGGCCGCCGTCCAGCACGATGCGCTCGTACTTCTGCGACAATCAATCGCCTCTGAGAACCCCATAATCCCAACCACCACCGAGGATGCCTCCTCCGCGTCTTCAGTAGACCTCAGCCTTGCAACAGCAACCTTCCTGCAATTCTCCTCGCCCCAGGTCTCCATCCCCCTCACAACCCCGACGCGCTTCGTATCTTCCGACAAACCCGTTGATCTGCGCAGTATCTACTTCGCATGGCTCAAGCGTGAAGTAGCCATCCCCGAGTACAATGCGTCAGCTTTGGCCCTTAACGCCGAGCTCACTGCTCCAGGCGGCGCGGGAGGAGAAGTTCAGAATTTGGCTTTTGTTGAGAGACTGGATCTAATTACGTGGTTAGAAGGGGCATCGGAGGAGAGCGAGTACATCAAGCCGTTGGCATCAGATACCTCGAGCGCTGCTGCTTCGGCCCAAGTTGCGTCTGGTGCTGCTGGTGGCATTGCGCCAGTCACAAGCGGTACTGCTGGAAGACAAGGAAAGACAATTGACCCTAGGTTGGCAGAAATATATAATGGAGAGAGGCGGATGGGGGATAGGAATAGTGTGCTGAGAGGAATCAAGCCTACGGTATGCCGAATGCTGCTCAGCTATAATGCAATCTTATGACGCGACTCTAATATATGCCTTATCCTACAGGATTTCTCACATGTACGCAAGCTAGCTGCTCCTTTCAATGCTCGCAAGCAAGCGCGCCCAGGAGCTTCAAATCTGCCGAATAACCCATCATTGGCCTTGAATCCGAAGCAGCCTGTTCGCAGACCCGACCCAATTATCCTTTTATCACCATCGGCATCCTCACTCCTCCGCATGTCGAATATCAAATCTTTCCTAGAAAGTGGTATTTACGTTCCAGCCGAATCTTCCAGCTCAACATCGAGTTCCTCAGCATCGATCCTACACATCTCCCGTCTTTTACCGTCAATAGACACCTCGCGCCCGATTCGATTCATTATTGTTGACACACCAGAGCAGTTCAAGCCGGAGTATTGGTCTCGAGTTGTGGCAGTTTTCACTACTGGCCAAGTCTGGCAATTTAAGAGCTACAAGTGGCAGCACCC
The DNA here is from genome assembly GCA_003008705.1 of Pezicula radicicola. Lineage (NCBI taxonomy): Eukaryota > Fungi > Ascomycota > Leotiomycetes > Helotiales > Dermateaceae > Pezicula > Pezicula radicicola. The sequence goes on along the minus strand of PDUO01000065.1, from coordinate 15,719 downwards.
TACAGAGCTGTTCAGACATACTCTGGGTGTATATTTAGGGTGGAGAGGTGATCAAGTGCCTGACACTGTGAGGGGCTGGGGACGAGGTGTGTTAAGCACGCAGGTGGAAAAATGGAGTGCGGGTGCGGGAACTGCAAGTAGATGGCGTGATCGCGAGGTCGTTGAAGGCATCTGGAAGGCTGTGGAGGATAACATGAGGAATAAAGGATGGAGGAGAGACTCAGGGCCTGCAGTATGAAGAGTTTCTAGCAGATTCTAAAATCACGAGAAGCGCCAGTCGGTCGATAGGGATAACGGCGTTCACGGCTGGGAGGGGAGTCGTGGTGACGGGCCTTCATCTAAAAGAAATGTAATATACGGGGCACATGTAAGCTGCAGCACCACATGCTCTTAAGCTAGGGCATAATATTGATGAAGGAGGAAGTGGGGCATACTTTGGTCCCGTAGTCTTTGCCTGGCATTGAAGATACCCAGCTGCATACCGGATTTTGGACCGTTGATCAGAAATGATTAGGTAACCACCACGTTACAGACCTGGATGGACTCAGTGTATTATTGACTCTATTTTGTTAGTTGAAGCCAATCCCTCTGCATACCTGGGGACCAAAGTCTCTGGGAAATGAGGTCGGGAAAGCAAAACAATTGGTAGTCATAGAACTGGCAATCAATCAACACTTCGTCCCAGTGAAGATGTCTTATTGCATGTACCCTGCTTTGCTCTCTGTCGCCTTTTTTGACTTCAAGATAGAGGCTTTACACGAGCTACACGAGCCTCACTCGCTCAATAATTTGCGTCATTTGAGTCTCATTCTCTGGCATTGACTACACCGTGTTGTATTACTTGCAGCAGATACTAGTAAGTGTATCAAGCAGCTCCAATCCCGGAAGAGAGGTGTTTGGAATGGAAAATTACATTAAAACGAGTTAGGCTTTTTGTTACATGGTTGTCTTGTTCTATTATTCGGCTCTAGTGGTTCTGTTGGAACAGAACTGTTGCCAGAGCTTAGCGAGTAGAAAAAGGGGCTCGACTGATTACACGTGACGTGCTTCGTACATTCCTGAGCAACTAATCAGCTGTCCATTCCCGAAACCACAAGGGATGGGGGGTCCAAAGCTTGCGGGGCCTTAGATTTGTCTTTTGCATTCTATCTGATCACACTGCACCATTAACATCATAGAGAACTTCTCCCCAATCAAACTAATTTCATACACCCTCAACAATCGCCCCAAATAATCCAAAATTCTCTAGGAATATATACATCGAAGAGAACACCCAAAACGACTCCCCCTGTAACCGAATCTAGTAATAGTCTCATGATTTCTTTTCTTCTCGTTCATTAGAAATGAAAATCCACAACAACTGGAATAAAAACCCCCTCGATTCATTCGTGAAATGCAAAACACCATTATCCAAAAACTTCGTATACGCTGCTGCAAGCCTCCTATGCCAAGACCTCCCTATCTAGTCTTCCTCCATCGCAATTCCGTCCTTGCACAAGTGAAGACTAAGCCAGAGAGATCCTTTTCGTATCCGAATGTACAACATGCAAATGACCACCACCTTACAAAACGACAGCAGCAAAGGCTCCAACAGCGGCAATAATACCAGCAGCACGATTGGCATTCGCAGCGCCGGTAAAGGTGATGATGGGGTTAGTGGTAGTCTTGATTGGGGAGCCAGTGCCGGCGGGAACCTCTTGGGTCTTAGTTGGAGTTGTGTAGATGGGTGTGAGTGGGTTAGTCGGAGGAGGGCAGTTGGATCCACCTGGGCACCCAGCGGGTGGTGAGACAGATTTGAGTGGTGGTGCGGGAGGAGCACCGCTTGCGGATGGGGGGCAAGACGTGTAGAGGACGGTTGACGGCTCTGGCGTGGGTGCTGGAACTGGGGTTGAAGTGAGAGTCTATGTTGGATGTTAGTGCTAAGAGAGTGGAGGAGGCAAGAAGGTTGAAACGTACATGGGTCAACGTGCAGGGGCAGTTGGTGATGGTCAAAGTCGTGGCCTCGGTGATAGTGTAGGTGATTCCATTGTGTGTAAGCTGGGTAGCAGAAGGGCACACAGTGGTCAAGACGGACACGATCTCGGTAGTGTAGGAAGTGCCTTTGCTATATGTCGTGCCATTCAATTGTGCCATAACACCAGCAGCAAAAGCCAGAGTCGCAATTAAGTACTTCATGATGACGGTAATCGATGTTACGATGAGCAGAAAATGAGTGTGGGTGTCTGAAAGACAATGAAAGGGAGCGACTAGGTGAGTAGTGAGCAAAAGCGAGGAAGAAGACTGAGGATAACGAAGGGGAAAAGAGAGTGGCAGGAGGGAATGTCAGGCTTCTTATGCAGTCAGTCCAGTTCCAGAGTCCCTACGTTGCTGTTGCGCGCCTCGCCTCCGGCAAGTCATCATCTCGATCACCTCAAATCTCTCCTCGACGTGCACATAGCCCTCATACACAAAGACCAGCTTCCGTTGTGAAGCCAAACCTTAGTCAGGCTACCTCATGCAGCACCCAATCATGGCATACTGGCGCGTGCCTCATTGCCATTATGTCTGTGGTTGTTTATAGCGTGTGGAATGTGGATATTTGCAAGACAAAAGAAATTCGCGTGGTTGGACTTCCATCCTTACCCACATTCTTCGCGATGAGTAAGAAAATGCAACTGGCACCTTCGAAGATACGCTTGTAGGGCTTCAATGACAACGCTTGTGGCCAGCCAAGGGGTATATTTCATGCCTGTCTTATTTTTGCAGTGATCTGTGACCAGCTGGGCTATTCTAGATGCCCAATGAATTAGGTACAGTGCTCTCTTTTGTTCTCCATTTCAATCATCACCCAGGCCTCCTCCACCGTATATAGTCCGTATCCCATCTCCTTCCCGCCACATCTCCGAGGAGTGCGCCTCGCCGTTTTCTGAATGCAAAGGAGGTCTCTCTAAAAACAAATAAGATAAAGCCAGACGCCATGAAAATGCAATATGAGGTGAAACAATGATAAACAAAAAGTGAACCCCCCCGAAAGGACCATCATCCAACCAGATGCCAGGCGTATCCAGTAAAGCGAAATCAGAGGTGATCATTAATGAGAATGGAATCGCTGGATGACCGAGAAGCCAAAGGGGAGCGGAATGGGAATCTATGCAATCGCTAAATTAAAAAAAGACATTCGTGATTTTTGGGGCTGGCCGTTCGAGATGGTCAGTGTTTCCTCCTTCTCCTTCTCTACTCTTTGATGTATAGAGTGGTGGTAATTGCCGACTCGGACAAGCCGGACAACTTTTTGGATTTTGTGATACGGATGTTTGTGGTCTATCGATTGGACCGGCTCATGCTGCGTTCAGGGAGGTTTCCCCTGACTCGTGGCTGCTGGTGAGAGGCCGAGATGGAATCAAAATCGTAGTTCTTGAGTGTTTGCTCATACTTGGAGCTCTTCATGAATTTGGGCACAGAGTCCTAGTAAATTATGTTAGTACCCCCCAAGACAGAAATTTGAGGTCGGCAAAACTTACACTAGCCATCAATTTGAAGACCGACAGTTGAGCCTCTTCAAATAGCTTGGTAACTTCCCGCAGGGAGTCAATCATAGCAGCATCTTGTCCCACAGCCTTGGTCATCCGCGTCGCAAGTTGATTCCGTAGCATATGATCAATGTTAAGCTCACAGGGTGATCCGGGAGCCAAGAAGGCATTGTAAATGCCGTATGCCGAAGCCATTGTCTCCTTGATTGAATCAAGCCCCTGACTCTGACCCCCCTTTCCTACGCTCCGTGATGAAGATACCTGTTTGATAGCTTGTCTGCAAGCCTTCAAAAACTCGTCCACATCCAGGTAGAATGACAAGTTCTCTTCACAATGAGTATCCCTCAAGTTTTCACGGAAGAGCAATCGCAAGGCAGCATCGTTCAAGATCTTATCCAATTTCTGCGTGTTAGAATCACGCGAAACACCTGCCCTTGATGAAACGCCACCAGATCCTGTACCGGAATCACTCTCTGACGTACGCTCCCGATTGACCATACTAATCACATCCTTGCCTTTCTGTGTCATCTGGTAGATGGCATGCTTCGTGGGGTGAAATCGAATGGTTGGGTTCTCCCTCTCCTTGTCGGCCTGCATATATTGAGAAGCGTATGCTCGGTCTGGCTGGACACACCAGATTAACTCCTGCTCCAAGAAGAGTGTGGCAATTTCTGTGGTTTCCCGGCGGTCAACCGTTGTGCAACAGTCCATGAGCCAATCCGTTGCAGCCTTTCCTGTGAACGTTTGGTATACGGCCCGAGGCGGCGACCCAACCTTTCGCTCATTTGCCATCTTTACACCCGCAATCCCATCCTTGTACTCACTAAGGGAGTCAGAATCCGCAGAGCTAGTACTGCTCTTGATATTGGGTCCGTTTGTTCCCACGAAGCGCCGGAAGATGACCTCAATCGTGCTTCGATCTGAAGATAACTTATCTGTCGCTGAGTCTCTTTCCAAGACAACCAGCTGCATGGTGTTCCTTGTGGAATTGACCAATTCGTTGACATGCTTCTGCTGTATCCCATTCTTGGCGCAGAAGCGTTCCAGTACATGGATTCCCTTGGGTGTCAACTGCCACACTGATCCTTTCATGGTAAATTCTCTCTGCTGTTTACCATCTGCAGATTCAATGAAGCGCGCATCCAAGAAGCGCTGGCATACGGATCGAGCCATCTCGCGGGCCATGGAAAAGGTCGTCGTGGTCGTTGTCGTCACTATCCGCGAGGGATCTTTTGGATCGGGCATGCGGTTTGACTGTGAGAACTTGAGCGAACCTAGATTGTTAATGGCTTCTTCAGAAAGAAACGAATGGTCTATCCGCGTCAATCGTACTCGATGCGGACCAAGAGGTAAGCTGACAACGAGGGTAGCAAACAAATCTTTGAAATCCTATTTCCGCATTAGCAATTACGCCCCTCTCTTCGATCTGGACTGGGCCGGCTGCGTACTCTTGTGAAAGGCCGATCATCTGAAGTCATGCGCAGTAAGCGCGACGATGTTTGATGCATCTTGTTGTACTTTCCAGGCGGCTTGAACGCAATCGGGGGGCGAGTATCTCTCGCCGTGCTGGCGTATGGCTGGGACGGAGGATTGGTCTCGTGCAGCGGTTGCCGCTGAGGTTGGGCGAAAGCTGCCTCGACAGGCCTGGACAGCAGCCTGGCGGTGGAAGAGGTTTCGCTGTGTTGCGGTGATGGAGCGGGCGTGCTCGCAGAGCCGTTGGCCGACCGGATAATATTGTTGCTCGACGACAACGTGTGCGAATGGTTTCCAGAGCGTACGAGGCTGCTGGACGATTGTCGCGGGCGGAGAGATGGTTCCGAGAAGTTGGCGATTGCGTTGACGCCGTCACGAGCCAAAGCTGTCAGAGAGAAGAGACCGCCCGTGCGATTCTGCTTGGTTAGGGCGGTGGATTGGGTTGAACGGCGACGTCGATTGTTCTGCGAGGAGGGCAGCACCAGCGAGTCTCGTGAGGTGTTATTTGCGTAGATGGTATCCCGGGATTTGGGATGGGCCGTCTCGAGCGTGGTCTCGAAGGGCTCCTTGAGATCGGGCAGAGAAGCAACAGAGGTGATGGTCGGAAGGGTCGGCGGAGGAGTGGGAGAAGAGGTGGTGAAGACGGAAGTCGAAGTCGTGGTTGTGGTCGTGGAGCGAGTAGGTGTAGGAGTGGAGGCGGTCGTGGGAGTATTATTCTTGGTGGTGTTTTGGGATGAGGAGGAGGGATGGATCGGAGCCATCAACAAAAAAAAAAAGGAGATGTCCCTGGTAGTGTGGTGTTTGACAATGTTCTGGCGTAGTCGACACTTAGAAGAGTGTGCAAAGCCAATTGACCCGCTCTCTCACTCGCTGTCTCTCGTCTCTCTCTGTGCCTGTGGGATGGCCTGTGGGATTGGCCTGTACGGTAGGCTTGTCGCTCTCCTTCGCTCGAACGACCTGCCTTGCACGGGACTGGACTGGACTTCCTAGCCTGACCACACGTTTCCCTGCCGCTCTTAGCCTCAGCGCACTAGGGCCGAAGGAGGACTAGGGTGCGCGAGAAGAGCGTGAGGCGAGAGGTGAGAGGGGGGAAGGGTGAGAGGGTGAGAGGGTGCGAGAGAGAAAGGTGTGGGCCTGCACGATTGGTGGGAGGGGGGGCGGATGCCGAGCAACTGCTGGCTCTCCAGGCTCTCACGGCTCTCACAGGCTCTCACAGCTCGCACAGGCTGTCCGCCAACGACCGCCGCGATAGAGAGGACCAGGGGGACACAGGGAGACACAGGGAGACACAGCAGCAGCAGATCTGCAAAGCGTGGCAAGCAGGGTTCTTCCATGTGCGCACAAAAGCGGGTCCCCCTGAGGTGCGGTCTGTACCTTGCTCGAACCCTGGACCCTGCTGCAAGCCCTGTCCCTGACCCTGGTTCTGGCTGTTGTTGCTGCTTCCATTGACAATTATTTCTCATTTCTGACTTTTGGACGAATGAACTGGACGCCCAGTGCTGGAGCTCGCCTTTTTTCTCTCTACGGTGACTGCACTTCTTGCTACTGTACCTTCGTACTACACTACTTACCTACCGACTGGATGTAGCAAGTCATCATCATAATAAGCAGCCAAGTCCGCCGAAGGGCCAAGCGAGCAGAGACGGAGCCGGTACTCCGTAAAAGGAGATGAGACAACTATTTTCCCAGCATCGCGCCCTCTGAAACGCCAGTCATTTGTTAGCATCTCATCTTATTATTTACTTATTAGACATTAGAGTACTACTGCTGCTGCTGTACGAGTGAGTACTGTACTTTGTCAGCTTTGGTGTTTGGTCTTGGGTGTTTGATATGGAGTACTGTACTGTAACCGACCTATAGTTAAGTCTGGAAGTTGTTTGCTTTGCAGAAGCCAGATCGCGTTCCTTGGGACTGCCGAACTAAGGGTAGCATGCTGCCAGCTTGCCACGCCTTTCAAGAGTGAACCATGCACTGCAGTGAGTGTAGTACAGTGCTGCACAGTAGTACGAAAGTATGTATTTGCTTTCGCAGATCTGAAGAATTTCATAACTTATTATTTACAGGCTGCCCAAGAGCCGTCATCATCCTCCTCACTGCTGCTACTACTCGCTCTTCTCCAGCCTTCCGACAGGGTGGTTCGGGCTGTGGATGCCTTTCCACACCGAGCTGCCGAAGCCTTGCTCCCAGCTTGTTTCGCAGTTGACTTTGACAAGGACTCAGAAAGGGCGCCAAAACTACCAAGCTACACGTACATGTATTCCAGTGTACAGTACATAGCACGCATAGTTGATGGCCCACGTTGCTGATTGTGCATGGTTCTCAGAGGCACCCAAGGCAAAAGCAAAGACAGAGCGGAACTTGTCTGTTGAAAATGGTTTGATATTGCTTCTTTTCTTCAACGTCCCGAGAAAATGGACAGAAACCCACTCTGATCATAACCCTCGCGTGGTCTGCAGCATCTGTCAAGCAAGGGCCAGCACCTCGGGAAAGTGAAGGAGGGCCTTTCTGCAAGCGCCCTGGGGCATCCAATCTTCACTGCCCTCTGGTGAGCGTCTCCGCTGTTTGATACGAACGGTACTTCTAAGGAGAAGAAGAAAAAGAACCTTCAGAGACTAGAGATGACAGCGGCTTTGGCCGAGCGTTGGGGGCTAGAACGAATGGTTCACGATGTATTTCTCTACCGACGACTTCTGGGAGACTAGACCATAAGTCCTGTACTTCAAGCCGGACGACCCAAATGGCATGATTGTCTTGCAGAAGAACACGTTTGTTGCATCAAAGCTGTTGCTGCCGCTGCCGCTGCCGTTGCTAGGGACTGATGGGAATATGTCACTGCTGCGAGGTTCTAGCGGCCCCTGATGTGGTAGGCTGGTTCGCTGAAGAGAAAGAATAGGTAGGTACGCTTCGTATTCATGACGAGCAAGATGGTCTAAGCAAGCACAAGCCACCAGCCAGTTTCGGGGAGGTCAGGATAGAAAACAAATAGGTACCTGACAGCCAATGATTACCGCCTACACGAAATAGAGGTTCAGGCTTTGGCTTGATCTCTTCTTTGAAAATATGATATTTAACTTTGATGATGAATGATGAATCTTACTTTTGTTAGGAGCGGTAAATAGTGTGGATAGATGGATGGCTCCATCGGTTCACGTTAGAAGGTACCTCTGGTACCGCGAGACGATTTACTTTTTGCAATACTGGAACATAGTGAGATAAAATAAGTCGTGAATTGTGTCCGTTTTTCTTGTTGCCGGTCAATGTCTCTATTGTGGATATCATACTGTAATGTGGTACAGAAGGTACCATTCTGTATATCTAAGACCTGTTGCTAGCAGTAGTAGTATGATGTGTAGAAGTGCTATAACGCTATACGGTACCCCACGATTGATGCAGAGCCATAATGCTGTCTGTTAACTATCGCGGTACCGCAACTTGCTCGGCCTAGAAGAGCGGTGGCTCGGTGAAGCAGGTTGAGGTGTGCTCCGTGGTACTACTGTGGCGGATTGCGCTCGAGCATAGATGGCACTACTGGTTGAGAAAGTCAGACTGTTAGAAATTTTCATCGAAGAACCAGGTAGAGTTTGGAGGACGACGTCATAAGGAAGATCAGGAGTACGAGTCAGACATCTCTCGGCGACCTTGAGATGGCATTTTCAGGACGCCTTCGGCAACCTCAAGCATCTTTTTTGTAGCCGGGTGTGTACCGTACCATGCTAGGTAGTGTCATTCGTCGGCGCATCAGCGCATTCCTTGAGTTGCTTTGTCATTCATTATTATTTTTGTCACGAAAATTAACATTGAGGTGTCCCGATCGCATCGAATGGGCTGCATTGCTGCAAACAGTCCCTAAAAGAAGGTTTGCAGGTCACATGAGGAGCAGGTACCTACAGTACTACTGTACGAAAGAAGTGGTCGGCGACGATCCTTTCCACTAACTTGCCCTGCTGGTCAGGCTGCATGCGTGCAGTGCAGTACAGAAGGAGTAAGTCGAGTACGAAAGGTACCTAGATAGGCCATAAGAGAGGTATTTTATCACCTCCGCCAACGCAAGCTGCTTTGCTTCACGTCGCTGCTGTATTGTTGCTGCCAATGGCCTATCCACACAGCATGCGCGACCATAATTAATCACGATACTGCAATAATGATAAATAGTGCGCCTCTCCACCAGACCCATCTGCCACGATCCTTTGGGCGTCCAGTTAGAGGCGCACATCTCCTCGAACACGCTGTTTCCACGTTTTTGTACGGAATTCAGCCGGGGCAGGGGTCTGGCCACGCGAGACTCTGAAAAAGAGACAGGCATCACCCTGGCGGTGACAGAATCTGATCTGTCACATCTCAGTAATACAGGAGGAGTACGGAGTGCCGCACGACTGATTTTGCAAATTATTGCTTTACGGTGCGCGTTCGGCGATAGAGGGGCAAAAAAAAACGAAGGAAGGAACGACAAGAGAAGAAAAGACGGCACATTAAGTAGTAGTATAGTAGTAGTAAATACGATCAATAATAATTACCACGTGCTACAGTACGAAGTACCTGGCACATAATAGTTAAATGGTTGGTCGGGTTGAAACCCAAGATCATCTAAATAAATTTGGACAGTATGGATGTATGGTTTCAGCCTTGCTGACTTGCCCTCGCTGCTTTTCGGCGTCCTGACGGGGCCTAAGGTACTGAACGGCACTAGTAGCCGGTCGGTCACTTGTGACTTGTCACCTTGCTAAGGTATGTCGCGTACTCCGTATCCATTTTGATTGAATATACTGTCAGTTGTAATAATGATAATGCACCAGTAATAATCTTTATCGTAAGGCCGTCTTTCCCACACCGAAAAAAGACACGAATGAGCTGAGACAGCAGCATCATCATCATCATTATCATCATTATCAGTTCACTCATCAATCCACTACTCTCGCGTTTTCCTCGTATGAAACCTGTCCATCATCTGCGTGCCTGCGTGCTTTCTTCTACTGTACTGTACTACACGTCCTAGTGGTGCTGGCACCTCGCTTCTCGCCTCCATAGCTCCATGGAACCATGGTTTTCCATCCTACAGAACACGCTCCATGTCGAAGCTTCCATTGTTCCATAATCCCTTCTCGAATAATCTCTAATCCCTTCCAGTGTCGTTGATGCTACCCTTCGTCCGCAGATCATTCTGTCCAATCTCCGAACGATGCCTGCATCCTGACCTTAATTCTTCTTTCAGGGGCTTTGGTTTGGGGAGGGCTGGGTTTGACAATAATTTCATCACGACTGAGATACCCTCTGTACCCTCCTTATCCCCCTACACCTCCTTCCGAGCCACATGGCATAATTTCCGAGTGGGACGGTGGAGGTTGTGGAACTTTTAGCACGAGAAATTCCCTTCTAGAATGTCTCATCTTCTTCCAGCTCAATCTTACGAAGCCCCTTTTAGCAAACTAAGTAGTCCCGCCATCCTGGATACGTTGAGCTTCTAGGTTGCCCGGCACAAAACCGGTTAAGAACGCCAGGAGTCTTTTTTGCAAACTTCTATTTTAGGCCGCGGGAGTTGCATCTCAAAACTCTTATTCTCAATAATCTCCTCTTTCGCAAGTCTACGCACCAATCGATAAACTATTATTCCGCCGTCCTTGGATCAGACAGGTAATAAATATATCATCTTCCTTGTGTTTTGTCGTGGACCGACGGTGAGGTGTCAATAATACATGCCTCTCCCACCCTGTACGGTTTTGCAGGACTAACTTATGTCTCCAAGTCTCAACGTTCGTCTACCTCTTTCTTTACGACTGCTCCTATTGGGCACCAACGCATAGCTTGTAGCCGTAGTGCGGCATCCTACTTTGTGCTAGGACTACATATCTACCCGCAGCGATGTGAAGGAAAGAACCTTCCTGGCCACGATCCGGCGAATCCAACAAAATAACTAGATTCAGGATTGCTAGGCAATGAATCCACTTACCCGTCTTCTCTCTTGAGTCTTGACAGTTCACAATAATGACGTCTCTGATTTTTCGCATTCCATACTGTATAAAGCCGCATCGGTTCCGAATGTTGGGAACTGACTGCTAGAACGCAAGTGCTTCTCGGACTTGCCTAGACGTGCGGATCCCAACATTTGTATAGAAGCGGTCTGGAGGGAAGATAACCATGTGGCATTTGAGCACTGCAGCTCGCTTTCCCCTGGAGCCAACTTCGGGAATTAAGCTGCCACGAGGTGAGGGTATTCTACTATTCGTTCTATAGTTATACTTCTTAGAAGGAGGTATGCTTCTTAGAAGGAGGTACGACGGAGAAGAAGAGTTATCCCGGGGGGAAAAGTTACTAGAAAATAGACTTTCTTAGTGTAAAACTTAGCCTAATCTTAGTAGACTTTTTTTCTTATTTAGGGTAAATAGTCGAGGCTATTTTATATATCCTATTTAGGAGAAATAATTAAGACTATTTTATAAAGGTAATTTTACCTTAGATAATATTATTTTAAAAAAGTTAAATAATTTTAAAATTAACTAAAGTAAAATTACTTAAGTTAAAAATATATATATTTTAAAATTATCTTAAATAAAATAGTTTTAATTTAAAATTATCTAAATTTAGAAAATACCTTAATAAAAATACTTTAATAAATTATTTAAATAAGAATATCTTAGTAAATTACTTAGATAAAATTATTTAAGTAAATAAAATTTTATTATTAATTAGACCTTAGTTAGATTTAATATAGATAATAAAATAATCTTAACTAAAATTAAAAATTACTTTTATAATATAATTTATATATTTCCTTATTATTTATTTATTTTTATACTTTATTATTTACTTTTTTAAATTAATTAATAAAGTTAAATATATTCTTATTTTTTATATTAAGAATTATTATTTATATTATTATAATAAGTATATAATTTTTATATATTTATATAAAACTTTTTTTATTTTAACTTTAATATTATCCTTTAATTTATATATAATATATTTATTAGATTTAATTAGTTTATTTATTTAACTTTTAAATAATTCTAAATATATTTATATACTCTTAAGTTTTACTTCTCTTCTAAATAAAGTATTTATTTATTTATAACTTTTTATTATAGTATTTAAGAATACTTTAATAATAAAAAGATCTTTATACTATATATTATTTCCTTTATAAAGAGTATATATAGACTAGCTCTTAGCTCTATCTTATATTATAATAGAATATTATATAATTATTTAAATAGTATAGAATTTAATATATTACTAAGTATAATATTATTTTAAGTAATTCTAATAAGTATAATTTAATTAAATTTAACTTAAATATTAAACTTATTATAAAATCCCTTAAGATTATCTAATATCTTATAAAAGTTTAATTTAGTTATAATTATAAATTTAAAGAGTAAATTAATAATTTTATTTAATTAAGTATTAACTATCTTTACTAGACCTTAAGAGAAGGGTAAAATATTTTCTTCTCTTTTCTCTTTTTTATACTTATTTCTAAATATATATAGTATCTTTAAATATATTATTATATTATATTATAATAAGTTTATATAGTAACCTTATTAATAGTTTATATATTATTATTATCCTTAATAGAATTTAAGTATAATAGATTATAAGACTAATATATTAAAAAAGATTAATACTCTTATTAAGAAGATTAATTAGTTAATTAGAATAAGGTACTAGTAGATTAAATAAAGAAGTAAAATTTAAAGATAATATAATAATTCTTAGTAGTAAGTTATTAAGAAGGAAATATATACCTTAAGGAAAGTTAATATAATAAGAAGTAGATAACTACTTCTTTATAAAGGTAAATTTATAACTATCTTAAATATAATTCTAGTCTTTACCTAAGTAGTCTTTTATATTAAGACTTATAGGGATAGAAAGTTAGTTTAATTTAGTACTAAGCTATTAAAAGATAGAAACTCCTTTAGATTAGTTATTAAAATACTAAGCTAGGAGGTAGTTCTATAAATCTCTAGATTCTATAGGTTTAGATTTAGAATAACTTATACTCTTAACTTTAGATCCTAAGAAGAAGAGCTAGGAATATATAACTAAGTAGTACTTAGAGGTATTAATATAGTTATCTATTAGCTAGACTTTCTTAAACCTAATTCTTAAAGTTTATTATTTAAAAGTAGAGTTAAATCTAGAAGTAGAGGGTAAATAGACTATATAGCTTTAACTAACTAAAGTAAAGAGTTTTAAGTATTATTAAATTACTAATACTAGTCCTACTCTAAAGACTTAGAAGCTTCTTAGTATAGATAGGGTTAAGGTAGTATAGTAGTTATTATATTCTAAATTTTAGTTATTATAAAGTTAGATAGTATTTCTATTCTCTACTTTTAAATATATTTCTTATAGTTTAAAGTATCTTCTATATAACTCTCTAATATAGTAACTAAGGTTATTTAGTTTTAATCTTCTAACCCTTAACTTAGTTATATATCCTAAATTTAGTATATATACTTTATATTAATTTATAGAAGTATCTAAGTATTCTATAAATATAATAACTCTTCCTTAATTAACTAACTTATCTTATTAATCTCCTTATAGTAATAACTTTAGATTAATATATAAGTAATATTTCTAACTAAATACTCTAATAGATTAAGTAAAGGTTTAATATTAATAAAGGCTTTATTAGAGTTAAATCTAGTCTTATTAATTATAGGTTTATATCTAGTAATATTTTAAATATAAATATTTACTTCTATAACTTTATTCTAGAATTTAATTAATAGTCTAGTATCTTTAAATATTATATAAATATTATTTTTATATATCTAAATAGCTCTCTTAGTAATACTATTCTAATAGAATATATAAGAAATAATAGATTTATATTAAATTCCTTTATATTATACTTATTCTTTAATAAGTAGTTTTAATTCTATTATATTATTAATTTATACTATATAGAGGCTTAATTAAGTCTAATATTTAACTCTAACCTTATAGGGTTATAGCTTATAGATAATATCTTATATATCTTTTACTAGGATTTAAATTTTCTAAGTTATATTTTTTATAATCTAGTAATATATTAGAGTAAGTCTTATTTTTAATTAGATAATTAGACTTAGTTTAAATTACTATATAAAAGTCTAGGTAGGAAGCTTTAGAAATAATAATAATTTAATATTCTTTTATACTTACTCTATCTTTAATAATATTAATAATTTTAACTATATTATATAATTATATTCTATATTTATTTATTATCTTATATTATAATCTCTACTTTATATCTTATATTTCTATATATATAGTCTAGAGATTTACTCTCTTATATATTATTTAATAATCTATATAAGGAATAGATAGAAATTATAATATTTAATAATAAACCTATCTATTACTAATAATCTATTAGTTCTATAAAGGGAAATATAAAGGTATTATTTATAATAACTCTCTATTATTTCTTTAGAATTAGTAAGGAAAGGGATAAGAAGTAAATAAATAGATCTTATAGAATTAAAATATAATAATATTAATATATAGTTTATTATAAATAAATAATAAATTATTTAAATTTAGATTTATAATAACTTATATAGAGAAAATTCTCTATCTTTTTATATAAAAATCTATTATTTATAAAACTAATAATATACTATTAAGGAGTTATTTACTTAGTTTTCTCTATCTAACTATAAAATTTTATAACTCTAGATAATATTCTAATTTTAAAAACTATAAAGATATACTAGTATAGAAATAAAGTATTACTTCTAAGTAAATTAGAGATAGAATTTAAGAAGTAAGAGAATTTAAAGTACTAGAAAACTAAATAATAAAAGGATATATAATAGTATACTATAAGCTTAGATCTATAACCTAAGTAAAAGAAGATCTTTCTAATAATTAAAGGAAGRAAGTATTATAAGAAAGAATATTATAAAGAAGATTAGAATAAACTAAGTATTAAGTAATACTTAGTAAGATATTAGAAATACTATCTATATATCTATAATTATTTATCTATTTTTAATTATACCTTAGGTTTTAGTTTAATAATATTAAGTACTAAGTAATACTTAGAGTTTTAATAAATTTAATAAATATTATAAAGTTTAATTTATTTTTTAAAGATAATTTATAACTTCTTTTTCTTAGATATTAATATAGAAGTTTTAAACTAGATAAGAATTATAAGAGATAGTTTTAAAATTATAAGGTCTATATAACTTAAGGTTAGATATTAATATCTAAAGTTAAAACTAGCTTTAGTTATAAAAGACTAATACTATTATTATTTCCTTATTTAATTATACTTAAATATTATTAGAATCTTATTACTATATATAAATCTATATTCTTAAATTACTTAAATATTATAATAAAACTAGAAATAGGTTTAGATTCTAGTACCTCTATTAGACTATATAATAACTCTATAGATAAGAGTAAGAAACCTATAAAGACTCTTARTTTAGAGTCTAATTCTTTATCTAATACTTAATCTAGGCTTCTATCTAATATTYTATTATTTTAATTAGATATTTAAATTAAGATAATTTATTATTATTCTATACTAGTCTTTAGTAGATATAATAGTTCTTATTTTAATAGAAAAGAGATAATATCCTATCTTAAATTATTAAACTAATACTTTAAAGACTATAGTATTAATAATAAGAATAATAAAAAGGAATAAGTTATTAAATACTCTTTTACTAGCCTTAGGAAGAAGATAGAATAGATACTAGAATATAAATACTTTATAAATTAACTTAA
>PDUO01000064.1:0-238652 GCA_003008705.1 Pezicula radicicola | reverse complement strand
TCTAATTATTTTATATATTATATTATTATATATAAATTCTATTATTAATAGTAGATCTATTTAATTATCTTAGTTATAATAGATATAATATCTTAAATATATTTTTATAGTTTAATTAATAATTTCTATCTAATTATTTATTTATAAGTAAAATACTATTAATAATCCTCTTATTATCTTTAAATAGAAGTAAAGAGTAAACTAGAATTTACTTATAAATAAAGAACCTCTATCTAAGATAATTATATCTAGTATTTTAAAGTTTTATATCTAATATAAGAGGAATAACTAGGTAAGCTCTAGTATATTAATAGTCTTTTAATATAGAATTAACTAATAATACTTAGTATATTTATCTATAATAATTAAAATTGAATTATATATTTATCTAGTTATATTATCTATACTAGATAATAGATCTATTATAAAGTTCTAACTTATTAACTTAAATAATTCCTCTAGTAAAGATAATATCTATATTATACTAAGAGTCTTCTAGTAAGGTACTTTTACTCTTTAGTAACTTATATATAACCTTATAAATTCTTTTATATCTTTTATTATATTAGACTAGTAGTACTTCTTCTATACTATCTTTATAGATTTCTTTTAACTAAAATAATCTATAAGTAGATTATTATAATAGATCTTTATAATCTCTATTTAAATAATTATATCTAGTAGTATATAAACCCTTTACTAGTACTATAGTAGTCCCTAACTATTAACTTTYTATATAGTATCTTTATTATTTAATCCTTTAATTATTAGTTTATTCTTCTTTATAATAAAAATATCCCTCTTCTATAGTTCTAATAAAAGAGATAATAATAATTCTAAAGTTAGTAAATATATTAAATTAGATTTTATAGCTTATAATATAATAATCTATAGTATTAAATAGTTTATTTTCAATCTAATAATAAGTAATTTTATTATACCTTACTTTTAATTAATAAGTATATTAATATTATAAACCCTAGTAGTATTTTAGATATTTTTAGTTAAGTTACTAGTTATACTAGTCTTATTAAATTAATTAATTATTTTCTTAAGTATAGTAACTAGTCTCTAGGCTCCTATTAATCTATAACTCTTAAAAGTTATAATTAAACTTTATAATAAACCTTAGTCTTTTACTATATATAACTTTTATTAAAGTATAGGTAATATAATATTTTCTTTATTATTTACTAGTTTATAGTTAAACCTTTATAAGGGTCTATTTATAGGATTTATCTTCCTAGTTCTATAAGATATAATAAAATTATAAACTATTAATTACTAAGTTTACCTTACTTACTATTAACTAATTAAAAATATAGTTATAAAATAATATAGATTATTATAATTTATAAGAACTTTAATAGAATATATACTTCCTTCTAAGTAGTATTACTAATATATAAAACTCTAAATAATTACTAGTAATTCCTAATTTAATATATTATAATTTAGTTTAGTTTAATTAAGCTTCTTATTAAAGAAGGTAATTAGATACTATACTAGTTTTAATTAGTTATTTACTAGTACTACTAGTTAAGATAAGATTCTTACTATTATAAATTTAGATATATTAGTTTTTATTCTTATAGGTTTTTCTAGATTAAAGTATATAAATATAGAGGTTTTAATAAAAGTATCCTTAAATACTTTAAATATTATATCTTCTTTAGGACCTTAATTAAAAGGTCCTTACTTTTTTCCCTTTTAGTTATCTTTTAGTATACTAGTAAGTAGTTAGATTATTACTAAATAATAACTAATAAATTATTAATAGAAGTTTATAAATCCTAAGAAAACTTAAAGTTCTTTAAATAATATAAAAGTAAACTATTATTAAATAACTTCTATATAGCTAGGATCTATAATTATACTCTTTATACTAATAATATAATTTAAAAATTTAATATACTTAGTACTAAAAGTATACTTAGAAAGTTTTATAAATAAGTTATTCTTTCTAAGTCTTTTAAGAACTTATTTTATATAAAGTTTATACTCCTACTTATTATTAGAGAATATTAAGATATTATCTAGATATACTATATATAAGATATCTATAAGGCTTATTAAGGTCTTATTTATATATAATTAAAATATAGTAGAGGTATTAAATAAGTTAAATAGTATTATTAAATATTTAAAATAACTATACCTAGTATAAAAGGTTATCTTCTATTTATACCTAGGTTATATTCTAACCCTATAGTATATATTCCTTAGATCTAGTATCTTATTAATAAGTAGTAAAGGGTATTAATTCTTTATTATAACTTTATTAAGACCTTAGTAATCTATATAAAGTTATAACCCTTTATCTTTCTTAGGTATAAAGAGTATAAGTACTCCTACTAAACTAGTACTTTACTAGATCTAACTATACTTTTTATTAGTTTCTAAGTATTCTTATAGTATCTAGAGTTCTATTTCTAATATATTATATAATAGTCTATATAGAGGATCTTCTATAATAACTATAGAGTAAGTTCTATCTAGTAATATTAGTAAAGTATTAGTACTCTTTTTATTAAATATATCCTTATAGTTAGTATAATACTAGAGTAGTACTAGTTCTTCTTCCTTAGTTTCCTTACTAAAGATATAGAAAGTAGTTGATTTTTAAGTTATTTTAATAAATTTCTATAGTATTATTATATTTATTTCTTTTATAATAATTAGATATCTCTAGGTTTAGTTCTTCTAGTTTATTACTAGGTTTTTATTAACTAATTATTTATATCTAAGGATAATATTAATATTACTAGTATTAAYTATATAAAATTAAATTTAATTTTAATTAGTATAACTAAGGGAATTAATAATATAGGTATTTAATAAAGTTTTACCCTTAGTTTATTATTTAGTTCTATTTAGTAATTCTACTAGTTTTAATAACTTTAGAGTTTTAGTTAGATTTTATTTCTTTACCTTTAAGGTTAATATAAGGTTATAGTTAGATCTTAAGTTTAGTAATATATTAGTAGTTTACTATCCTTTTACTATTTAGAATCTAATTATAATATTTATCTTTATTTATCTACTTCCTAGTAGAATATATACTTTAGTAATATTTACTTAAGGTCTCTTTTCTTTATATTTTTTCTTTAAATCTTCTAATAGATTAAGATAATTATAGGACTAATATCTCTTTTTTTTATAGTTATAATATTTATTTAATAACTTTTACTTTTACTTAGAATTATCCTTTCTAGTATTTTTCTAGTAATTCTTTTTTAAATCTCTAATTATATTCTAAGCTTTTAGTTTCCTCTAAGTATTATTTCTATTTTTATATTACTTAGTATTCTTATTTATCCTTTCTATATAATCTTATAGTTAAGTAGTCTTATATAAGAAAATAGTATTATAAGTATATCTTTTATTTTTATATTAAATACTATTCTATTTTTAATTAACTTATTATATACTTCTAGTTAAAGCTTATTAAAGAGGTTATCCTAAAGAGTCTCTAGTATTTTACTTTTAAGGTCCTCCTTTAATTCTTCTAGATATCTAATAAACTTATTAATCTTTTATCTAGAGTATTACTTAGTTTCTTTATATTCTTTTAATTAAACTATATACTAAGTATCTAGTTATAGTTATAGTTATTTTAAGAAGTTATTGAATTCTTCTTATATTATAATAGAGAGTTTATCTAGATAATTCTTTCTATCTCTTAACTAGTAGTTCACTAGTTCTTTATAGAGGTATATTATAGTCTAGATAATCTTCTCTTTATCTATACTAAATTATCTAAGGTAATTATTAAAGACTCTATTATAAGATTATATAAATATAATAAATTCCTATTAAGTAAGTCCTTTATATTAGTCTAGTTCTATACCTTTTAGGATTAAAGTATAGATAGATATAAGAGTTATATCTAGACTAGATTACTAGTATAATTCTATTAAATCTTTAGTACCTTATAGAGACTTATTTTATTTCTAGTAATAATAGTTTAAGACTTCTTTAGAATAGTAGATTAAATTATTATTATATTATTATTAGTATTATTCTACTAATTTATTAAGGGCTTAGTTTTCTACCTCTAGTCTAATAATAATAGTTTAAATACTTTTAAGATAGAGGCTAGACTAGTTAGAGACTAGTATATTACTAGATATAGAGTTATTAATATAATTATCTTTATATTCTTAGGATTAGTCTCCCCTTACTAGTACTCTTCTAGCTCCTTTTAGTAGTATTATAAGTATAGTAATTTAGACTTAGTAAAGGTAGAGTAATTAGAATATTAGGCTTTAGATTCTCTTAAATAAACTAAGGGTAAATTACTATATATAAATTAGTATTTAAAGATAATAAAGTATATATTAAGTAATTAGATAAACTAATTACTAAGGAAGGAAGAGGTAAAAGATAGACTCTTCTTATATATATATAGAATTACCTTATTAGTAATCTATTAGTATATAGTTAATTATATACTAGAAACTATAATAGATAATATTTCTAAATAACCTCTTATTAGATATTCCTTCTTTAGGTATTTATAATACCCTATATCTAATAATATTATATATTCTTATAAGGTTATATAGATAATCCTTATAATTATATTATAATAATTAATAAATAATTTATCTTTTAATTACTAATATATTAAAACTTAAAACTAAACTAAAGTATATTAATATTTACTAAAGCTAGTTATAGTAAAAGATTTAATATAACTATATTTATATAGATTAGATCCTAACTAATAAAATAATAGTTAATAGTTTTATAAAGTTATTACTAGTTTAGAAATATATTAATTTTATTTATTAATTAAACTTAATAGATATAGAATACTTAGTTTATCTAGTAGTTTAATAGTTTAAATTTAGTATAAAATAAATTAATCCTAGTATAAAATAGTTTATATATCTATCTCTTAGACCTCTTATAAGTCTCTAACTAATCTCTTAATACCTTTATTAAACTATAGTTCTTAAACTAATAATTATAATATATCTACTTAAAGTATACTTTAAGTATACTTAAAGTTATTAAAGTTTAAAGATACTAGTTAATAGCTCTATATAGTTATTTCTATACTTTTAAATATTATATTCTTTTAAATTAATAGAATTATTATAAGAATTACTTTTATTTCTTATTTATATTAYTTTTTTATATAATTAAAATTCTATTAAATTTTATTTAAACCTTTAAATAACTTTATTTTCTATCTATATAGATAATTACTTTTATTCTATAAGGTTTATATATATAGTCTATTTCTAGTCTTTCTTCTTTTAAGTTTATAAAGGTATATTACTTAGTAATTATATATTCCTTATATTAGAACTATAATACTAAATATATCCTTATTTTATCTCTTGTATTATATAAAAATATCTTATATATATAGAGTAAGCTATATATACTTTATATATCTAAAATAGTCTATTTTATATAGTATTTAGACCTTTTACAATACCTTCTACTTTGTATATTAAACCTACTAGTCGGCCTCTCTTTTAGACGGCCAGTACTTACAATTCACTCATTATATATATATACAATTTCCACTAGTTCGAAGCTCAATACAATCTGATGGAATTGACAGTCGTAAATTACCCCGGATCTAAGGATACCCTGGAGACTTTTAAAGCTTCGGCCTATGACGGTACTAACGTGATACCACGGATGGCATATTATTGCGACAGTTCGTCCGTTCTCACAGATAAGCCTCCGGATACCACCGAACCTTCACTTAGCTCCTTCTGGCAGCATGAGGCCTAGATCGTACTCTAGACGGGTTTTTAGTAATTTTCCACCAATGAGGACACTTGTTATAGCAAAGACTACGAAATTAAGTTCTACTTCTCGTACTGTGCGTGCTCAGGGCTTGGGGCGTGCTACTTTGCTGCTTGCAACTGTGAGGACCTGTACGGAGTCCTGTACCTGGCACTACGTGCTGTACAAGGGTTCGTGCGTGTCCCGATATTTCTCCTTCGCCTTGTTATTCTTACAGTGCAGTACGAAAGTACGAATCTAAGCGAGCAATGTCATTCTTAAATTAAGCGAGTCGAGGCCTTCCTTCTTTGTCCGTGCCTGCCCGTTTCGTTCACTGCATTGTCCGATTGAGTATCTAATACCCCGCACGACTTTAGCCTATGATCGAATGCAGTGTCTGGCCTTTCCTCACGGAGAGCAGGTTAAGCCGCAAACCTGTTGGTATACCCTTAACGGAATAAAATGTTATTGCGTGAAATTAGTATGACCAATGTGGCCATTTCTACTAAGCCTTTAATATATATTACGAGAAAGGACCGCCAAAAGAAGGGGCAAGAGGTACTAGTATTCTGTATTTAGCCATGGAAAAGCTTAACATACACCCATGAAAAATCAACTGCAAAAGTGCAGGCGTGCTAACTAGTCTATAGTAAGACAATTTAATCAGGATACTTAGCTTGGGACTATATTATTATTGTATCATATTATTTCTGTTTTTGGGCTAGTACTAACTGAAAACACCCGACTTATTTGAGTTCTTGTACGCCATAGACAATGACACCTCCTATGTGTTCTACTCTGCCAAATCATAGATATCATCCATTGCATCTTGGTGGTCTCCTTCATTTACGCCGATTTAGGTGAACCGAATGTAACTGATCAGCAGAATTCATGAAGGGCCGGTGAGCGTAAGATTTTCTGAGTCATTTTCAGATGCAATACTTTTGAAAGTGCTAAAGCCCTGTTCTCCTCTAATGGAATCTGTCCGTGTAGCTCAAAAGCTGATGAAGTTATAAGCTCTATACGATATGATCTTATTATAACATCTTGACCTCAGCGCTCTTGAACCCTCTAATACGTAGCTCCAAAAAGCCGTTATTACAACAGAACAGAAATAAAACCTTGACAGTAATAAGAGGTTCTAGAGAAATGCACAACATATTGAATTATTGTAGCGTTATTACAGCTATGCAAGAGTTGAAGAGACTTGGCGAATAGGAGACTCTAGTCATTTAGAACCACATCCCGCCAACTTGTGACTTAAACATAAAAGAGGAACATCTTTGGCCAGGGCAAACGAGGAACACATATGTCCCATTTGCGAATAATATTTGTAGTGGGTTGATGAGCGCCTATTTGACAATGTCTTGGCAAAAATTGGCATATGACGGCTACTCAGAAGTGGTTGGAGAACAGAGTCTAAGTGTTATAGACTTTTATCAAATCACACTTTTCCGAGGTTGCACTTAATGAGTATCTATAAACATATGTCATAAGAGCTACTCTATTGGACTCACGGAGAACGGAAATCTCCAGTAGAACAAAAGGGYATAAGCATATTTGCATCAAAGAATATTAAATCCTTGTCTGAACTTCTCGAAACCTCACCACGGTTCAAGTAGATGGTGGATGGACACCAAGTATTGGAAATAGGGACGAGGCTTACAAAATGTGTATTGGAAGGAGGCGTAGGCAGCATTCTCCAGATTTCTGCCAACCGAGAAAAACTATTCACAGGCGTGCCTTCTCAAGCACCAACGAACGAAATATGGTATAGAATAGTATATCAATGGTTTAGTGAAGCTCAGTACAACTCAGGCAGCATTTTCTGCTCAGAATGGTGGTAACTTGGTTCTTATGTATGTGGTGATTTCCTTATGTAGGACTCATACATGGAAGAAGAGACCAATTAATAAAATTAGAACATTAGGATTTCCTGACTGCTAATCCAGAAGTTGACTGAACCTGCACAAACTGCAAAAGCCTACAGATAAAACACTGCTGAGTAAAGAACTCTCTTTAGCCAGAAATCACCACTTCATCCATGTCATCTTTTATCTTCTTTAAGGCAGTTAAAAAAAAGAAGGGGGGGGGGGGAATCGCTAGATATTTATTATGAGTTGGGAAATGGATCTATGGATGTTTGAGAGGAAGTTATTCCACCTGGCACATATTGTGGGACATAGAGTCGTAGAATTTTATCCTAGAACTTCGTACAACTTAACTGATTAATGCCTTTATAAGTCATTGTCAATACGTCTAAATACTATACCAGTGTGAAGTGGTTATCAAAAAGACAGCGTTTTGAGGTTATCTATCCAAGAATCCAGATTCGGGTATGTACCAAAATAAGAAATTTCAAGCAAACAATTGGCGAGCCCACAGCTCAACAAAGCAACATGGCGCAGCGGAAGCGCGCCGGGCTCATAACCCGGAGGTCCCCCGATCGAAACGGGGTGTTGCTAACGCACGCATCTCATTTTTTTGCATTTTTCTTTTGCATCACAAGCCTGCGGCATGACTTCGGCATTTCAGCCCAACTGCAGCAAGCGAGACCATCAATGACGATGCTGGCTGGCGCTAAAATAGCCGCAGCGTCTAGTCGCGACGGGGAGACTTCTCCAGATCTGTGAGACTGAGAGGCTGTGAATTGAAGATCCATGTTTACTCAAAAACAGATCCACGAACGACAACGCCAGAATTCACAACAAGTTTCCAGCGATGGAGCAGAGACAAGATGAAGCTGGGGCTTCGACATTCCCGACAAACCCTAAAGACTTCGATTCGGACGATAGGATATCATTTTCGAAGTTGAGCAACAAGTTCATTTTGGAGAATGATGATGGTGCAGAGTTCGAGTTCGACGATGCGATCAAGCGATGGATTCCCGTAGTTGACGAAGCATTATTGGAGGAGCAACAGAAGGCATACAGGGTCTCAGGCGTAGATGAGAGCGAACCCGTAGAGGCTTTGAAGAAGAAGCGCAAGAAGGAGTATGTCAATGGAGAAGATGTGAGTTAATTTCTCCTTACGTAAATTTTGACCAATTCCGATGGCGAGTTTGAAAAGAGCTTCTTTCTATATACTGATGATCTTACAGGAAGGCGGAAGAGCTGTCAAAGCGCCTAAGAAATCCAAAGCC
Source organism: Pezicula radicicola (assembly GCA_003008705.1). NCBI lineage: Eukaryota > Fungi > Ascomycota > Leotiomycetes > Helotiales > Dermateaceae > Pezicula > Pezicula radicicola. The sequence goes on along the minus strand of PDUO01000064.1, from coordinate 229,759 downwards.
CCTCTACCACCCCGCGCGAACACAGCAGTCTACGTAACCGGTCTTCCCTCTGACGCAACAGTAGAAGAAGTAGCTGAAGTTTTCTCCCGAAAGTGCGGTGTCATCGCTGAAGAAATAGATAGCGGCAAACCTCGTATTAAGCTGTATACCGACGAGAGGGGTGTTTTCAAGGGTGATGCTCTGGTTGTGTTTTTCAAGGCCCCATCGGTCGATATGGCGATTATGCTGTTGGACGATACAGATTTTCGGATTGGTCAGTCGGGTAGTAGGATGAGAGTGCAGGCTGCGGAGCAGAGCTATAAGAAAGTACAACATAATGAAGGAGGAGCGGATGAAAAGGAACGACCAAAGACGAGTATGAAGGATAAGCAGAAAATCATTAAGAAAACACAGAAGCTCGATGCGAGATTGGCGGACTGGGACGATGATGAGCCTTCAGCTGTCGTGGAGACAAGCTCGAAATGGGATAAGGTCGTTATACTAAAGCACATGTTCACACTAGATGAATTGGCCGAGGACCCAGCTGCAATTTTGGATATCAAGGAGGATATCAGAGAGGAATGCAGCAAGTTGGGTGAAGTTACAAATGTAGTCTTGTTTGATATGGAGGAGGATGGCGTAGCTAGTGTAAGATTTTCGAATGCTGAGGCCGCGAAGGCTTGCATAGGAGTCATGAACGGTCGAAGCTTTGCAGGACAGACGGTGGAGGCGTATATTTCTGACGGACAGGAGCAATTTAAGAAGTCGAAGAAGAAAACGGAGGAAGATACCCCGGGCGAAGTAGAGACGAAGTCATGAGCTGCGGAGTGGGATGCTGTCGAAAGTCATGTAAGGATATATCTGGACAAATGCAATAGCGGATAGCTGGTAGAACTAACTGGTTAGGGCAGGCCAGAACACACATCTTCTGGCTAGGAGGTTGTATAATAGCGCTCACGGAGAGCATTCAACTGAGGCATTGTTGGTCGTGCATTTGCTGCAATTCTGTTCGGTCATACATTATGTGAACATTGAAATAGGAATTCCACATCATTCAATAGCTATCTTCTCTTCTGCTGAAAGCGAAACGACTTGCCATGGAGCTTTGCTACTTTACTTGGAAGACTTCGAATCCTCACCCGGCGAATGAAGGCACTTCCGAGGTTATTGTCAGTACCTGCTTGGACCTTTTGATTTTAGTTCTATCTCTGGGCATGATATCATTATTAATCATGAAACCATTTTATCTTCTCGTCTGAAAACAGCTACAGGCCCAGTAGACCATGATAAAATTTGAAAGGAATGCATAACATGCGTGAACAGAACATAATGCAATGAACGAAGGACGCTTTATAGCTTTTGCATGGCGGCCTGGAAGACAGGTCAGTTGGTAATTCTTGTATAATGTTAAAGTTGCAACTCACAATATCAGTTGACTGCACGTAGTCCTCGAATTCGGCGATCTCCTCCTCCAAATCAGCAAGACCAATCTTGTCATCCTCAATGACAAGGTTGATCTGCAACTTCTTGATACCGAAACCAACTGGAACAAGCTTGGAAGCACCCCAGACAAGACCATCCTTTTCGATTCCTCGGACGGCTTCTTCAAGTGCCTTCATGTCGGTCTCATCGTCTGAGGAATTGTCAGAATCCTGTCATAATCACCAAGAAGAGAAAATAAACTTACCCCAAGGCTTGACATCCATGGTTACAACAGACTTGGCAGCTGGCTTAGTCTTTCCTTCCTTCTTCTTCTTGTACTCTGCCAAGCGCTCTTCTCTGATTCTTGCTGCCTCAGCATCTTCCTCCTCATCATCACTACCAAACAGGTCTACATCGTCATCCTCCTCCTCTGCAGCTGGTGCCTTTGCAGGGTTCAAAGTGACCTCGGAAACATCAGGGCCGTATGTTGTGTAGGCCTTTGAAGCGTCACCGGGCAGGGTCGCGAAATCAGCCTCGTGAGAAGCAATGTGCTTGTACCATCTGGCGGCGTGGGGGAACTTCTTGGCGTCTGGTGCAGAAGAGATAGCCTTGAATGTAACAACGTCGGCTTGGGATGGTTGATAGCTAAGTGCACGTCAGCGATATTGTTCCACTTTTGGACTTCAAAAGGGCACGAAGGGAAAATTAAGGTGCATTTATATGTACTGGTGCCCTTCATCTCCAGGTTCTTGAAGCCGCACTGTAACACGGACCGATGTTGCTCATCATGAAGTGTAGTAGTGTTTGAGGTTGAAGCTGTGCGCAGATTGAGGACAACAACACAAACTTCTCCAACCAGAGGAGAAAGCACAACGGAAAAACAAGCTACAGAAGGAAGTATAACGTACCCAACAATGTAGGAGCGAGTGGTCAAGAAGTTGTTAAGTACTGAGTCATGTTAATTGTTGTCGCTTTTTCAATGTTATGGCCAGAGTGCTCGTCGTGGAGGATGTGCTTACCCGTAAGACCGGTATCTGAGACAAGGTCGGTGAATCCCATCTTCGCGGTGTCTGGAGGAGTATTTGTGTGGTGGTTTGGTGAGGAAAGGTAGAGTAGGTCGCGGTGAGGTTAAGTTGGAGATGGAGGGGCTGGAGTTTTTCGTCTCTGAATGTGTTCGCGCTAAAATTAGGAGTGTTTATAACTGACAACTAAGTACGCACCTCCCCCGCCAATTATGATACAAACACACCCAAAGCTCGAGACTTCGCGCTCGAAGCTACGAGATGCTTCGACCGCGCAGTAACATGATGTATTTCTACAAACCTGTTGCTCCTATTCCTTAAAATGTTTGTCACCTCTTTGTACATTAGACCAGAGCCTTTAATTCTACCTTAATACAATCAAGTATGCTCTCAAGACAAGTACGAATACCTGCTCGGTCGTGTATAGCTGCCGTTGCTGAAGGAAGACTCGGACTGGGAGTTCGGAATGGAACCAGATTTGCCGCTGCAGCTCTTCGAAGACAACCGAACTTACCATGCCAAAATTTACTCCCTATCGCTGCGGTTCGTACATACGCCAATGGACGCGGACGTCCCCATCCTCCAGGCGGCACCCATCGCATGGACATGAGCGGTGGAGAAGAGAAGTCAGCTTTGGAAGAGTATGGAGTTGACCTGACAGCACGAGCAAAAGCAGGGAAGCTAGACCCAGTCATTGGTAGAGACGCAGAGATTCATCGGACAATCCAAGTCCTGTCGCGCCGAACGAAGAACAATCCTGTGTTGATTGGAAATGCAGGAACTGGAAAAACGGCTGTGATCGAAGGACTTGCTCAACGAATAGTCAGAGGAGATGTGCCAGAGAGTGTCAAGGAAAAAAGGGTGATTACTCTCGACCTTGGGCAGCTCATTGCAGGAGCAAAGTTTAGAGGTGACTTTGAGGAACGATTGAAAAAAGTGCTGAAAGAGGTCCAAGAGGCAGAAGGTAGCGGTAAGTTGAACATTGTCATTTTGCTAATATGCTCAAACTAACTCGATGATTCAACGTAGTAATCTTGTTTGTGGACGAATTGCACATATTGCTTGGCCTTGGCAAGGCCGAAGGAAGTATTGATGCCTCCAACTTGCTTAAGCCAGCACTGTCGCGAGGAGAACTTCAATGCTGTGGTGCAACGACCCTAGCTGAATATAGATTGATCGAGAAGGATGTTGCCCTTGCAAGAAGATTCCAACCTATATTAGTCAACGAGCCAACAATTCAAGATACCATAAGTATTCTCCGAGGCATCAAGGAGAAATACGAAGTGCACCATGGTGTAAGAATAACAGACGGAGCGTTGGTAGCAGCAGCGACTTATAGCAATCGATACATTACCGATCGTTTTTTGCCGGACAAAGCCATTGATTTGATGGACGAAGCTGCAAGTGGTCTGAGGCTACAGCAAGAAAGTAAGCCCGAAGACATCATGCAATTAGACCAGAGAATTATGACCATTCAGATCGAGCTCGAGAGTCTACGAAAGGAGACCGATATTGCAAGCAAAGAGCGTCGCGAAAAGCTTGAAGAAACACTCAAAGGATTCCAGGAAGAAGCTGCCGTGCTTACCGAGAAGTGGGAGAAAGAACGAGCTGAGATAGAGGCCATCAAGAAAACAAAGGAAGACCTTGAAAAAGCTCGCATCGAGCTCGAGCAAGCGCAGCGAGAGAACAATTTTGGTCGAGCTGGAGAGTTGAGGTATGCAATCATACCCTCACTCGAAAGTAAATTGCCAAAAGACGGAGAGACTGGACCAAAGACTGGAGAGGACACCCTTATTCATGATGCCGTGACCGCAGATGATATTGCTGCTGTTGTCGCGCGAGTTACTGGCATTCCCGTCTCTAAGTTAACTTCTGGACATGTAGAGAAGTTGATCCAGATGGAGAAGACCTTGATCGAGTCAGTGAAAGGGCAGAATGAAGCAGTGAGTGCTGTTGCCAATGCTGTTCGCATGCAACGTGCAGGGTTGAGTGGTGAGAACAGACCGTTAGCATCCTTCTTCTTCTTGGGGCCTACGGGAGTCGGTAAGACGGAACTATGTAAGAAACTTGCGAACTTCCTCTTTTCAACTGAATCCGCTGTAGTCAGATTCGATATGTCTGAATTCCAGGAAAAACACACCATATCTCGATTGATCGGTAGTCCCGCGGGGTACGTTGGTTACGATGATGCGGGACAACTTACAGAGGCTGTTCGAAGAAAGCCGTACGCGGTGTTACTCTTCGATGAGTTCGAGAAGGCTCACCGAGATATATCCGCATTGTTGTTGCAGGTTTTAGATGAAGGGTTTTTGACGGATAGTCAAGGACACAAAGTTGATTTCAGAAATGCTTTGATTGTCTTCACGTCCAACCTTGGAGCGGATATTTTGGTAGGCAACGATCCATTACACCCTTATGTCGAGGATGAAAATGGAGACATTTCGCCGAAGACGAAGGAGGCCGTTATGAGCGTTGTCACAAGTAACTGTAAGGCCCTCACTCCAAAGTAAGTTGTACACAAGCTAACCGAGACAGACGCCCCAGAATTCCTCAACCGTATCGACGAATTTATTATCTTCAAGCGTCTTTCAACAGAAGCACTCCGAGACATTGTTGACATACGTCTCAACGAACTTCAACGAAGATTAGACGATCGAAGAGTGACTCTCCAGGTCGATGACAGTGTTCGACAGTGGCTAGCAGAACGAGGTTATAATCCAAAATTTGGGTGAGTTGTTTTCTTAGCATCATTTGAGGGTTCTGGCCTCCGGAGATTCCTCTCCCATCTCCTTCAAGGAAAAGCACCACTGACTCTTGTATCTATAGCGCGCGCCCGCTGAATAGACTAATTTCGAAAGAAATTGGCAATGGACTGGCGGACAAGATCATTAGAGGTGATATTAGAAAAGGGGATACTGCAAATGTCAAGGTGAATGAAAATGGGGATGGGTTGATTGTAGAAACTAAGGAATCGCTTGGTGTGTAAATATCGGAGGCGTTTGAAAAGCGGGCGTTAGAAGACAAACTCGACTCATAATTGATGTATAGTATTGTACTCTTGATGTAAATCTACTCTCCTCTTTGGAGAAGAATTGGTGTTAGAGGGGGCTTTATTTAGATATGAAAAGCAAATGTTAGAATATAAAACTCGACGAAGCTTTTGGGTGGTTATGATCTTTGCATCCATAAGTACCCTCGTACCTAAGCAGATTTTTTGACTCTAAGTTCACCTGAAAAGCTACCGTCCTTACTCACTATACCTTTTATATTAAATTACTTAGCCCATCTTGGTAATCCCCATAGAGAGAGCTACGAAGACCCAAGACAACCTTACAACTCCTCACTGACCAACGACCCCCTCAATCCAGCCCTCCAAAACCCCAGCAATCTCATCACTATTCCTCTCCATAAACTGCAAATGACCATTTCCAAACACGCCAATATCTTCCAATCTCAAATGACTTGCATTGACACCAGCTTGTTGTAAAAAAGTAACAGTGCATTGATCATAAAGAGCATGATAACTTGATTCTCCGGTTTCAACTAAAACACTTATGTTTTTTAAATTGATTAGTTGGTGGTCTGGTTCCGTTTGTAGAATGCATCCTGCTAGGGAGGAATTGGTGTTGGGTGGGATGGTGGTTGTTTGTAAGGGGGTAGGACTTGAGGTGTTTATTGGAGGATTGTAGGTTAAGGGGATATCTGTTAGGCCGTATGGACGTGCTGGTGTGTTGTTTGTGAACACTGTGTCTTGGAATGGGGGCCCGCTTGGTTCGATACTGATTATTGCTTTTATTTTTTCTGGTCGGGCGTCGGCCCATAGCCAAGGGTATAAGCCTCCTTGAGAATGTGATATTAGGATTACGGGGCTGGGAAGCAAGTCTAGGAATGCGGTGCCTGCTGCTTGCATGTTGGTTTCTTGGGTGGTGGCTGAGGCTACGAATTGGACGTTTGAGGAGTAGTAGGTATCAAATATGGGGTCACCCATCGTGCCGTTCTTGAAGGATTGGGTAAGTAGGGGAAAGTCATGGGAGAAGTAGACTTACTCCAGGCCATTGGGTGTGAAGATGGGCCTGTGGCCACAGGTTATAAAGTTGGGTGGCAGTAAAACGCTGCTGAATGGTTTCTGCAGGGTAGGTAGAAAGTGTTATATTGCTGTTGGGCCACCAGGCTGACCGACCACGTGCAGTCTGGTCTATTATGTAGATTTCATATCCAAGATCCAGAAACCGCGATGCCCATCCTTTGGTGCCATCAGGCTTGTTTAACCAATTCTATAGTGGGGTCAGAGATGGTCTGAAGAAATATTTGCAGGGGAGCCAACCGTTCCAGTCTGCCCTTGACCATGAATGAAAACGAGAGGATATGGCTTGCTTGTACCGTTCGCTGGCGTGAGTCTCTCTACGTACATCTGGTTGGCGAACAGATGGCCAGAGGGAGTGTTAATATAATTGCCGCCTGTATAGAAGTATTCTCGTACGGCACCGGTCTCCGCCGCCGAAACCAGTCTCGCGAGGAGGAGCAATACTGCTGCATAGAGTAACTGCATTGTTGAAGGATTCATATCTACCTACTTAGCTGAAGAATAAATCAAAAATTGAAAAGCCATTACGGGGAAGGACTTTGTACTCTGTAAATATGTGCCGAATGCTGGTCAATTCAAGGGAGCCAAGGGAATCAATTGGCCATTTTAATTGGTGGGCTGACTCTGTGACTGGCCTAGGTGCAGATTTCGTGCATATAGGAGAGCCAGGGACACTGATCCTTGTATTTCTTCTTGTACGCAGGGGTGGCAGGCTAGTTAAGCAAAACCTGACAGAAGTAACATATTGATGTGCGCATGGAATAACTTGTGCTGCTTGTGTGACTGACAAGTGCAGAGCTAGGTACTGCTCAAAGAGCCGTGATCTTAGGACTTGAGAGTTTGAACCTATCCAGGTAAGGAGACAGCAAATAAAAAGAACATTGGCCGAGAAGACAATAAATGATGCTGTAGTATGGTGGACAACACGTACGTGAGGCCTCTTGTCCTGTTCTGCTGTCCCAATGCTCCAAAGTATCAAGCCTCTATGCAAAATGCCAACCCAATGCAACTCCGTCTACTTTTCCTGAGAGCTCTACCCTCGTCCTCCATTGTAGTCAGCACCACCAGCCTTCCTCAGTCTGATCACAATGTCCTTCTCATCCAAGTCGCCTTTGTCCCGTGCATCAACCTGGATGCTGTGGTGGCTCAGAACCTTCTTCACCTCTCCACTCTGAATACTGACTCTCGCCTTGCGCATAACCTTCGTACCCTCGCCGATCCAGATGATAAGCGCAAACTTCACCCGTTTACTCTCGGTATCGTTGGCATATTCTACTCGAACGTAGGCGTATTGCGCTTGCGATTCATCGAGCTTTCCCTTCAGTTCGTCGAGACCGCCTGTGCCAGTCGATGTCAGGGTCAGCGCATCGCCCGAGGCAGCGGCGTAGGAAATTATGAGCCAATTAGTCTCGTCCTTGTCAGAACGGACAGCATCGTAGGCGGCGAGAATCTCTGGGGAGTTGGCTCCTGCTATGCGGGTTCCCGGGGTTAGTATTACTTGCCATTTTCAAGGGAAAACAGGATATGAGGACTGAGACAGGATTCACCTGCGGAACCAAATCACCGGCTCCAGGGACAGTTCATCATAGGTGTGTAGCACAACTCTCGGGGGGGATAACGTACACATGGTTAGGAGGTTTTGTGGTCAATCAATGAACCTGGAAGATTGAATTGGAGGGGTGAGTTGACCGTCGGGCGAACGTGGGGTTGCGCTCGCTTGGCGAACTTGTTGACAGGCAGTTCCTGGAAACTCTTCTCTTTAATAATAATGGCAGACAACGATAAGTAGCAGTATTAATCTAAATACATGCAGACGTTATAAAAGTGTTAAGTGTCTAACCATATGAGACTGTCCTCCAAATCTAGTTCCTAATAAGCAAATGCCTCCTGTCTGTCCGTAACATTTTGAAACCGTTTGGGCCTGATGGTTCAGGCGGCATCTGAGGTGAGATACAATTTCATTGGCACACCATCCAACCACTCATCAACATCACCACAAACCACCAACCAAACCGTGAGCTTTTGACTTCAAATCATGTCCAGCAGATCCTCTACTATGACACAACCTGAGTACATTACGATCTTTACGGAGTTTTAAGTCGCCGTTGAAGAGGACGTCTCACAGATTTTCCACGCTCAAGCGATAGACTTCAAGACTGCGACCAAGTGAACAGAGATACTTCGACCACTATGGGGAGCTTCAGCATTCCAGGCACTTTCTTGGGCCACATCATTGAACGGCCAGAGACTGTTCTACTTGTTTCTGGTGATGCTTTCCTCTCTTGATTTTCAGTGGGCTCGTACTTCTTGGGACTAGGATGTAGAAGATGTTTGTTAGCTGAAGATATGCACAGAGTGGAAATATTGTGTCCTGCTTGATGAATTTCGGAGTTCTGCCGATTATGTTTCCTATATCGAAGGCATTTCTATTCTAGGGAGACCACTGACTTTCGATGTCGCATTTTCAACGAGTATCATGCGCCGAAAGCCTGTTGGTCAATCGAGCCCTGCTATCACGAGGGTTATTTTCATACTCCAGTAACAGCGGAACAGCAAAATATAGCGTCCAAAAGTCACCTTATCCATGCTGCCGGCGGTTCCTCTATGTTGTGAAGAGAAACAACTGCAAATGGCCGTACCAGAAGGAAAGGAAAAGTCGACCCTGGATAGCCTGCGCTCTGTGGACGTGGGTAGCAGCTAGGCCAAGAAACAAGAGGTGATGTCGATATGAATGTCCTAGCTTGGTACCATCATTGGACAAGCCTGGAGAAAGAAGCAGATGGAAAGAATAGCCAAGCGGGTCCAAGGCGGAAGAACTGGAGTCATCTTGAACGCTGGTGGACGCAGATGCGAGACGTGGGAGCAATGGATTTTGTAGAAGAACACTGGCTATGCAAGCCCATCCCAACGACTTCTGAGGACATCATTCTTCCTGCAGTATAACTAGCCCGAGGAAATAGTACTATTTCTGTCACTCGGTGGTGTACTCCGTGGCAGGCCTGCTTAGTTCTTCAGTGGGAATGATAGGCAGCAAGTGTCGATTTTCAATGCGGAAAGATTTATGGGCGTAGATCAGCCGGGCGCAAGTTCAACACGTCCAGAAGCATAAGGTCCGGGGTATCGAACTATTATACGCATCGAGAATGTCACCGACGTGTATTTGTCAAATTACTAAAGCCGGACACTCCCTCTATCAACGCACCGAATTCTTTCAGACAAACAATCTCCCTTGCATAAACGTAGCTATTCGAAATTACACCCATGCTGTTGCACCCCTCGCAAAGCTAAGCCTGGGGCCTTGCTGCTATTGTACCAAAGAGTATCGGCACGCCAACGAATACAGCAAGTATGTCTCTGGAGCCTTCGATAGCTCAGTGTGAGCGATTGCCATCCTCGTCCTCAGCAGTTATTGACCCATCTCTTGCACACACAGGCATGCCATTGAGGTCCACTACAACGAAGCCAGTCATGTCTCAACAAAACTTCTATACCCGTTAGGACGAACTGAAATCATCATTGGTGTCAGCATTCTCGTTAACGAGATGGAAAGGTTCGTGATAGAAAGTCGAAGAATATGGCGTCAATTTGTCTATTACTAATTGAGAGTTTCGTCAGTTGACGCCTAATTTAGGAAAGTGACGGATGGCTGGGTAGTAAATAAGGGACTTTCTCACGGGTTACTTACAAGTGCCTAAATCAGGATACCCTGTTCCTCCTAGTGCTCCTCCTGGAAGCGTTTCTGTATCAGTAAACGCAGCTGGGCAGATGGTCGTTGTACATGGCGCAACAAAGGTATCTGGAGGCGGAGGATTAACCATAGTGGTGAGTCCCAGGTCATCAGGCCCACCGCTGTAATAGTCAACCCCATTGTCCTAAAAATACGGGATATTGTCCATCGGCGACTAGTATAGCATCTTCCCATTATCTTCTTCCGCTGGGTACTGCCAGGGATGATTAGCCCTTGAAAATCAACATGCTTCCGAGTAACTCCAACTGGGCTTACATTGTCGCCAAAGCTGGCATGTTCACCAGCTGAATCTGTCTCTGGTTGGCCGTTGGAAGTCAAGGCTTGATCTGTTAATTCGTATTTTTGTTGCCGTCTTTTAGAACAGTACAAATCTGGTTGTCGGCCAAAAAAGACGGCTGCGGGCCCGTCCGGACTGCTATTTAGAAGTTTCTGAACAGTTTCAAGATACTCTGTTGGTACTCTTCATCTATGAGATAGCTTTGAGGCAGATTACTCATACTTTTGAGGGTATTGAATTATGTCTGAGTTGCGCCCCTTGGCCTATTGAAAGCAATATTTGGTGTAATTCCGAAGGACCCCTTGAGCGTCTCTCTACACACCCTGTCCGCTCCATAATTGTTGACGCACCATAGACCAGCTCCAACCAGCTGTTGGGCTTCATTGTAGGATTAGTTGAACCTTTAAAAGTCAAATTAATATTAAGCTATGGCTAGAAAACACCAAGGTATGGTGATCAAGTAGTCTTAGAGCATCTTTCGACAACAGATTTATTCCAAGTTGAACGAATAGTCCTGCAATGGGATTATACTACGTATCGGGCAGTAGGATTGCACGTTCTGGGTGCTAGGCTGATCTCTCCTTGGCCCCTATAGCAATCACAACCGCCCACTGTAGTTCTAGTCCCACAACACAAGGCGAGTCTCTAGTGGGGTAAAATAAGGTAGGTATGCTAAACGACGAAGCTTATATTGACGTCGTGCCGCCTCCTCACTTCATCCAACCTCACTACACCCTTTGTTAGCTTTACTACAATGTAGCCTGCCAGTCCTTTACCCCGTGCTCTGTACGAAAGGATGGATAATCCAACGATGGTGGTCAGACAAGAAGTAATTCTCAACATTGCTGATTGGTACCTACTTATGGAAACCAATAGTCTTGTGCACAAGTCAAGGTATCGTGCGACAGGGAGATTTTCTAGAGACTTCGTGTTTGGTCCTTCTCCTGATGTTGAGTTATTTGCTTGTGAGCGATTGAGTTAGTCTCAATAACTCAAAGGCTGAATGACTGCACAACACAGTGTGCAGCTGGAAGCGACTACAATACTAGTTGCTCAAATGTTGTTAGCTGCTCACCAACAGATACGTCGGGTGAAAGCACAGTTACGACTCCTCCAGGCTAGAGGTTACAACTCAGCCTTGGTCAAGAAAAGCTGTGACTGGCTCGGCCGCTTTGACTTCAGACCAGTCAGCCCAGGCCAGCTGGCTTTCCTCTCTTTACTCTGGCGACACCGGAGTTGCGACTACTGTTCCATCAGTAAGTGGTATTTCGAGTTCTGGTGGAGAGGGAGGAGGGGAACGAGTCCTCCCACTACGATAACCACAACAACCAGTACACCAATGCAGATAGAACCGCAATTCCCGATAATTAGCAGAGACTCTGGTACTCCCTACTGCTTCTCTCAACATAATGATGGAACATATGTTTCGTTTAACATAACAGGGGTAAATCAGGTCATCGGTTATCTATGCGAAACTACAGACAACACTTTGGCACCCGGTGGACCAGCTTATACTATTGAGTATTCAGACCAGACCGGGATTAACGTTATTGCACATGCACAGTGGGCAGACGATCAAAGTGGTTGTCCTTCCGAAGTGACGATCCGGATGTACGGAGATAGTTGTATCGCATTGCTTGATATACGCTCTAAAGAATGCAAGACTCTCTTCAAATGCCTCCGCATCCAGAAAAACAAAAAATAAAAAAAGGGAAAAAGTCCATTGTCATAACAAACGTATAGGTAATGATGGAAGCACAACAGTAAATTACGGAAGTAGATGTATCATTGACACACCTGATAACGATGTACTAAATGGGAATTATACGCCCAACTTTCGGGATCAGGAAGTTCAGCCTGTAGCTGTAATGAAGATGGATGTACTCCTTCACCTACTTGTTGTGCAGATGGTAGTTGTTGCCCTAGGGGATCTACTCAGCGTTCACAATATGAAGAGACTACTTTGACAAGAGAGCGACTCATCCCTGAGAGTGCTATGTCGAATAGCAGTAGCTCGACAAAGTTGAAATTTGGTTCTTCTGATTTGTGGTTTTGAAGGATGTTTATGGGAGGATTTGGGTTGGTTGTTTGTAGTTTGGGAATAAATAGAATTGTAAGACGCCTCGCATCGTGGTGTATGGAAATATCAAGCACTTGGTAGGTTAGGTATGTGATATGTACTGCATACCTAATTAGGAAGGAAAAGCGAAAGGAGAAAGGAGAAAGGGGCAGGGGGGGGTGGCAGGATGGGGAAGGACAGCTCGATGAATCAAACCAACAAAAACCCTAGATTTCGATCACAGGGCCTTTTTCGTGTAGTAATAGTTACCTAACTTATTTACGCAGCTTCCTTTTATAAGCTATTAATTTAGGGCTAATAGCTTAAAGGATTGGAAGCCATACCACTGGTACTGGTGGTGCACGAGGTACTCGATTACCTAATCCGGACAGAGGACAGACTGGTGACAACCTCGAAATGCCGTCTTCCGTCAACAAACAAAACGCATGCAACTATTCAAACACCCCACCAATTTGGCGAGATCTCTTCCTCTTTATCCTCTTGATACACACTACGGAGTATACTCTTCTCAGACCACAGCGTATTCGTTTGGTGATGATAGATACTCTACAGGTTTGGCAGTTCTACCGGTAGTGTAGTCCCGCAAGACTTCCCTTTTTGTATCCTTTCGTGGACTCGAGCAAAGTTGCAGAGTTGGGATGAAGTTTGAAATGCGAGGTCCCAGCCTCATTTATATCTCCTTTATTGGCGTAACCTTTTCTCTTGGAAACAAATTGATAGGATGAGCTTCATATCAGCGCGCATCGGCCTTTTTTCCCCCGGTACTGGTAGTGCCTAGTACAAACCACTCATACTTTGAAGGGTTAGAAGGAGGCGATATGGCGGATCGGGGGGTATCCTGGTCTTCATCCAACATCTCATGAGCTGAGCTACTGGAGGGTAGCCAGTTGTACGATTCATGCGAAAAGTGCAAGATATAAGAAACAGTAATTGAAACGGCTTTGTCAGTATAGATAGTCATCGTCGAGGGGGGAAGTCTTTTCGCGCCCAATCATCTTTCAGACTTTTGACTTATTGATCCGTGCAGTCTATGCTGCATTCAAAATCTTTCAAATGTTCAAAACAACTATAGAGTTTCTTTTGTCTTTTTGAAGTTATACCTGCTTAATGCATTTTTGTTTCTCTGATCTTCCTTTGGAAATTCTTTCTTCTTTTGCTTCTTTTTCGCCGCCGGTCGGATTCTTTCCTTCTATGTAATTAGAGCGACTGGCATCGTCGAAATTAATGTAATTCGAGATCATTAGTAGGTGGGTGAAGAAGCTTTTCAGATCGCCTTCTCATATTGTGCTAATTGGCGATCATAGAACTCTTTTGTCTCACTTATCAGGAAGCATGATTTTACATATCATTTCAATACAGGTTCTCCTGTCTGGAGTTCTTGGCATCGCAGCAACAGAAGACCAGATAACTACAGAGTCGCCTTCACAACCAGCTAACGATATCTCAATAATATCAACAACTACCCTTTCAATCTATGACAGCATCTCCGAACAATCATCTGCGAAGTGGGACTTGCGTGCTAGAGAGCCAGATCCAGATCCAGAAACAGTAATGTCACTTCATCTCAAGCAAAATGCAATACTTCCCGAATGCTCAGGGTTCGTCGCTTCAGTAAATGCCACGGGATTGGCGTCGATAGCCATACTTTCCTCAGCCTCAATAGCACTTTCTTCAGGCTCGGTAGCAGCTGTCGCATCACTTTCTTCAGGATCAGCAGCAGCAGTCGCATCAGCACAATTAGCTATTAACTCGACGGCCGAGTCGGCTTCACAAGCAGTTGCAGTGGCACAATCTTCAGCTTCAAATCTTATTTCTTCTGCTTCATTGTCAGCGGCGAGCGTAGTGGTAAGGGCCCAACTCTCGAAACTTGGTACATGGAAGAGTTTCAATATTGATTACGGAATTTTATGTATAGGCATCGGCTCTGGCGGCTCAAACGGCTGGAATTGCAAGTGCTCAACAACAAGCAAGCGCTGCTATAGCGTCAGCAACCGGTAAGTTTTTTCTCTCTCCAAAACACCCTATAATTGTCAAAACAAAGATCTAATAGATTCTACTAGGCGAGGTAGTTGCAGCGAGTTCATCATTCCTGTTTGGTGCATCAGTAGCCACGAATAGCGCACAAGCAGCAGCTCAGGCTTTAGGAGTAAGTAAACTTCTCGTGAATATGTACAAAAGGCATAGAAAGACTGACCAATAATTCTTACCGTTATTTAGGCATCAGTAGCAACACAATTAGCAAGTGCAAGTCAAGCAGTAGCTAGTATCCGAGCAACGACAATACCCATCCCCAACGCGGCAATAGGAATAGCAGTAGCATCCATCGGATCCTCACTCCTCTCGATTCTCTCCTTCTATCTCCTCACACGCCGTCATCAAAAACTCAAATCTCAAAAAAGAAAAAGAAAAAATTCACGAAAAAATGCACAACCATCGAGCGAAAACGAAAACGACGACGACGACGACGACGATGATGCCAATACAAATAACATGTCCCATGATTTCTCTCAAGATATAAAAGATCCTTTATATTATTCTGATCCGACGGATGATCTACATCCAGTTTTTAAAACCAAAGGAAAACAAAGGGAGGGATTGAACTTAAATTCAAGTACTTTACCTTTACCTTTCGAATCTTCGTCGCCAAATGGGAGTGGTGGGAGACCCACTTTTAACAGGAGTCAAAGTCAGAAAACTGTATCTACGGGTTCAAAACCTGTTTCTTGGATTGCATTCCAACCTCAATTTTCTAGTAAGGGGAGTGTTATTTTGGATGCGCCGGTTGATGGGTCTCATTTGAGAAAACTACAATCTCAATCACAAATCCAAGTCCAGCAACAACAACAAATACAAATGCGGAAACAGGGAGGTGTTGGTAATGGAAGTGGAAGTGGATTGAGAGTTATGTCGAGAGCTGTGGATTCTGAAGATGATGAGGATGATGAGGATGATGAGGAAGAAGAGGAGGCGAGAAGGCATGAGGCTAAGAAGGGTAATGGTACTATTACTATTTCTATGATTCCTGAGGAGAGGGGGGAGACTGAGCCTGAGCAGAAGGCTACTTTTGCTAAGGCTACGTTGGTTAAGATTGGGAAGGAGAAGGAGAAGGAGAAGCAGAAGGGGAAGAATGGGAAGGTGGGATTGGCTTTATGATTTTTATGATTTATGTTTGATTTGATACCTGGTGGTTGAGATTTGGTGTGTGATGGATTGAAGGTTGGGAAGTTGAAAAGTGTAATGGTTGGGTCGATGTTTGGAGGATGGATGGGCGATTGATGGAGGCGGAGACGGAGATTATTTGGTAACCTTTGTTGCTTTCTCCGTGGACTTTCGAGATTTATCTATATACCTTGTAATATTCGTAATATTAAGCTGCGAACAAAAAGTCTTTGCGGACGATTTCGTAGCTGAATTGAAAATTGTCTTTCATCAAAACTTCTAATACTTTGGTCTATAAAAATGGGGTGGTGACTTTCCGGTCATTTTAGTACAGTTACAAATATTACAGACATTCTACTTTTACAATGAAATCGTGCCATCCTCTCAAAGTTGCACTAATAACGACTGGACGAACTCTCGCAACTTCTCAACGGGAACATCCTCCTTAATCCCCAATCGTCTACACTGCACCTCACACACCCCCTCCCCCTTCCACCTCCGTCCAATAACAACAATAACCGGATAACCTACCAAATCCGCATCCCGCATCTTCCAAGGAAAAGATACGCCTCGGTCATCGAGCACAAGATCAAGTAGTTGGTTATCAGGCGAAACTCCAGGGGTTGATTTCAGAGCATCGTAGACTTCTAGAGCTGCAGATTCCAGATCCTTGCCTGGTACAATGACGACTTCGAAAGGAGCCATTACGCGCGGCCAGTTGAGTCCTCGTTCGTCCGCTAAAGTATCTGCTACAGCACCTATCATGCGAGAGATTCCGATTCCGTGACAGCCCATTTGCATTGCAACGACCTTGGTTGATCCGGCGGGGTCTTTTGGGGTTTTCGAGCTAGAGCTGACTTCTGGCTTGTTCTCTTCTTCTAGGTATTGAACTGGTACTGAGATTGTGGCTTCTAGTGGTTCACTGTAGCGAGTGCCGAGGTGGAATGTGTGGCCTAGTTCGATTGCCTTTTGCACCTTTAGTGTACCTGTGGTGCAGCGGGGGCAGGTATCTCCTTCTTTTATTCGGAGGAGGTTTAATGGTTGGCTGGTTTGGGGATCTTTATATATTGTAGAGATTGACACATTGTTGAGAGATGATTTCTCTACGGCTGGCCAGACTGGGTGCTCTGAACCGAACTTTGCGTGATAAGAATCTAGTAGTCGGCCATCCACGATCTCGATAATTTGTGGTATCACGGATGCATTATCGTTCGAGATAGCAGAATCAGGGTCCTGTGGTTCCAACGTTCCGATCCAAAGAAATTCTGGGTCTTCAACCGAAGCGTCAAGATCTGGTATCAGAGTCTTGATGGCATGAATGTTGATTTCGGAGTCAACTGAACCCTTCAACTGAGGACTTGAAGGTAGGTACCAGGCTCTAATGAGAGTGCGTCTGTCATGTGTTACTCCTGACCAGATTCGTGCGCCTCCACCTAGAATATCAATGACATCCCCATTGTTAGTAGGAACGACGCTCTCAGCCAACTCTTCATTAGCCACATAGTCACATTTGGTACAACTTATAACGTGGTCTTCTCCCTTGGAGGTCGGAAAGTGAAATTCGTGACTCAAATTGCCCCCCATATCTCCCGAGTCTGCCTCGGCTACTAGATATGGAATCTTGAGCTCATCGAAGAAATCTGCGTACGCTTGTCGAACTTGATGATAAGTAGCGAGTGCTTTGGAGGAATTGTAATCGAAGGTGTATAAATCCTTCATGACAAATTCACGGGATCTGAGAACACCATGTCTGGGCCGAAGCTCGTCTCGATATTTACGTGCTAGGCATGGTGTGAGTCGTGTGGTACTGGCAAAGCAGAGTGGACTTACAAATTTGATATAGCCGTATAGGGAGTTCTTTATATGACTTGATTGCACTCGCGACTAATGAAGTAATTTCCTCCTCATGAGTCGGTGAAAGAAGGTATGGGACATCCTTCCTGTCTTTGAAATGAAAGAGCTAAACTCAGATGTCAAAACATGCCAATGAAAACTCGATGAAGGGAGCTAACCTCAGAACCGGAATCTAGGCGACCACTTCTGGCCCAGATTTCTTCAGAGGATATTGAGGATAGAGCCAATTTTGAGGCGCCTATGATATTTAGTTTAAGGTACATGACGAGAGGAAAACAGGTGGAATTACCAACTCTTGACATGTGTTTGTCTATGAGTTTTTCTAGCTTGTCTTGTACACGGCGACCTAATGGCAATACATGGAATATGCCTGAATGCGCCTAAAACAAACATATTAGTCTCATAGACAAGTTATCCAGGTACTTTTACTAGCTTACCTGGCGCAAAAAGCCAGCTCGGATGAGTTTGGCATGGGCATCTTGAGTTCATCAGCAAAAGCGCTTTCCTTCCCATCCTCATTCTCTGAGTAAGATACCTTCATCAGCGGTCTCTGCTATGCCTCCAGATGGTGCCCATGACTGCGACAATCGGACTCGATCATCTCTCTAGTCAAGGTCAGCCATGCACGTGATGAGTGTGAAAATTGAAGAGGAGCTTGTACTGGTGTGAGCTTATCAAATGTCGATATGCTTGAGTGAAAAGCTATAGGAATATGTTCGTGACGTCGGAATAGTGAAGCTCTCACAACGGTCTGAGACCGTAATGCGCCGATTGACAATGTTAACCCCCTTTGGGTTGCGTTATGTCGAGATATGTGGAACATGTTCTCTAGAGATTGACCAAGGACACAATGAGTGATTTTAAGCAAGAAATAGGTGCATTATAAGTTAGGAGACCATTCCAGATGCTACCATTTAGATAGCTTCCTCAATTGGGGAATCTGGGGGCATCATTAGATACTTGAGTAGAATAGCTGAAGCTCCAAGGCTTTGGTGTACTTCTTCGTAGGGGTTGTCTCGCTTAGTCAGCAAGAAAAGTTATTGGTGGTTTGCGATAAGGCTGGCTTATCGTCGAACGAAGAAATTTCAATTTCGCATGCTATGGAAGCTGCAATTATTTTGTAGCTACCCCAAGAAATCACCACGAGCATGGCGAAAGGAAACAAATCCCCTGCGGCAGGCTCGAAGAAAAAGGGAGCAAAGAACGAGGGTGGAAGCGCCTTGTCATTCGACGAGAAAGCCTTGTCGGCTTTGACTGAAAAAATCGAGAGTCGTTTCGAAAAGGCTCCTCAAAAATTCGAAAAGCGAGACAGCAATCCCAAGTCGAAGCCATTGGGCCAAACAGATACCAAGCCAAAGAAGAATGGGAAAGCCGAAGCTGGGAGAGGCGTCAAGAGAGATGCTCAGGGGAATGCAAAAGCAGCTAGTCAAGGAAAGGACCATACCCCGACCAAGAACAAGAAGGGTGGGAAGGCTACAGATGATAGAGAAATACTTCTCCAAGAAATTTTAGCTCTGGGTGGAACCCAAGAAGATTTGGATCTTGTCGCAGACGCTGCTTCCGATGATGAGGAAGCCGATACAAAGGCGTCGGAGACCGTTCCTGACAAGGCATTTCGCAAAGATCTTGCTAAGTTTGTTGCTGGGCTTGGAATTGAGGGAAGCATAGTCGAAGATGCGGGCGTTTCCGAGGATGAACAGTCAGAGGAAGAGGAGCTCGAAGAGGAAGAACCTGAGGACGATTGGGAGGAGGCCTCAGAAACCGACAATGAATCCGAGGCTGCACCTGTGCCCGAGAAAAAGATCAAGAAGACCGTGGTAGAAGCACAAGCTCCTGTGCAGCCTGCAAAGCCGGAATCTAATGATCCAAATCGCCTAGTCAGTACTTCCCCGCGAGTGCGACCAGTCTGACTGACTTTCCATAGATTTTTGAAGCCCGCCCAGATTGGCATACTGCAGCACTTCCAACCCTTCCTACGCCAGAATTGAACGAATCTGCTCCATTTCGTGACGCTATATCGAACCTTAAGAACTATGCTATTACACTCCTCGATGCCGATAATACTCTCTATGCATCTAAACACCTCTCGTCCTCGTCATCACATCGATTTTTGTCTACTATTATGTCGTCTGGTACACTTTCTGATAAAGTATCAGCATTGACCTTGGTCGTTCAAGAATCCCCCGTCCATACCATCAAATCTTTTGAGAGTCTTCTGGCATTGGCAAAGAAGAGGAGCAGAGGTCAGGCAGTAACTGCTTTAGGAGCCCTAAAGGATTTACTAGGCGTTGGTGTTGTTCTCCCAGCGGATCGACGCCTGCGAACCTTTGCTATGCAGCCAGGTCTTCTAGGTACTTTAGAAGAGGAGTCGATTTCTAGCTGGAATACCTCACAAAGGTTACCAGGGAGCATCACCAAAGCCCATCTAATTTCATGGGCCTATGAAGACTGGCTCAAGGAACAGTACTTTGATATGTTGAAAGTCCTCGAGGGCTGGTGTAGTGATGAAATTGAGTACTCTCGGTCAAGAGCTGTGACATATGTTTACGAGCTTTTGAAGGAGAAGCCTGAGCAGGAGTCAAATTTACTTCGACTTCTTGTCAACAAGCTTGGTGATCCCGAAAAGAAAATTGCCTCTCGAACGTCATATCTGCTTCTCCAGCTTCAGACCTCTCATCCATTGATGAAACCTATTATCATTCGGTCGATAGAAAGCGAACTACTCCTGCGACCAGGTCAAAGTCAGCATGCGAAGTATTACGCTATTAATACCCTTAACCAGACAATTTTGAGTGGCAAGGAAGAGGAGGTGGCTCAGAAACTATTAAATATTTACTTTGACTTGTTTGTGGCCTTGCTGAAGAAACCCGATCTCCAGAAAGTAACCGAAGCGAGAGTTGTCAACCGGAAAGGACAAGTTCAAGGAGGAGGGGCTCCTATGGGCAAAAAGGCCAAGGCGAAAGCAGTCAAGGATGAAGAAGCAAAACAAGCAAGTGAGGAAACCACCGAGAAGATGATTTCGGCAGTCCTGAGTGGTGTTAATCGAGCATTCCCCTTTTCCAAGTCCGATGATCTCAGGTAAGTTGTTTGTCTTGATGGTTCCAAAGTGATATACTAACGAACTTAGTCTCGAGAAGCATATGGATACCCTTTTCAGGATTACACATTCATCAAACTTCAACACCAGTATCCAAGCCTTGATGTTGATAGAGCAACTATCGACCTCGAAGCATCTAGCAGTTGACCGCTTCTACCGAACTCTCTATGAATCACTCCTCGATCCTCGCCTCGTAAACTCCTCAAAACACGCCTTGTATCTCAACCTCCTCTTCAGGGCTTTGAAGTCTGATCTAAACATCAAACGCGTTAAGGCGTTTGTGAAGAGACTTTTACAGATCGTTACCTTACACCAACCTCCTTTCATCTGCGGTGTTCTTTATCTTCTGAGGGAGCTCGAAGTGACCTTCCCTGGTTTAAAAACCCTGATCAATGATCCGGAAGAGGGAGACGATGAAGAGGAAGTCTTTCGCGACGTGCCAGAAGACAATGAAGAGCCTACAAACCCGATGCATCCAGATCGTATTCAACAGTCTAATTCGTCTAATTCACGACAGATGTATGATGGGCGGAAGAGAGATCCTGAACATAGCAATGCCGACAAGAGTTGTTTGTGGGAATCTGTAAGTGATTCTGTGAACTCCAAATAGCCTGAGCTAACATCCCAACTAGATACCCTTCTTGGTGCACTTCCACCCATCTGTAGCCATGTTCGCCGACCGTCTTGTCAACAATGAAAAGATGCCCCCGAAGCCAGATCTTTCTTCGCATACCCTTACACACTTCTTGGACAGATTCGTTTACCGTAATGCCAAAGCGGCAGCTGGAGGTCCAAAAGGAAGCTCCATTATGCAACCTCTTGCAGGAGGTGATAGTAAAGCTTTCTTACTATCTAACAAGGCGGCACAAACTGGACAAGAGCCGGTTAACTCCGAATCCTTCTGGCGAAAGAAGGCAGAAGATGTTGCTGTTGACGAGGTCTTCTTCCATAAATACTTTAGTCAAATCGGGAAAGCCAAGCATGCTGCTGGTAAGAAGGCCAAGCCTGCCAAACCTTCTGGCGATGGTGATGAAGATGATGAGGATGAGAATGAGGACGAGATCTGGCAGGCTCTTGTCGACTCAAGGCCAGAAGTCGAAGGCAATGATGAGGACGAATCTGACCTTGAGATGCTGGATCTTGAAGATTCTGACGCAGAGTCTTCTGATGGTGGCGTTGATATCGAAGGGACTAACGATGGCTTGGGAGAAGGGGAAGACGCTGCTGCTGAATCCGATGGTTCGGAAGGATCAGGTGCGGATATCTTCGATGAAGAGGATGATGACATGCTTGGCAGTGATGATGAAGTTGATGAGCTGTTCGAGAAGGAACTACAAAAGGCGCAGACTGAAGAGTCTGAGGAGAAGGAAGAGACTAGTAGACAGAAGAGGAGGAAGTTGAAGAACCTACCAACATTCGCTTCCGCGGAGGACTACGCAGAAATGATAGCTCAGGATGACGATGAGGATATACCTATGTAGTAGGAAACAAAATCTTGGGTGTTATTATAGGTGTTACTAGTGTTATTGTCATCTTGCTTGTAGCGGTATTTGACCGACGACAAAACTAGGTGGCACACTATGCTTTGACACAAGTGACCTATCATGTTGGCGTGATCATATTTCTTCACCATAGAAGATTTAAGGCAACTGGTAAGATTGAGACTTTGTTTCTCCATCACTTCCATAGTTTGACTTACTCTCCTCGGCTTATTTCCTAATCTCAACTCTCACCACTTCAGAATCCATCCACTGCCCAGACATACACACACACCTCATATCTTCTTCTGTTACTTTATATTGCAAGCTTTAGTCTAGAAGCACGAAGTGCGGTCATGCAAGAGCGGAGCACTATGTAAATATCTTCAAGTGCCTGTAGAAGTTAAGCGAGTTAGTTAAATCGAGAGAGTTACTCCTCCGTACATAACTTAAAAAAACGGGATTGCTAGGTTATAAGATATAAATATCACTGATACAAAAGGGAATTTTTTAGACTAATCAAATAATCTCTAATACCTTACTAAATAATCCTTACATATCCCCAAAGCCAGTCAGCCCACTAGAATCCTCCTAATAACCACTCCTCCCATGACTTCCCTCACCCTAAATCTCACCCCTCCTCCCAAATCTCTCTCCCTCTCTAAGACAACGACTACTCAAACTCCTCCATAACCACATTCCCCTCTACACCCCCCGGAAATTTCCCCCCTCCAAGCACTGTAGTATGACCCCAAGGTTTTAGGGCATTTTCTCGTCGAATCGTAGCTGCGAAACATTTACTCCATTTTTTTCGGGGGTAGGCATTTGTTACTTCCTTGAGTGTTTGTCTTGCTAGGAGGTGGGGGTGGGGGGTTACGTTGTCGTGGATTGTTGATACTGTTTTACTCGTTACTTTAATGTTTGTCACTTTGGATTTTAGGGTTGGGGAGTTGGGGAATTGGGGAAGGTACATTGTAAAAGAGCTCCAATCCTAGTAATCATCCCCTCACTCCCTATATCCTGATGTCTTATAATAGCCTCAACTACATTTTCCGTTTGAGCTATTGGTGTGTTTTCTTTTCGTAGGAGCGCGTATGCTAGGAGGCCGCCGTGGAATTCGAAGGAGAGGAGGGTTGCGTGGATGTTCTGGTTTTGGATTTTTGTTACCATATATATTGGGTGGTGGTTTTGAGGTTTTTGAGGCTTTGGGTTTGGAGGGAAGGGTTTTAGAGGAGAATGAAAAGAAGGTGCTTACTTTATCGGTTGTTCCTATATCATGGAGGAGACAGGAGAGGAAATATGTTTCGTTGAAGGTTGGTGTTGACCATGTTGGGAAGTAGTGGGAAAGGATTGCTTGACCTGTGGTTTTGTTTCTTTCTGTTAGCAATATATAATAAATATACTCTAATCCATATCCAAGTATGCAATATATGGCCGGGATGAACCACAATATCAAGTAACTCTCTCTTAAAAACTTAAAACCTAAAAGCCTTAAAAAAATACCTACCATAGTAAAAAACTCTCAAACAATGATTAAATGTCTCCTCGTTTAACTCCGTCTTAGCATATTCAAATACCTTCTTACAAATCTCACTTCCCTTTCCACTCCCATTGAAATCCAAATCCGGTCTCCTGACATCTTCAATCTTGACTACTTTCGGCCCTTCTTCTCCATCTCCTCCTGAAGTCATAGGAGCTTGAGAGTATTGAGAGAGTAGGACGTCCATGTCTCGGGGTACGGCATCCCATCCATAGAGAGATATGTCTTGAGTTCTTTGGTAGGACATCTTTTGTTTTGTATTTTAGAGTTTAGGTGGTTATTAAGCAAAAAAGAAAGTTTTAATGATTTCGTTGGAGGTACAGTACAGTAAGTACTTCTTGCACAACTGAATAGAGTTGAAATAATGAGATTTTATGTATGGAAAATTCAGGTCGAGGAAAAGAAGGGAAAGATTTCTTTTAAATATTTAGATGTTTATTTCAAGGTGGTTTTAAATTATCCTGGTTATGGACTTACCTAATGGGTTCTCATGCGGTGGCGATGAGTGATGTTCTAGTATGTCGGTCGCTTACAAATTCGACTTGCATTACGAAATATGAAGTATTATCCTTTTCTAGTCTTTCTTTTTACTTCGTGCATTTCCGCGGGATCTGATAATTACAGTGTAGTACCGTATTAGAGGGGTTTGATTCTATGTAGTAGCTCCATGCCTCAGCTATCCAGATATTACTAGGTTTGCGTTCTGGACCTTGAACTGATTAGTGAGACTGTTAGTGATTACTACTGAACCTCTTCATGCGGTTAGTCATTAGGAATTTGGAGCGTCTGATGTCCACTGGCTTAATCATAAGACTCATTACCAGTTGTAACCACTCTATTATGTATTATAGCGGTTCTATTGCAGTTCTCCCGCTTCAATGCACAAAACTTTTCTGTTTTCCCGCGGAGAACTCGAAGGCTCTCTCGTCGCCATATTCTGAGTTCTAAAATCAAACTGAGTCGCCAAAATTACGTGGAAACGTATGATATCCGACCTAGATACCATTCGACGCGCAAGTGAAAACGCCTATATAAATATTAGGTATACTCAAAAATCGTGGCGGATAACTTAGATGGAATTGAGTTTTTCTTGGAAGGAAATTTCAGCTTACCTCCCACACTTCCTGCGGCATATGAATTTATGATAGATTGTACACTGGTGTATGTGCCTGCAACCAAGAAGAAAAATCCAGTCATGATGATAGCCACATTCAGTGCCAGCAATAAGTAGCCATAAGCAGACTGTTCTGTCAGCCAATTCGGACCGTCATCAACCCTCTTCATTCGGATGTACGCGACACCCCAAAAGATGAAGCCAAAGAATGAGTCGAAAAGACTTGACATCAATGAGAGTAAATCCGAGAAGAACGGAATGACTTCTGCAATGATGAAAGCTCCGATCCACTGCAAAAAGTTAGCATATTCCTACCAAAGATTGAGAAAGATTGGAGATGTTGCATACTGTAAGGGCAAGGATTGCTCCCCAAGAAGACCATCCAATGACTGTATGAGAAGACTTGTGGATAGAGCCCTCGAAGATACGGAAGAAGACGAAACGCGCGCTAACCGAGGCGTACAAGACGCCAAGGAAGATCAATGTTGGTATCATGAAAGAGAATGATACGTTCTTGAAAGTGACATTGCCTAGAGAGCCAAAGGCCGGTGCAGTATTGTACTGGTTACCACTGAACACCATAAAAGTCAGTATGGATTAAGAAACTGGTAATCAATTGAACACAAAATGGAGAATGAGACTTAGTGAACGTATGAACGAAGGAATACATACGTATAAGCGTAGATCACTGAACCAATACAACCAAAGAGAATTATTTCAGCAATCGTGACAGCCCAGAGCGCCTTTGGAAAATCTGGTATCAAAGTTAGCTCTACTCTGCTGAGGGCTACTACCGTACGAATTGGTTTACAGGAGATCATTTTGATAAGGGCAAGTGAGTTACATCTCTTATAAACCAATTCGTACGGTATATTCCCTTAGTCAAGGAACAGTACTAACCCTGTGGGTTCTTCATTTCAGCAATGAAAGATGGTAGCGTAATTTGGCCAATAAAAGTATAGCTGATATTGAGGAAAGCATTCATGCCATCAACGAAACTAGTTCCCTTAACTGGAAAAGCCGTTACGATAGGTTCACCTCCATGAACACCTGTTGGGGAAACGTAGTTGGGATCAGGATTGTAATTTTTCGGATGTGCTTCGATTCCAGCGAAAATGGCAGCTAACAGCACAGAAATGAAAGTGAAGAAAGCTGATGCCGTGCCTAGTTTTGAAAGCATATTGAATGTTCTTGGTAGAGAACAAAACCAACAGATAAGGGTGGCAATGACTGCAAATACAACGGTGCATTCACTGTGGTTAGTGATAGTATTTAGATACTTGGCGCTGACCTATTAGAGGTTTGAGTAGTCATAACTGAGAAAGAGCGCATATAGAGACATACCAGTACGTGTAGACCTTGGATAAATGTGTTGTTCAGAATGAACATTACGGCTGTGGCATACCACACCCATTTCTTACCCCAGAAGAGCATTTGTCCAATGTCACAGACATCTCTAACCTCAGGATGCCTCAAGCAGAATCTCCAGAGAACAAGGGATGTATACAGCACAAGAGCTGCAACAACAACAGTTAAGATCAACCCAGGGACAAGGCCAAGAACTGAGTAACTATACGGGAAGGACATAATAGCCAAGCAGATATACTCTGAAAAGAGCAAGCCGGCTGTCTATATAGCTGCGTTAGCATTTAACTGTTAAGTCATTGAAGGAGAACACTCTCGTGATCTACACGTGACTCACCTTCTGCCAACTACAAGTTCTGTATTTAATAGCATTCTCACTTTCCAACTCAATCTGCTTGCCCAGAATATCAGAACCAGAATCGCTACTGAAATCATAATTGGCCAAATGTGGCAAGACTGGACAGATGCGCTTTCCTGGGGCCTTTGGAGAGGCACCAAAGCCAGCAAAGCCACGCTTCTGTGCAGTTTCTAGGTCGACATCGCGAGAATCATCGCCTGAGTCGAAGATGTTGTTTTCGGATTTTTCTGGAGAATTGGTGGAGTCCATATTCAACGCCATTTTCTAGAAGGGAAATGGATGATGGGGAGATTATGGATTTCGGTCGAGGGCTCGCGCTGCATTTACCACCGCTTATTTTCCAGTCGTTGTAGAGAAAAAAGGTTCTAAGGTTCTAAGGTTGTACGGAAGGTATCAATGGGTCGTAGGTGACCTTTGTTGGTGATGCTTGGATTGCGGAAGCGGAAGTCGTGATAGTAGGATGAAGAATTCTTTTTGGTAAAATGAGGATCAGGTGTAATGGATGATGCGATCTGGGGGTGGGCGTGAAGTGTGGCCCACTAGTTTATGGACTATGACTTACTTTTTCAGGGTATCATAGTGTCCGCCTTGTATAGCGTATAAGTATGGTACTACCTACGGACACTACGGTTGTACCGAAACGTCGAAGAATAGAAATAACTTCGAAGCTAGAAGCCAGCTACAACAATGCATAGAGCGAGGCAACAATTGTCTTTTGAAGAGAGCAGAGCAATGGAAATGGTAACTATGACCTCATGAGCTACATCACTTACTCTTGCACAACAATATATATCTAGGTACATAAACTCAGATCTTATCACATTTACTCAGGCACTGGCACTTCGAGAATGCAACGAAGATGCAGGTGTGATACCCTGTCATTGTTGTCATGGAGTGATCCTTGATCCATTCAGCTGCACAGGACATAAGCTTGTTGTGGCTTGTGGCTTGCGGGGACGTGGAGCTTGGTAAACTTCCAAGTTTTGCTTATGTGGGTTAAGAGTGGACCACGACATCACTAGGGCGTTCCCTGCGTCTTTTCCAGTAACGTTGCCACACAATCCACTCCACGCCTGCCTTCGGTACTTGTAATACTGCATATCGCAATTCGGCTTCTCCGATCTCAAATTTCATTGGGTCTTAGAAATACCACTTTCTCAGCTTGAAAAGGCTGAACAGTACCTGGTTGCGTTTTGGAATTAAGGAAGAAGCATTTTTCTAAGCAGAGACTTTGGCAATTACGCAATAAATTCTCGATTTTCAAGCACGACATTCTTGGACATTCTTGGCTTGGAAACTAGAACCCGTTTAAATTTAAGTGTGGCGTTCACTACCTAAGGTTCGGAGGAATCAAGCCGGGCCGATATTGGCGCCTCTTCTTGGTGCTTCTTGGTATCAGCCTCTAGTCAGTGAAGGTGGATAAGTGTCCAGTACTATAAGGTGACCAAGTGTCTAGATCAAAGCTAGCTCTAACGCCAGTACCGTATGAATTAGTTTGTTAGAGCTCATTTAGATTATGACTATGTTGACATATAAGGGATCGCTTACTCAAGGCGAGTGAGTTACTTAGGTCCATCTCTTATATTAATAGACAGAAATTTCAAAATGATCTCCTATAAAGTAATTGACACGGTATATACTGACCTACTGACCTAGACCTCTAGATAACTCCAAAACCTTTGCAACCGCCTCCTCAAAATCATCGAAAGCATGTAAAGGAAGCCCACTCTCAGCAATCAATTTCTGTCCTTCTTCCTCCCTCGTCCCTCTAATTCGAACCACAATAGGAATCCGCATATCCAGTTCTTGGAAAGCCAATAATATACCTCGCGCAATCATGTCTCCTAAGGTTAACCCACCGAAAATATTGACAAAGATGACTTTTACTCGATCATCTTGTAGGATCACCTGAAAGCTTTTCTTGACTGTCTCGCTTGTCGCTTTCCCACCGGTGTCTAAGAAGTTTGCGGCTTTGAGTCCTGCATCTGCTAGAGCGTCTACTGTATTCATGGCGAGTCCGGCTCCATTTACAAGAGTGCCGATGTTGCCATCGCCTGCGAACTTGATGTAGACGATACCATCCTTTTCAGCATCAACCTCTGCAGCGTCTTCGTCTTCGAGTCGCCGTAGAGCATGAATATCTGCTTGACGTTTGGTACTCCTGAAAGCTGCGTCATCGAAGCCAAAATGAGCACCAGTAACTTTTAGGTCACCCAATCGCTCGACAAACTTGATCTCTAGTAGAAAGGCCTCCTTCTCCATGAACAACTCAATGAGTCCATGGATCAGCTTGGGTAGTGACTCCCTTGAAGATGTGCCGAGCTCAAGATGCTCAGCAATTTCTGGGACCTGACTGATATCAAATCCTTCTCTATAATCGAAAGGAAAACTCTTGACCTGGTCTCCATCCACCACTGGAGAAGCAATTAGACACGGGGATCGACTCGTTCGATCAATTGCTATTGCGAGAAGGCGTTGTTTTCCCTTCCCAGAATATTCTGAGGCATTTATACCCCTTTGACGTAGAAGATTCAGCGCTAGATCCTCTCTGATATAGAGGGAACGTTTCTGTCCAGTTACCCTTTGTGTAGATACTGCTGTCAGACTTGGCCGCACTCTCATAGTGTGCATGCCTCTTCGTTGTGATGTGCCAGTGGTTGCCGAGCCAGTACTTGTACGACCTGAATTCCCTAGTAAGGTCTTCATTGCGTCTCCAAATTTGGCAGGATGATTGACGATTGTGACACCCGCACGCTCCAGCGCCTTAACCTTTGTGATTGCATCTGGCTCTCCTGCAACCATGAAGGCTCCAGCATGGCCCATCACACGGCCTGGAGCTGCATTGATACCTCCAATAATCGCTGAGATAGGCCTTGAAATTCACAATTAGCACTTAGACTAAGGTCCAAGACGTGTTATTATGACTTACTTTGGATTTGAGCTCCGTCTTCGGTACTCAGTGATCCATTCTGCTGCATCCAACTCAGCAGTACCTCCGATCTCACCTATTAATACGATACCTTCAGTATCTGAATCATGCTCGAAGATGCTCAAGGCGTCCACAAAATCCGTGCCAGCTATAACATCACCACCCATTCCAATGCAGAGACTTTGACCGAGTCCAGCTCTTGTAGTTGCTGCAACAGCTAACTTGGTTTAGCGATTTTCTCCTGACTTTGAGAGGCACCTACCTTCATATGAAAGAGTGCCAGATTTGGCGACTATGCCGATACGGCCTGGCATGAAGCATGGTAATGGTTGGAAGCCAATTCTGCATTTACCTATAGCCGATATAATACCTGGCGCATTTGCTCCCACAAGCCTTGACTTGGATTGAGTTTTCAAAATCGAATGTATCTGAAAACCTCAGCAGTTGCCCAATATACTTTCTCAAAACTTGATACCATACCCTAAGAATATCATGAATGGGAATATGCTCAGCGACAGCGACGATCAACGGCACTTCTGCTTCAATGGCCTCCTCGATAGCCCCCGGTGCTTGGTGAGCTGCTACATAGATACCCGTTGCGTCTGGCTTAAGTTGTTCCATAGCAGCCCTCACAGAAGGAAGGACAGGAAGGCCCAAATGAAGACCATTCTTGCCAGGGGTGACACCCCCAACAATATTCGTTCCCCATGCTATTGATTCCGCTGCATTTGCTGTAGCCTTTCACAAAGACTTGAGATCAGCGTTCTGGTGTTTGAATATAACATCCGATATCGCTGCTCATTCTCACTCACTTGTTTTCCTGGTCTCGCAATTAGTTACAACGCCAATTGATGGAAAAGAGGGAAACGCAAATACCAGTAAATCCCTGAAAGATAACTCTCGTGTCAGCTCCAATCTTCAGATTCTTAACCGTATCCTCATAGGCAAACCGTCGTGTTGAGGTACTGAAATGTGGGTGTTTGAGGGTGGGATGGAGTGAGGAGCCGGTAAACAGTTTGAAGGAGACCCGAGGCCGATTGCGGGGTCTTGGAATCATGACTGACTGTACAACAAAGAAGGGCAGGGAGAGAATGAAATTTTTAATAAGAACCGGAAAACTAACATATAATAAAATAGAGAGAGTTAAAGAAATAGTGGTATCCTCTTTAATTCCTATTTGCTAAATTGCTGACTGTGTTTGAGGTAGGAATCGTTCGAGTCTCGAGGTCCTTGCCTCGGTCACCGTAAGGGCGAGGGCGAGAAAGGCTACCTAGGTAGATGAAGCTATCCCCGACCCGCAACCGGGAATAACTTTCCGAGAAGCGTTCGAACGCGGAGAACAGCGGGAGTCTGGCGTCTGGGCAGTGGGGACTGCATGATGCGTTCTCACACGTGAGCCAGAAGTTGTACCTTTGTACAGGAGTTCCAAGAAAAGAAGCAAAGATACCAACAAAAATGCCTGAAGACCCAGAAGAAATCAAGAAGTGGATCCTCTTTTTCCCCTTTTAATAAAATCCAATATTCCTCCCATCTTAAATCTTGAATCTTGAATCTTGAGTTTGCTGCTCCCTCCATTATTTTCGAAATAGAAACACATCGTATCCAGAAAACAAGCCTAAGAGTCATGGTTCCAGATACGTTCCTTCAATCGATTCGCAGCGTCTTGTATCGGCTGTTCCAGACCTTGGAAAGCCTGGCTTGGTGGCTCTCCATCCCGCCATATTGCGACTCGAGGGAACAACCCATCCCCACACTTTATTTTTTGAAAACACCCGAGCGGAGAGACTAAGAAGTCCTTGTGTCCAGTCCGTAAGAAAAGAGGCTCAGAGGACAACAACGCGTTTGTGTCTTTCTTTGGAATACTTAAGCTACCTACGATAAGTCGCTTTCCTCGAAAAAATCCCTTACCTACTTATAATTTCTCCTACAAAGACCCCTTTAAGTTCCTTACTTTTCTATTTTATTGGTAAAAGACAGGCAGGTGAACAGACGATAGGTACTTATCACCGCCCTGTTATGTACAAAGGGACCGAGCTCAAGCCTTCTTAAGACGTCCGGAATCGAATCCAATTGAAAGAGAAGCCGACCATCGCTTCCTTTTTCAAAGTTCATCCTCATAATCAGCCCGAACACCAACTTCCAGAAAGTATAACCTTATACAGTACAATTCCTGTAATTGCTCAGACGAAAAGAGAAGAATCGGACGATAAAACAAGAAATACCGACATAATGGCAGTAGCACAAAAAGGTACGTAAAAGTATTAGTATATCCGAACTCATACCCCCCTCCAACTCCAACCCCTTCTCCAAGTACAGTTACAATACAATACTCATAGAAAAGAATCTAACTAATAGAACCTCAAAACCCCACAGATCTAGCTAAATCCCTTAGCAAACTCTCCTTAGACCAAGAAACACAACAAACCCTCTCCCCAATCGGGTCCTCAAAAAAGAACAACAAGAAGTCCTCAAAAGCAATAGCTGATTCCTGGGAAGACGAAGAAGATTCCGACAATGACTCAGGACAAGACACCGATCGACCACTCTCCCCCCAAACATCAACAGATTATCCATCCGCACCAACACCAATTTCCCCAACTCCTATAAACGCCTCTACATTCAAATCCACAGGCCAAACATTCGAACATCCTTATGGTTATAATCCCGATGCTGATGTAGGAAGTAGTGGATCGTCAAGGAGAGCAGATGGGAGTATTCGACCTGATAAGACGGATGCGGTTGCTAAACGTATGATTGCTGGGGCGCTTGGGGTTAGAGCTCCGAAGAAGACGGAGGAACAGAGGGCTTATGAGAGGGCGGTTAAGGAGAAGGAGATTAGGAGACGGGAGGAGGAGAAGACTGCTAGGGTTAGAGAGATTGAGGAGGCGGAGAAGGCTAAGGCTGCTGTTTGGAGTGATTGATTGATTTTTAATTGTGATTGTGGATGGTTGGTGATTTGTGTTGGGAAATGAGAGGTGAGAGAAGGGGAAAAGTATATGGAAGTTGAAAATTGCAAATGAGTAAAGGTATGCATTGATGTATATATTTTGGTTGGAATTGGCATGGGATTGCATGGTTGGCGTTGGGTAGATTATATAGTACTTGTATACTTGGATTTTTATGAGGTTGTGTTCCGGACTTGGAAACCAGAGAGAATATCACTTTCCTCCGTAGTCGGATATCATCTATTCCCAGGTCTTAGGTCACCGTTTTCCTTGCAGTGTCCCGACAATAATTTTATAAGTTCTGCAGTCTCAAACCACATAGGAACTTGCTGGTCGATTGAGAGCTTGAATCTCTTCTTGCCAGTATAGTTGTTAGAGAGCGCTCCCATCTTCAGATATATAGAACTAGTGAGTGATTTTAGATGTCAACCTTGCGCAAGCTAGATGATGAGGACACAAAATAGAACCATTTGCCCAATGTAGACTCAATTCTCGGGAGTATTAAATCACTGCAGCGCATCTAACCCTCAATTTCCCATAGCAGCAACAAGAATGCTGAGAATAAAGGACGCCCAACGCGCCTATGCAAATAATCAAATCCCCCCAAGCAGCGACCCAGTATCCCCATATGCATGTTGTGATTTACTCTTCCTTCACACCGTAAATTCCTCCCTCGCCACGCGTTGCCTAGTTACCATGCCAGGAAAACTCATTGAAATGTCCAAATCCTCAATAGCGAGATACTGCATTTGCCATCAGCTTTGCCCGTATGCTCGTTTTGCGCTAAAAGCTTGATGTCTTGGGTAGGGAAACAAGAACACTTACCACCTCCGATCTGTTCCTGATGAACCTCGAGAGTGTCACCATCCTGCATATCAAGCTAAAAAAAAATCATTAGCCTTATGTCCTACCATGCGATATAGGGACACCAATTGCGAAAGATTGCGACCCAAACCAGAGAGTTGCGAATACTGAGGATGTGTACTAACCGTATCAGGGCTGTCGGTGGGTTGGACACGGCTGCCATCGAACAGGAAGCGGACCGAGTTGGGAGCCTTGCCTTGTCTCTCGCAGAAGGCATCCATCAGTTTCTTCAGGTTGGTGGTACGCTTGATCTTGAAGAAGACCTCGTTGTTATTATCTGTGACCTTGATGTTCAGATGCTCGCTGACAGCAGGCTCGGGCTTGTCGGCTCCACCAGCTGGGCTGGCATTATCGTTGTCTGACATGTTTGCGTGGGCGAAGTGAGGTAGTATTTCTGTGAGGTTCTGCGCGGCGGCGCGTGAGCCTTTTTGAATTCAGAGAAGATGTTGGAGCGCAAAGAAATGAATGGGGTTCTTACCAAAAAAGTGCAGCGCGGTAAACCAAAGACTTGAAAAGGGCCTGAAGACGCGATGTTGTGGGGTGTTGTTTGATCGAAGTTGCTGAGGAGGGGAGAGCGAGATTGAAATGAAGATAGTGGGGTACCCTAGCGCATTCGTTGATGGTCGTTGATTGGTCAGATAGAAATGGGTTCATGGAAATCTGAAAGATAAAATAGTGCCGATTTCAATCCAACAACCTGGGTTGAAGGTGAATTCTTCATAATAACTTCTCAAACCTAACTAAATCATTGAGCCTCCATCCTTCAGCCAACTGCAACCCCACCTGTGTAAATTTGTATACAATCAGCCAGCCAGGACTCCAGAAAGTGGACGCTTGGGCAAGCCGTCCATAGATAGTTTGCCAGTCATGGTCAGTTTTCATGGCTTCCCTTCGAGATGGCCAAGAAGCACAACAACTGACAAGACGACCGGTGCAGGCAACGAACGACAAGAAAGATGATCTTTACTCAGATCGCCCATGTCATCCTCGAGCTGTATGTCTTTTCTTCCTCTATCTACTCAACTGGTCTTATGCTCATGAATTGATTACAGTGCGCCATACAAGGTTACTTTGCCTTGACCATCCTCCTAGAACTGCACTGACATCACCCAGAATGTCTAGGCAAGAACTCGTTTAATGAATCCAAATGCCAGTCCCAGATAGATGCCTTGTATCAATGCTGTGCAGCCTTCTACGAGAAGAATGGTGATGATGCAAAAACTCCCAGCTGTCCAAAGGCAAACCTGTTGCGATTGAAGATGCAGCAAAGGGCAGATGCGAAAGATTCGAGCTGAGAGCGTACAGGTCATTACACAGGTAGCATAGAAACGGTCGCTATCTAGGGAGTCCTCCTTCTCCCTATGATAGGACGTTGTAAAATTATCAACCAAGAGTTTAACACTTCAGGTTTAATGCGCACCTTCACACCTACGAGAGGTAAGGGAACGTAAAAGATGAAGTGTCGGTGTCATTCTAGGCGATCATGAGCGCGTAAACAAACAATGATGGTTACTCCAGAGGAGGGTTGTTCCGAGACTCTAATTAGATGGCCATATTCAATGTTTTTCGAAAGAGGTTCAAAGGGAACCGAAGTTTTTATACTCCGGGCCGCGCTAAAGAAAATTCTCGCCAAGGCTTCTCAGCCTCAGGCTTCCGGCGCGTGGCAGGGATCCTGCTCAAGCTAGTGCAGCCGTTGAAGTTGAGCTTTACTTGGTATGAAATATAACTTCATCAACGCAAAGAATTCTTGACGACGTTGCATACGCTTTCGATTATATTATTCAAATAAAAATGGCGCCAATGACCCGGAGTACTCGTGGCCCTTCAGCGCTACTATCCCCACAGATCGATGGCCCGTTGAAGTCCCCTCAGGTACATAACCATTTGATCCAAATCATTTCAAAACAAAGCTGATATTGTACTGTAGGAACTTAACGAGGGAGGATGGCAGATGGTCGCAGTACGCAACTTAGAATCATACTGCGCGCCGCGAATGATGCTAACCTGACCATTACAGACGCAGGCGCGATCAGAACGAGAAGTCTCAGAAGAACCTGCCTCATCGTTCGACGGCTCAGAGTTGTTCGATAGGGCATTTGATGATGATGGATATGGTATGCTTAGATATTCATCAGACGGTATGGGCATATTTAACGAATTTCGCGTAGGCTCCGAAAAGCCAGCATACGATGCGCCCGAAGACCATGAAGACATACTACATCCATTGCGCGAAGCAGCAAATCGAGTGGGGCGTGAAGTTGAGAGGTTTGCTGAGGTTCTTGATGGATACAATCCCATGCGCGCAACAGAGCAACCGGAAAAGCATGAGATGACCCTGGAGCTTATTGAAATGTACCATGGTATTGCTGTCGACACGCTAGAAAGGTTACGAGAACAGCACAGCTCGGCGAGACGGCGGAAGGATGGTGCCAGATGGCGGAAGAAAATGCGCGGCTTTATTACAGAGGCCGTCGAAGACGAAATGGACCTCGAGGAAGCCGACGAAGATGAATCCCCAACCTCGCAGCTACAGACGACATTGGAAGATTTAGAGCGCTGGGAGCAGGAGGCCCAAACCTGGGATTTATTGCGGCGATTAGTCTTACTTCGGATTCCCACACCTGGGTCAGGTCTCAAGCGACCTATATCTCATCACAAATCGCTCCACAAATACTCCTCGGAACGAGACGTTTGGAAATCATTCCTCGAGTCAGACGACTTGGCGCTGGAGAGGAAAACTGTTCTTCAATGGTTGCGGGATACCGCAGATGAGTCTGGGGAAGAGATCGACGTTCTCGTTCAGGAGCTCCAGCAGAATGCTGAAAGAGGTGACATAATAGCTCATGGGTGGCTTCATACAAAAGCCGCCATCAAGAACCAAAAACGTATCCATGCATGGTCGCAATCCCTCGACCCTTCATCACCAGATGTGCAAAGGGTGAACCTCACATCCTCCAAGACGGGACCTCTAGTAACCCAATTAGATCCTGATTCGACAACTCGTCAAGGGCGTAAATTGGAAGCTCAGGATGAATACTTCGAGCGTGCTATCTGGCTAGGCTGTTATGAGATGCTTCGTCGTGGAAGAAGTTCAGCAGAGATTAAGGAGTGGTGTATGGAGCGAACCGAGATATGGAGAGCTGTCAGCATGTCCGGCCTTCCTGACGAGACCCGGCACGACGACGAAGAAGGTGGTGATCCTGCAGCCTCTGCTCTATGGAGACGCATGTGTTATGCTCTTGCCAGAAAGGGAGGCGGAGATGAATATGAGCGGGCAGTCTATGGCTTACTGAGTGGTGATATTCAAAGTGTTGAGCCTGTTTGTCGGTCATGGGACGACTTCTTATTCGTACACTATAATGCCCTGCTAAAGACGCAATTCGACAACTACATCCAGGCGCGAAACCCTCAGTTCGCAGTTGGTGGACCGGCATCAAAATTTGGAACATTCGACGCGGTACAATTTCATGGAGAACCTAAGACTGCGGCGGCCAAGCTCATTGAAGGGTTGAAAGTAGACGTGCGTACAAGATTAGAAGCCTCGCATCCCATGAAGATGCTCCAAGGTGTCTTAATCGGCAATCAGTTCGAACATTTCGCCTACCAACAAGGGCTTGCACTCTCCAAGTTTGCAAATGAGCATGGCCCGTCGATCCTGATACCAGCAAATAACGAGCAGCCTGAGAACCAAAATATCAACAGATATATTGCGCTAGATGACCATGACAGTCTACGAGTTCTCGCACATATGCTTCTTATTTTTATTAGCCTTGGTGTGGACTTCGGAGGAGTTGTGCGCCAGGGTGTCGTTGAAAATATCATTGTGGCATATATAAGTTTTTTGCGACTAGCTGGAAAGGAGGAGCTGATACCACTCTATTGCTCCCAACTTTCGGGCACGAGGAGGTACGCTACCCTGTGCCGAAACCTGATTGATGTGATCGATCCGGAACAGAGAGCAACTCAGATCAAACTCATGAGGGAGCTAGGACTGGACGTTCAGCAGTTCGTCAAATTGCAGTCACGTTATTTGGTTGCTGATTACCCAGATGAAGAGGAAGGATATCCTGCTAAGGGTAATTTTAACATCGTCGAGAATATTCCAATATACCCCGGATATGATGAGCCGCGGGTAAAGTCAGACTTCATGGGGACCGAGGACGAAGGAGTCGAGAGAGTAGATTTACTCCTCATCAGAAGTTTGGAGTGGTACCTTCTTGTGGAAGGGCTCTGGAGCGAGACTTTCCTCGTCGGCACCATGCTCTATGAGCGTTTTTTCAGTTTGTACACTCGATCCGCTAGCTTGTATCTCAACTAACATCATGTAGAATATATGCATCTTTCGGCCGCAAGAATGCTGGCGGGTAGAATACCAAGCGCGGAGATTGCGAGAAGTAAAACACCAGCGATACTAGGCGAGAGCCTTGACTTGAAAGGACTTGAAGCGGATGACGAGGACTTAACAGAAGTCCTGGATGGCTCAGCAGACCAAAAAAGATTGCTAAAGCAACATCTTCTCTCCGAGGCGACGAGCTATCGAGAACTCGAGAAGTTTTCGGAATTACTTGATAATATGGAAACTACATCTACTCTGGCAATGATGATACCAGAGTAAGACGCCAATTTCCCAACTCTTCTTCTTTATGCTAATGAATGAGATAGGGACGGTAGTTGGCAACAGCAATGGCGGCAACAGCTTGGTAGTAGCGTTCAGCTTACCAAAGATTCCATGACTGCTGTGTTGAATGGCTGGATGCTCACGAGCCAGACGGATACAACGTTCAAGGATATAAGGGAAACTTACTTACCAGAGGCCGTCCTAGGCTACATCGCCATCATGAATTTCGCTGGGTGTCACTTGACGCGTCATTTCCACATGGAGGTCATGGAGCTGTCTACTATTATTGCTGCCGAGGGTTCTGACCTGCTAGCTCTTTTCATGAAGACCGGACGAATGCAAGAAATGGTGGAGGCTTTTGCCAGCGTCAGCAAAAAACTGTTGATTGAGACATCTCGAGGGAAAAAAACCAATGGATCTAAGAGTAAGCGACTGCGTGCAAAGGGATGGACACAGGAGCTCTGGACTATAAAACGGTAAAAATGGACAGCACGAAGTGTGTTGAATGCAATTATGTTCTGTACCAATGTAGGATGATGATGGATATGGTAGATGGCAGATGGCTGCCCAGCAAATGAATTAAGATAACCATGGCTGCCTTTCATGCCCAAAGATTCGATTGATCATTTCATCTTCATAGCGTTCGTCAAATCAAGGATGGCGTCTTCCTTGATTGGCTTTTCTTTAACTTCTCTTGTTGGGCGTCGGTTCTGGCCCTCCGTAAAGCGGCATCCTTAACCCAGCCACCATGCAAATCAAACCGCCTTACAAGCTGAGTACGGGGTAACGCGAGATCAGCTTCGCACTACAACCACCATGGGACTGGCATCGAAGCTGGTATCGCGACGATGGCAACAGCGCCAGGCCGCGCCCCTATGAATACTGGTAATACCACGTCGTTTGGCCAATTCCAGCAGATACAATCTCATGACCGTCCCGCCGAGCCTCCAAACGCGACGCTCACAGATCAGAATCAAATGCTTCGAAAATCGCGCCCACCCACAGGCCCTAATAATCTAGATCCTCGCGCGCAAACCACTGTAAACCACGCTCCGAATCACTTCACAGCTCCCTCTGCAAACTTCGGCCAAGTCGAGCTCGTTGAACTTTCGGCAACCGTGACGCCTGAAGGAGTGCTTGGCCCTAATAAGGATGGTCGAGTAAGGAATCCTGTACCAAGCAAGTTAAAGGGCAAGACGGATGGCAAAGACGGTGCTTTCGGTGTAATGCATATGGATTTATCGAATGGCAAGAAAAGTGACATGGCAGGGAAAGACGTTGCGGCAGAGCGAGATGCTGCTGCAAGGAGAACGAGTGAAAAAACTGCATCTGCGGCCAAAGCAGCCCAGCAGTCAGGATATGTGCCCCCAAGGAAGAGACGCATAGGTGGGGAGGAAGAGCAAGATGAAAAGCCACGGCCTGGCAGGCCCTTGGCTCCGGACGAGACTAAATACGAGCAAGCACGTCTACTCACTTTACTGAGGAGCATAAACCCAGTTACTGTAGTGGACCAGCTGTGCAAAGCCGTTGCATATTTTGGAGGCATACCAGGCGCACCACCGCCCGAGGATGGAATATTCCCGGAGAGTGCAAATACACGAGAGACCGGTGCTTTGTTTATTGGATGGTTATCAGAGATATTTCCTGACCTATCAA
The DNA here is from genome assembly GCA_003008705.1 of Pezicula radicicola. Lineage (NCBI taxonomy): Eukaryota > Fungi > Ascomycota > Leotiomycetes > Helotiales > Dermateaceae > Pezicula > Pezicula radicicola. The sequence goes on along the minus strand of PDUO01000064.1, from coordinate 190,170 downwards.
AAGCTCCTAGTCCTGAAATTACAAGACTTCATGAACCATCAAAGCGATCAAGAGGTCGACCTCGCAAAGAAAATGGCATGCCCCACGACTCTGTGACACCAACTAATGACGCACAAGGACAAGGACAAGGACAAGCACAGCCAGCTCAAAAACCGCAGGTTGCGAGGCCCTCATGGTCACATCTTCCTCCGCCTGTCATGAAAAGCCCAGAGGACACATGGGGAGCACCAAATGAGGTTGCTGCTCAGCCTGAATACGTGGCTCCGCAGACGAATCCTCCTCAGATGGATTCTACAAACGACATAGAAGATGAGCCAGCTGATGCCCTTGATCTTTTCAATCACATCCGAGGCCAAAAACCTTCTACTCCTAACAATTTGCAGTCTGCAAATACCTATTCCACGAATGCCCATTCTGGAAGTAACTCCACAAGTAAGCGAGGCCGGGGGAGACCAAAAGGATCGAGGAACAAAAAGTTAGAAGAGCAGCAAGAGGAAGAAGCTCGTGCGAGGCAAAATGATGCCCAGAATGGAATTCAACAAAATACACCCGAAATACAGGGTCAACAGACCTCAACACAGCAAGGCGTAGGAAGCACTTCCGCCGCTTCAAATTCAGGTCAAAATACCGAGGAAGAGCAGCGAGCCTTGATTGCTCAGCAGCAGAACCTTTTATTTGGGAAGTCTTTATGGGGAGGACAAAACCAGAATGGGCAGTCTCAAAAACCTAGTGGCACTTCTCACCTAGATAATCTGAGTGTTGAGGAACAGGCTGTCGTGACAGCCTTTAGGAACCAACGTCCCCCAGGGCCAGGCGCTACTATTGCGAATACAACAGTTGTAAATACGCCTTCTGGGGCAGGTGCCAAAAGAAAGAGGCCGGCACCAGCTCAAAACAATCAGCCTGTTCAGACTTTCCCAGGTCAGCAAAGTGTTGCTGTAGCTCCACAAGCTCCACAAGCTTCGAATAAAAACAACGATAACCCAGCCAATATGGCAAAGGAAGCATTGCAATGGGACCAGATGGCGAATACAGGTACATCTACAACCACCCCAGCTACAACTAGTATGACCAAGGAAGCGTTGCAATGGGACCAGCTGGCAACTACAAGTGCACCTACAACCACACCAGCTCCAACTAAATTAGCGAAGGATGCTTTGCAATGGGACTCCGTCACACCAAGTTCTGTTGCCCCGACTCCTGTTGCACCACCTGCTAAGCGACAGCGAAAGCCCAAAGATCCCAACGCCCCACCAGCAAAAAGGAAGACTGCTTCGATATCGAGTAATAAAGCCACTCCTCCAACTATGCCAAGTACGATCCCGGACTCTCAAGCTATCGCATCCTCGCAAAGCATTTCGCAGCAAAACGCTTCGCAGCAAGGAACTTCGCAACAAGGCATGTCACAGCCGAGCATACCACAGAAGAGCATACCGCAACAGAGCATACCGCAACAGAGCGTCCCCCGTCCTCCTGCTGAAGGCCTAGAGGCTCATTATGAGCGTTTTGCAAATCTTCAGCAAAATAGTCGTAGTCATACCCCCACAGTTCCTCAACGCCAAAATACAAATACAACTTCCGCAGCACCCCAACGCCAACATACTCCCTCCCAGTCTCTTCAACAAACACAGAAGCAAAGGCAACAGCAAGCGCCACAACCACAGCCACAGCAACAGTCAGCTGATAAGACTGTCGAGCAGATCATGAGTCAGACCTCATCGACTACATCGGGGACAAGGCCTTCTTCCTCCAATACATTCTACAACCAAACGCGGTACACTCCTGGACAGTTCAGCCAGCAGTATCCTTCTCACCAGCCATCACAACAATATGGCAGCACGCAATCGCAGTCTCAATCGCAATCGCAAGCTTCTCCTCGCGTCAGTAATAGCGCCAGCAACAATAGCTACCGGTCAGGAAGCACGAACACCATTACCCGAGCTTCACCCCAATTCTCCCAATCTCAAGTACATAGTAACTATAGAACTGCAAGCCCTCACCCCCTCTCACAACCGTCCCCGTCCTTCTCTACAACGGATACTAGCAATTTCCGGGCAGCCAACACACACACCGTATCACAGACATCGCCGCTGTACTCGCCACGAACATCACAAACACAATCATCACAACAGAGCCACCAAAGCCACTATAGCCACTTTCCCAGCTCTTCCTACATTGATCTCCCCACACTGGAGTCACTGGATCATAGTGGTAGCGGCATAGGAGCAGGCTCAACTGTCGGCCTGAATACGGGTACATATGGGCAGGGCATCGGTGTTAACAGGAGCACTGGCACCTATGGATCTTCATCAGGATTGAACAATGCGTTTGATACAGGAGTAAGGGTCTCACAATCAGGGAATAGTCACAGTGGGTATGGTTCGACGACGTCAGGGATAAACAATGCTTTTGATTCAACTGGGACAAGCGATCAAGATATGAGGGAGCGATTGCTCGGGGGGCTAGGTCGTCGCTGAATATACCAATTTTGCAGGAGTTCGGTTCACATGAGCGGATGTTGACTCATTCACCGCTAAAGTTCATGCTCAATGTCTTGGTTGTTACTACATATTATGGTTTCCTTTTATATGATGCATAGCTATCCTAGCTAGAGTTTGTGAGAATATTTAATGAGCCGGTCTGGTTTTTGGGGTATGTTCGTTGTATGCAACATCCAATGATGTGCGTCATTTCCATTCGGTCAAAAGTATATATGATATCTATGTCCAATGCTCCAGTTCAACGCCGCCGTGCTCAGAACCCAGGTCCCGTAGTACAAAATTTCGCTCAAAAAACGCCCCGATAAATGCTGCATTGCCATGACCTAATCTGATACGCCTCCAGGAAAGCCCATGCCTTTCTGGTTATCCGTGTTCACTGTCCGACTCCTGGACCGAACCAAATTGGTTCCTGTCGTCCAGTCGTCGTCTAATTCTGTTCCGTCATCCCTGATTAGTTCTAGGAGAACTTGGGTATTCCGCTTTATATCCTGCGGTCTCTCAACGACGCCCCGATTCAAAATGAGAGCTTCGGCCGTCTGCAACCAGATGTTCTGCAATGGCTGGAGATCCGGCAGAATGAGTCGTAACTGATCTGGAGATAATGGACTCATTGGTGGGCCTTGTGCTAGACTACTCTGTAATATATCGTTGCCGCGTGATGGCTGACTTCGAGCTGCCTTACAGGTTGGCTTGACACAATACCATTCGTTGCAACTCTTGGCATCATGGCCTCCTACCACTTCTACATTGGATGCTTCCACCGCAATCGATGCCTTCTTTCGACCGAGGTGTGACATCAGTGACATTTTTGATTTCGACGCAGGCTCAGTCGGGACATGTGCAACATAACCATACCAGGTATCAACAGCTGCTCGCCTAGCGTTGTATCCCTTAGTTTCCCAGAAGCGTTCTGCTTGTCGAAGCCCACCAATAGCCAGAACAGTCGAATATACTTCGTCTGGCGGCCGGTCTTTGTGGTAACCCTTGATCGACCTTTCAACCCGACCAGCATAAGATGGCGGCCGTAGACGTCGAGAGAAGGATGAGATTACCAGAGGGAAGACCTGGTGAACTCTCAGAAGCGTTTGGTCATCGTACATGCTCATGACCTCGCACTCGATAGGATTTAATGTAAATGGCTGGAGAGATAGTGGTGCGCCATGTGAAGTAAGATGTTGAACATGGAGCTCTCGATATTTTTCAAAGAAATGGAAAATGGCGAAGACCAATGGGATAAGTCTTTGCCGCATGCGTTTATGCTGAGGCTCAAACTCCATCCTCTGTGCGTCAGTCTTTCGAAGGAATATTTCTTTAGTCGTGTGTTCTGCAATCATATTGGACAACTTCAATGCAACATGAAGACGATGCCATATACTACAGACATAGTGAAGATTTATGCGGTCCGGTTCTGGCACTGGGTATAAGCGGAGGGTATATGCTGGGAGGGTATGAGAGATGTGATATCGTGCTATGGTTGATTCATTAAGAGTGACTAGTCTGTGGAAATATCTCGATACCAATCGCAGGTTGAGGACTGTATGTATTGGTAGGGGAGCAATGATCTGCTCTTGGAGCTCGTGGGGGAGAGACAGGAATAGGTCGGACAGCGACAGGCTGCAGTCGTTTAGTATTGGGTCTCTATTTCCCCATTGTGTGGGGTTACTGGCATACCTCTGTTGTGTTTCTGCGATCGCAAAGGTCTCCTCAGGGATGTCAATTGACGGCCTCTTGGGGATGATGGTGACCCGAGACCGCAGACTTCCAAATGATCCGCTGAAACTTGGGCGCCGCTGTGTCCGCAGCGCTGTGAGATCGTGGCCCAGTGACCGTTTCTTCTGATCGCTAGGTCGGAGAGGAGGAGCATCATTGCTCTGTCGTCGCGGATTCCCCAGTGGTAAGGTAAAGGTGGAAGATTGCGAGGTTGCCTGCGGCGGAGGGGCCGGAGCCGCGGGGGCTGTGGTGGTTGACGAGGTGGCATTCTCTGTACCATCGTGGGAATTGAGTTGTCGTAGTTTGCTAAAATATCGCTCCGAGGCAAACTCGGTGATGTGCAGCGGTTCCATGGTTGTTCGACTTTGGACCCTTATCCCATCCGGTCGCACACTTGATATGAGGCTTTCATGTCAAGGGGGATAAGAGGCGAGACGACCAGAGACTCTTCTCTTTAAAAGGACGCAGATGCGACTGGAAGGGTTTACGTTGGAGGCTCACGCTTCATCTCGAGGAAGGAGAATCGGCCAGCAAACAGGAGATGGGCGGCGGCGGTGCGTATGTACACTCGTGGTGGTAGTGGTAGTGGTCGGGATCGAGGCGAGTTTCTCTAAGTCTTGTCTGTCTGTCTGTCTGTCGGTTGTTGGTACTGTACAGAGTGGACGATTGATGGGCGATAGATTAAAAAAAAAGGAGACGGACTTGGAAGGTATCGCGCAGGTAAGCAAGCGGAATATGGGGATGGGGGAAAGGGAGAGAGGAGCGTTGCAGCAAGGAGGGACGTCAAAGAGCAGTAGTCGTCGGCGAAGAATAGTAGTTCGATGCGTGGTCGTTCGTGGAGAGAGTGGAGTGGATTGGGAGTGTAGGGCCGACTTGTATGGGGTCGGTGGTAAAGTGGAGTGCGCGAGAAGGGACGCTTCCGGTTAAAAAGCAGCAGCAACGATGAAGGTACGGAACAGAGTACAGCGAGGAGTGGATCTCAGGAAGAGGAGGAGGAGGAGGAAGAAGAGGGAGAAGAGAAAGAAAAGGAAGAAAAGGAAGAAGATGTTTTTCTTCTTCTTTGCTTTAATCTGGTGGGGGGCGAGATTATCATTAATGTGACTGTATTATTGTTTGTATCTATCTGGTCTCTCTTTGCTCATCATGGCTGGGAAAGTCAATAAAGTTGTTGATCCTCCAGCGTTTGGTATTTGCCGGGGGGGACGAGCCACTGTACTGTAGGGGACTTGGATGTCACAGCGCAAGATGATAGGTGCGGTTTAATAGCAAAAGCGAAGATTACTGACTGGTACGAGTAACTGGCAGTCCTACCTTTCGGCATGCCAGGCCCAGCGGCCTCTCTTTCGGCGCAACTCAGCCAAACAAGGCCAAGAAGCAGCGCAGTAAGAGCGAACAACAGCCGCAACGATCAGCATCCTTACCCAAAACTCTAAGGAAATAATACAAGACACACCTACCTCAGGCCCGATACTGCAGCGCGCAACGTGACAGAACAATAATCAAGCAAGCGAGCGTGCGAACTTGACTTAGTGGGAGAGATATCGGGCCTGATCTTGGCTTGCAGAGAACACATTATTAACATTTAAGTATCGCCGGCTTAGTTCCTATTATCTGCAATAGTATTACTGTACAGAGTCAGCACTTGCAGACGAAAGTTACAGTAGGATCTTCATTACTGTATCATTATTATGAGGACAGTGCTTATTATTAGTAGTAGGAGTAGTACATAGTAGTAGTAGTGGTTGGTGGTGGTGGTTAGCCTCATCGTGGCAAGCGACAGCAGCAGGTACGCAAGGTACCTTGACGAAAGTACGAATTCCTCGCATTAATTTACTTGGTCGAGCACGCGATAAGCTTCTCTCGTCCGTCTTATCTCCCAAGGACAACCTTAATTCTTCTTCTCCCCTCCCCTCCATCATCGTCACCTCACAAATCTGCTGATGTGATGTTTCGGCGGAATTATTCGTAGATAATTCTCAAGTTCGCCTTCGCACAACCTACCCTATCCCAACACCACTTGTTCCCTGAGCCCCCTCGCCACACTTGCCGTAAGCAGCTCGAGCAACTTACTCCAGTCACTGCACCTCTCAGCCTCACGCCTTTTAAACCTCTCTCCACATTGCAAAATGGCCTCCTCAACGTCCCCATCACCCCCATCATATCCTCCATACAATCCACAGCGCGTCTCCCAGTCATTCGATCCCAATACTCCTCCGGCACCCCCGCCGAAGCCGAACAGTCGAGAAGTCAGCCGAAGGGGAACACCCGCCGGTAATGGCCTGTCCTTGCCTCCACCACCCCCAGAGACCCCAGGCAGTTCCGCAGCGGGCTTGCAAGACACCCAATATGCTCAAGAGGCACGAATACGTGACGCTGCACAGGCCCAACAAATACAGGATCCTGGCGAGCAATGGCTTCCAAAGATCCTAGAGGATAAATCGTCTGCACTGTCTCTCCCCTGCATGCGCCAGGATATCAGTTGACATTTCCTAGGAAGCAGGATCTCTCTCATGCACTTGCACGACCGGAACTCTTAGCCGCTCTGGCACATGCTAAATCCACAGCGCATCCCTCCATTGCTGCATCGCAGGAACCATTACAGGCGGCTTTGGCTGAGAATATAGCTCTGGCTTCACATTTGAACGAGGTAGAGGCACGCCTAGCCCATCTGCGAGCATCAACACAGGCTCAATTACTATCTGCACATGCACTTGAGCGCCAATGGAGGACAAAACAGTCAGAGATGGATAGAGCACTTGCTCCTTTCGCACCATCATCCCTCTACCAGAGACTTGGACAAGGTGTCCAAGAACAAGAAATGGTGTGTAGAGCTTTGGAAGAGAGTTTTGTAGAAGGGGATGGAGGTATCGCTACTGAACGAGAAGCAAGCGATTGGGTAAGGAGATATAGAGAGGCCAAGAAGGTGTATTATTTACGTCGAGAGCGAAAGGAGAGGTGGGATGAAGGACGTGTTGGAGGATGGAGATGAGATAGCAGGCACAGGCTATCGATATATGTCGACACAAAGGCCATCATTATGGCATATTCAAAGATCTAGGTCTACAGATACTTGTTCGATTTGGCTTCAGGACAAATTGAGTGAAGTTGGATCAATGGTATCTTTGGGGACTGTGGAGGTTGGCAAAGTGGAAACGGTCTCGCAGATTTCACCTCCACCAATTTCCTTGAGCTGCATGAAATATGAGGGCCGACCCGGCCTCCACAGCCGCCTCTATCTCGGGGACAAAAACAGTCATATTTACCACAATTGGAACCTCTGGTGACCAGTGGTCACACTTGCGCACCATAATTTTTAGACCACATCTCTCACTTCATACCACAGAAAACCAACCTCACACCATCACAATTAAGTTGAATTTCAGCGGAACATCTCCCATCATGAGTGCTGCGGTGTCCCCAAACACCGACCTCCGAGTCCACCTGTATCCCCAGGGTTTTCAGATCAAATCGGATGGCTTGTTACATCCACCGGTTTCAAGAAGTGAGTACAAGCGGTACAGTAACGGTAAAGGACCCGTTGAAATTTGCCGGTGCATATACGCGGGGTTGGAAAAGGAAGGCTTGGACGAATGGGGAGGGGAGTATGGGGATTCTTGGAAGCCGGACCGATAATGGAACTGTATGTACTTCGTAGGCATGTGTCTTGAAAATATTACATATAGCTGCAGGTGTGTTCGTTCTCGTATTTTATCTTGCTTGTAAGTCTGTGACTGTACCTCAGATGCAGTAGTGTCGTGCTACTACTGTACGATTGATTGATCATAGATTTTAATTCTTGTCACTAGTGGTATCTGCCGAAGCTTGTTAGATGATATTTCGTCATCTGCAGGACTTCAACTGGGCTTTGCTAGAAAGCTTGTGAAGAGTTAGGTATGTACAGAACAGGCAGATACCTTGGGTAAAGATGTGTGACGTGTGTCTTTTATTTACTTGCTTGTGAACGAGAGAGAGAGAGTCAGTTTTTCAATCATGTTTTTCAATAATAATAATAATAATAATATCATTAAAGGAAATAAGTCCCTTCCGAGCGTTTGCGAGTTTTGCAATGTGTGTGTGTTGGGAGTTTGTTCGGCAGTTGGAGATTTTTTATTACTAGGGTTGTCGGTACTTGATTTCTTGTGATGGGTGATGGGGTGTTAGGATTCAGGTTATTTGATTACCTATCTGTCAGGAGTAGCGAGTAGGCTAGTCAGGACTCAGGAGTTTATGATATGTGATTTGGGGATCGGGATGCCGGATGCGGGATTCGGATTGGGGGTGGGATTTTGTGTTTGGGGATAGGTCAGTTAAGTTGTATTGTGGTGTGTGCGGGCGGTAGTTATTTTGTACTGGTTGGTTTTTGATTCAGATTGATTTAGATGGGGTATCTTATTTGGTTTTATCGGTTGACCGTTGGAGATTCAGATTTTTGTCTTGGTTGAGGCTGGGCTGGGTGGCGAGGTTTGAAAATATTGGTATTGGGTATCAATGCCACTAGTAAATTTTATGGAGGATTCTACTGGTATTTTTTTGAGTTGAGGACGCGTGGTTATCGTGGTTTTAGGTACGGGTATATTTGGGATGTGGTCTTTTTTTTCTTTTTCTTTAATGGTGATTTTATCAGTGGTGTATGACTCGTTGAATTGATGTTGGGCTCGGTAGATTTTCAGGAACGGTTTTTAGTTGTGAAGCCTAGCGGGAGGCCGGTTCTAGAGGTCACTGCTACCTAGGAGTTGACTTGTTACAGTATGAACGGGAGCGAAGTAATGGGTAGGTAGAGTTTGAGAATGGGAAGGTTAGTCCTTGAAAGCAAGAAAGACACTTGATTCGGGACTGCATATACGCAGTATCACTGGTATCGTAGTAGTCACTTGTGCGTTTAGTATGACCTCTCTTTGATACAGAGAAATGGAATGAAGATAACGATGACGATGAATATGAGGATGAGAATGACAGAATCCTCATCAGACCATGTACTACGGCTTAGTCACCAGTTCAATCATAATTCCTTAACAGAAACAAGACGAGATGAAACTGTGGAATGGGTTGGTTACTTGAAGCTACCATTCGGTCTTGAAAAGATCATGACCATTTTAGATTTGTATGAGATGTGTCATTATTCATCTTGTCATCAAGCTATTCCTGGAGTGACAGCTGTGCTAATAGAATATTCGTTGGATCCGATGGCGATGGCTTCCTCCCATTTCGCCACAACCGCTTCTAGTGACGTGCCAGCTGTGCTAATAGAATACCGTGGGATCCGATAGCCTCTTCCCATTTTGCCAAGACCGCTTCTGGTGACGTGCCAGGCCAGGCTAGCCATACTCGTCACGTCTGAAGGTGGCTTGACATCAGGAAAGGAGTTAGTCCTTAAGGGCCTCGTTCTCTGCTTTAAGTTCGGCTACCTGCTGCCACGAGAGGTCTACAGTGCCACCTTTACTCCTGCATGAACTTAGTAGCCTCGAAATACTATTAAAGCAGTAATTAACATAGATATGCACAAATTTAGGAATCGAATACGCAATGTAAGGGACTATGATTATTGTTACCTACGCCTTGTAGATTTAAAGTGGCTTTAAATATTATGCGACTACTAGAACCCCTCTGGTTGCTTGAACTTCAATGGTAAACACAAACTAGTAGCTACCAGTTAGATAGCTGTACATATATGGATTCTACAAGGTGTATCTAGGTAGAGAGAATTTAAGTTAGTGTACGTTTAGTCTTGCTTGTTGAAACTAGTATAGTACAGACTACAAATAGCCGAAGAAACCTAATAATCCTAAGTTCAAAGTAAACCTCTAAGTAAGCCCCGGAGAGTTAAATTTTATTAACTGTAACTAACACAAAGTTAGTACTACAAGCTTACTCCTCTCCCTTGATTTGCTGTTCTATCTCGGTAACATATTAGTACTCCTACTACTAGCTGTGATTTCGATTATCAATTTAGGAAAGTCCTCAATTCACTAAATCGAGTTATAGAGTAAGGTTACAAAAGCCCCCTCTTATACAATCTCTCCAAAGTCGAGGTAACCTTAGTATCCAAGTATGCCCTCGGAAGCTCCCTCTATAACAAAAGAAAAAGCCAAAGAAGCCCAAAGTTGCCCTCTTACACACAGCCTCCTACTCTTCTCGAGGCAGCCGCCATCCGATCTCTACTAGAAGATCTACTTGATTTGTATAAAAATTCGCTATCTTTCGTAAAAATGTGTTTCGTTGTACGAGAAATATACCCATAAGATTTCTAGTGACAACAGATTTTAGTAACTTAGATTTTGTAAGATACCTACCTAACTTGAAACTCAATATCATAAGCCAACTGCCAGTTTAGTTATAGACAAGCCTAGTATTGAATTGACAGAAAGGTTAGTGGACTAAATACCCATCTGGTTCTGTATGAGCATTTTTGCGATCAACTCCATCTACGGCACTCCTACGCAGAAGGAGAAGTGCGGAATATAAGTTATATAAGTTCTAACTAGTTGATCCTGTTAGAGGAAACCTTTTTCTGGTGAGGATTTGAGATAGTGAGAGACGCATGGTGAAGCTCTAAGTTGGGAGATCATTCAAGTATCTAAATAGATGTACAAGTACAATGTATTGTATTGAAATTGAACATCACCTAGACACAAACATCCACCGCTAACGTATCGAGGATAAACTCAAGGCCGCCAAGGATACTATACTTCTAGAGCATTATATAGCCTATCTAGATGTAATAACACAAAGTATTAAAAAAGACTTAGGATGTATTTCGGTCGATTCCAGAGATGTATAGCTTTCATCTTGGCTAAGTTCAGTTGTCACTTGCGAGTCTTGTTGTTGGTTTTCTTGAGGCGACACAAACTCAATACAATGTATTGTACACGTATACACAAGCCAAGTAGGACGTCTGACTTCTAATCCTGCCTTTGTAAAGATAGTGTAGTTAGCTTTCGGGAACTAAGCATTAAGCTTTCGATTAGCCTGACGCTTTCTCTGATTCAATTAAGTCATAATGCTGTACGAATTCTTCAAATGGCTTGGTTAATAGAATTGGGAAACGAAGAAGGAATTTCGCGCCACCTAAACATATGGGTAGGTGCCTCCCTCAATTGGCGCTAACAGCCGCTCGAGCTTATGTTGTTCCTAGCAATAGCATCCTATTTAACAAAGAAAGACACTTAGTTGTTCAGTCACACTACAGCTACTTATATCTACCTACTCTCCCTAACTGTTATCCTTCCTCGCTTGAGGAGCTGCAGGCTGTAACAGGAGAGCACTCGAAAAAGATTTAAAAGTATACATATTACCACAGATCAAGGCTGTACAAAGAATGCAAACTAAAACCTATGTTTGTATACTAAATCTAATAGGATCCAACCAAGAGAATACCCCGGACACCGGGATGTCTCTATGGATTCCAGATTTGAAGTTGGTTAGAAATTCGTCAGCGTCTGCATATTGGCAAAACAAATAGTAGAAACAAAAACTCTGTTGAATTCTTTTAGACGAATAATAAACTTCAATTAAACTAAATAGAAGATTGAAGTCCAACTAATATCATAGCATGTAGAGTGTTAGAGTTAAAGTAGCAACATGGGAGTATATTATTTTAATTTTGTTGCACAGGAGGATCAAAGTCAAGTTAGATCACAAACAAGAAAATATTCCTAGATGGATTAATGTATTTTAGATTCTATGCTACTTGTCGTAAACAAGCCCACTCGTTCTTAAAGAACAAAAACAAAAACATACTAAACTATACCCTTACCATCTCTCCCCAACATAAAAATCTAACAAAACCTGTACTTCTCTCCTGCTAGACATTGTATACAGGGTCTACCATAGAATCGAAAATAAAACTAAGACACTAATACAAGTACACTACCCAAGACAAGCTCTTATGCCAAAAGATCCATTGGACTGCCAAGAGAATCCGCCTGCATTAGTAGACCTTACCACACATCTATAGCCTCTGAAGAGCAAATCACCTCAGCTACAGTAAGTGTCTACAAGAAAGAACAGGAGAAAGAACTAGTTTCGAAAAAATAACATCCGAGTCGGCATAGAAGTGACAGCAACATTCCTCATGACAACAATATCCGAAATCGTCGTAATCTGTATTTAATTCGCCGCGAGATCAATGCTTTTGTAGAGGATCAAGTAGATGTAGGATGTGAATTCTTGGTTTTGCTACAATGTATGGTGCCTGTATGCCTCTTCAGATCAGAGGGAAGGACGAAGATTGTCGTGCAGTAATCGCATTTGTTTTTTGTTTTTGTTGATGGTAAATAAAGAAGCTAAGGCACTGTTTGTAGGTAAAGGTGGTTGATTACAGAATGAAGTTTTTGTTGAGGGAATATGACTCGGTCTAGAAACGTAGGGAAAGATATAGAAGGGTAGAAAATTGAAGTATAGTGATTAGACTTGTTTTTGTGTTCGTTACTAGTAAACGAAGTAGCTAAGGTGCTATATTTGAGCAAATGCAGTTGATGGCGAAATGAAATTGTAGTGAAGAGAGAATATGACTTGATTTGGACATGTGGAGGAAATATATAGTGGAAGAATTAACTCTGAGATTGTCATCTTATTGTATGTTTCTTAGATTAAGTTGGAAAGAAAGTCTCTAGTGCTAAAACTACCCTAGTGTTGGGTTAGATGTAAATAAACCTAATGATGATGACCAAAATTAAATTTCTTCTGTGTAGGGGAGGGGTGAGAGTGCAAACAGCTAAATTTGCAGCTTAGTGATTGTTATTTGACGTATTTTCATAATTGACATGATCTGAGCTTCATATACTAACTGCGTACCGTATAAATTGCTTTGTAAGAGATCATTTTGATTAGAGCTATATATCAAATGACTTACTGGAACGAAGTGAGCTACTTAAGCTTATATCTTGATAAATGGCTATTCACAATGAACTCCTAACAAGCAAATAACGCAGTACACAGGAGTGTTGCTGCTTTAATAGCCACCATCTCCATCCGGAAAAAGGTAGTTTAGTCCATCTGAGTACATTTCTACAGCTAAGCGCTTTCTTACCAGGATCTGTTTTATTTCAAAAGGAGAAGGCCTTTGTATTTAGAAGGTATCTGTGGAAGACTGGTACTGGTAAGGCGGTAGGTGGTGATAAGGTGTCGTCAAAGATCATAGGGCACGAGACATGATGCTGGCGTGCCAAGGCCGGGGAAGACAGGGGGTAGAGATGCGAATGTTACAAAGCCCATCCCCCAAATAATGGCAAAGTTCAGTGCCAAGCTTCACCTACACTACTTTACCAGACTCCAAGGAACATCTTGGGATGGAATTGATCGATTGAAGCCCTGAACCATGATATTTTGGATCTCTGGGCCCGTCAGAGATGCCCTGATGCAATGATGCGGCACAGTTTTCCTTGGAACTGGCCATTGGTACGGTACCTGAAAATGTGAAAATGCGGAAATGCGACATCATTGGCACATCAAATGGGCGTTTTCAACTTTTCTCACGGAAATGGCTCCTGGTGGCTTATCTTAAATCCATATTCACTGTATGGCCTTGGCAACGACGGATTTGATTTCGAGGTCCAGTATTCAGTATTCTCAGCCCTGTCCCATAACACCAGCAGAACAACTGCGACAATGTCTGTCAGCACCAGTATTCTCTCCAGCTTCGCCTAGTGATGAATGAATTAGTTGAGGGACTCTTTTCTGGGATGGGAGATTAGAAGGGAAATATTAAAAACACCTAATTTTGATGCGAAATATTTACTTGCGTTGTAAACTAGAATCCGGCATTGCTTTCGTTTGATAACTTGATAAATTCTTAGCAACAGATTTCAATATCATTTTTTAGAAAAACTTTAGACTAGGTAGGTAGGTAGGTTACTTACTAATGCATAAAAATAGTCTTAATACAAACCTTCATATTGATCTAAACCATCTTTAAAGATTTCGCTTTTATAACACAAATACAAAATATTAGTAAATATTGTGACAATCGGAAGAAAACCATCAAATCAAATCAAGTAAGAGAGAATACGAAGCAATGAAAGATAGAAATCCAAACTAACATATTCCAAAATCCCTTCCCACCACCAGGAAGACCATTGGGATTAGCACCCGTCCCCGACGAAAGAGTAACAGCTTGATAAATTTGACTCCGACCCGTATCGGAGAGAGTAAGAGCAGAAGATATGTTACTAGACCAAGTCCCCCATTGCGTAGCATAATAAGACTCATTCCAACCTGTCGGTCGTGCATTTCCTGGATAGTTATTCACCTCATTTCCTATTTCCCATGCATAGATATTAGATTCATTAATCGCGTTTTGTGCTCCTTTTACAAAGGAGATGGAATTTGAGAGATTTTCTTTGGCGAATGGTATATCGATTATATATTTTGCGTTTGGGAAATTGGAGAAGATATCGAAGTAGGAGGGTCCTAGGGTTATGTTTTTGGGGATTCCTTTGTTTGTTTCTCCTGCGGGTACTTTGACGGGTTGGGTTTGAGAGGGGTCGTATGAAGATTGATCTCTTTTTAATTTCAAGTTGTAGTTAGAAATTTTTGGGGTCTTGGGTTTTTATACGTTGGTGATGTTTTTGATTTAAAATGCTGATACTTACTTGTCGGCCTGTAATCACGTGTTTCTAATATATCTTCATTTCTGGTGGCCCTGGCGCCCGCCGATCCCTCCGAAATCGCAGATTAATTCCGACCATTCTGGCCCAGTATGGCACCATTTTTATATTAATGGATCGACACCTTAAATGCCTCATTTTGTATGGATCTAGGCCCATTTTGGGTGCCTCTCCTTTAATATATAAACCTAGGCTTCCTCCCACCTAATGGGGGCAAGCAATCAAGCCTTCATTCATGATTTTCACCATATTCTACACTTTCTCCATATGCCATATATTCAAGGTGATCGAGGGTTCATATTACTTGATGTTCCTCCGACACGAATATGAGCAGGTGCACCTGTTTTGTCTGATATCACCTTGAGAAGATTTTTAGAGGAAGTGTTTGGATTTTCCTTACTGCCTAAAGTTTACTTATTTAGTAATGAATGTAGGTAAAGATTGAGTTTGGAAGATTTTGGTTAAATAAGGTATTGTACTGTACTGTATCGTAGACGTACCTGTAAAAGCAGGAAATGAACTTCCTTCAAATGCATATCCTGGAAAGGAATGCTCGATTGGATTTGATACATTACTAGATACTGATGCGGGAGCAGGAACAGTAACGATATCAGCTGCCCAAATACTTTTGATGTTGAGGACTGAGACTACTAAATAGTAATGACAGATGGAAGCGCATGTTGAAAACAGAGTATATTAGAGTATAATTGATAAAGGGAAAATATAGTATGAGTATTCAAGCACAAAATTTTGACTGGCAGCATAAGTAGAGAGCACTTACTTTATACCCAAATCCTTCGCCTACCTTCAAAACCAAAATATGTCATTCCCTTACATACAATTAAGATCGTAGGGCTAAGCATAGTAGAGAGGAGACCAGACAAGAAAGATCAAGCGATAGCTCCAGTTCAGAGGACTCAAACCGTCCAGTCTGATTGGATAACCCGTAAAGCTGAACTGAGCTAATATGAAGTCATCGCTTAAATTACAGCAACCACAGTAACACAGAAAATTAGCGAGCTAGCTGAACTTCAAGAACTTGGCATTTTGTGATTGTTGGAGCTGAACAAAGTTGTATAATGCTGCCGATCCAACGGAGTTTGCGTACAATATCTTGATCTCTTGAAATTAAAAATATTTAGTTGCTCCATTCGTGAGCTTTTGTTCACGATCAATGTGTCCTGAGTTTTGGTTCTTCGCAAAGTCTATTATTGCCCTAGTCATATCATGTTTCTTCTCCTAATTTTCTTGCTCTACTGCTGGCATATAATTTTCGTGTATACCACTTCAGTCACAGAGAACTCGTCGTGCGAGCAGATCTGTGGGAGTGCTCAGACTAAGGCGTCAGATGTTGTTTGCAACGACGCAGATTATAGCGATACAAGTCAAGGCCAGAAAATGCACGATTGCCTCAATTGCGAAAGCAACAGTACCGCATATGAAAATGCGACAGATAATGATATCTACTGGTTCCTCTGTAAGCTCCCCCAATCTCCTCTCAATACTAGAGATAGTATACTAACAGCACTGGATATAGTCAACATGAAATTCACGACACAAAATTGCATCTTCGCACATCCATACGGCTCGGCATTACCTGCTTGCAATGATACTTGTTGGCCACTGAAGAAGATTCTACATGTGGATTGGCTTAATGATAATGGTACTGGTACCAGAGCTGGACAATATGAATATTGCTCGGCTAATAAAGGCGGGTTTGTGCAATATGCCGGTGGTTGCGCAGACTGTCTGCAACAGATATCAGGACTGGTTGTGCTCGGAAATTGTACGTACCTATTACTGCTCTCTTGATTGAGCATTTGAGGTAGAAAATGAGATACTAACAAGGGAATTTGTGTCGTAGTTTCGAGTAGTATGCGTCACCTTGTAGCAATAAGCCTAATGCAACAGAAAATCAAACGGTTTCACTACCACAAGCTCTTTTTGCTACGTCGACTGATCCAACTTCAACCGCTACTATTTCTGAACCGTCTGGATCGTCGGATAATGCTGGATTAAGTACTAGGGCTCGGGCAGGAATTGGAGTGGGTGCTGGATTCGCTGGCTTAGCTCTACTATCAGGTGTCGCATGGCTATACTTTAGGCATCTACGTAACAGGAGTAAGAAGCCTGACGCCTATATGGGGGTCCATTCCCCGGAGGACAAGTCGGCATCAACTACTTATCCTACAGAGTTGAGCGAAGTTAACGGCCAAAACTCAACTCGGAAGCCGGATCCCTTGATGTCGCCGGTGGAAATAGATAGTCATCAGATTCGGGAGCTTAGGGAACTACCAACGTAATAATGTAATGATAGAGAGGAGCTTTTATCTACTTTTTCTCTTCTATGTAGATAATAGGGTATTGTTCAAATTGCCTGTTATCTCCTATTAGGTATATATCCATCTGAAATTATACTACAGTATGTTTTCACTTCAAAGAATAAAGCACTTGGATGATTTATTTTACGTTGAAATTTTCTTAATACTTAACTTTGCTATATAAAGCAATATTCCATTCATTTTGTCTGTTGTAATTGGGAAACGCTTTCTGTCGCTTAGAGATAGGGGTAAATTAAAGGGGTAGCGAGTAATTGAATAACCTACCTTAAACTTGGTACGCAAGACATTTGAAGAAAATGGACAGAAAGTAGACATAAGATATACAGAAAAGCAACTCCCACTCGCCCAAATATAAGAGAAGCTAAGGTAGTGAAACTTCAATTAACGAAAAACCCATCTTCTTTTGATCCCTCATTCCGCTTATCCGTAGCACCGCCATCAAACGCAGTACCTTCGAAACGAGGGACGTCGAAGGTTCCATCTGGATCTAGTACGTAAATGTACGTTAGTTTGTGGAATGTCTGATGATTGCTTCTGGAGTGAGAAGAAGGGGAGAGTCTGAGGAGTGGGTTATTATTTGTTGTATACTGACTCAGAGCTGTGTGAGTATACAACTCATAATGACCGAATCACCATGGCCTCTTCCTACCAACCTCCCACTCAAAGACCTCTCTTCCAAAAGTATAACAAGGTAAGAAGAAAAAAAAGTAGAAATAGAAAAACATACCTCTACCAGTGCTCATAATATACTCCCGGACCTTACTCCTCGAATGTCTAACATCCGCCAAAAGCTCCGTCATGTCCAATCTAACCTTTTCATTCCTCACCGCAGCCCCCTTAATAGCATATTCCATAACATCAAACCTGCTAACATTATTGCGTAACATCATGTCAAAAGGAGTAGTAGTGCTTCCTTCTTCATTATAACATTCAATCGTAACACGATCTAAAGCCTCTCTTCCAAAAAGTAATCCTTTTATCTCATTAGAATAACCATGGTAGTTGAAATGAATTGGTTTATCTGGTGTGAAGAGAGCAGAGAATTCTGAGTTCGTAAGGGAGTGGGGATGAAGGGTTTCGGCTTCGAGTATCATTAGGTCGGTTACGTTTACTACACGGATTCGCAGTGAGGGACATTTTCGTTTTAGCATTGCGGAGGCGGCTATTACTTCGAAGGTTAGTTCGGATCCGATTCCAACTAGTACTACGTCTGGATCTAAGCCGTCATCTGTGCTTGCAAATTTCCAGATGCTAGCACCGGCTTGACAGTGCTTATCTGCTTCTTCGACGGAAAGGAATACGGGTTGTGGTTGTTTAGATCCGACCATAAGGTTTACATAGTTCTTTGATCGTAAACAGTGTGCTACTGTTGAGAGGAACGTGTTCTACAACCAAATTAGCTATTTCATCCCCTTACCCTTCAAAACAAACTTACGGCATCAGGTGGGAGATAGACACGAGCAGCGCTAGCCTTGAGATTGAGCACTGCACCAATGAATGAAGGATTCTGGTGAGAGAAGCCATTATGCTCTTGTCGGGTCCAGGTAGAAGTCTCGATGTAATTGATACTTGAGATGTCAGTTCTCCAGGTGGTCTCCCTGGCCATCTTATTGAACTTGCTGTATTGTACCATCATAGTATGGATTATACCGAGGAAGCTCTCGTAACTGGGGAAGACGCCAGTTCGGCCAGTTAAGGTGTAGCCTATTAAGCATAAGCTAAGTCCAAGAATATAGAAGGAAAGACTAAAAGATTTACCTTGAAGCATTCCCTGACAAGTGTGTTCACTCAAAATCTCAATAACCCGGCCACCTTTAGCATGCGAAAATTCATCCCATTGGAAATCGCGTCCAGTGTGATTGAACACAGCATCGAGCTTATTGCTGACCAACTCATCCGGAGAAAAGATTCTCAGAGATCTTGGATTATCAACTAAGGTTTGATCCAATAATTCACCTGTTGCTTTCATACAAGAAACTTCACTTCCCTGCTCAGCACCAAACTTTTTCCAGTCTGGTACCTTGAGTTTTTCATGGCAGTTGTATGCTTCAACACGTTGGCCGAGTCTATCCTCTGGTTTCTCTGGGATGATGCTCTTGACGGAATCTATTACGTCGCCATCTTTTGTGAAGAGTTCGGATGGAACGTAAGACAACAGCCATTCTTGAAGATCAGCTAGTTGAGTTTTGCTGGTCTTGGCTGCCATTAGAGGAACCTGATGGGCATGAAATGACCCTTCGACGAATTCTCCGTCTACTTTTTTGGGTCCACTCCAGCCCTTTGGTGTTCGCATGATCAAAACTGGCCACTTTGGTCCCATATAGTCAATCACCTGTCCTTGCCTGTCATGAATGAGGCATGACTTACTCGGGGTTTCATGATAGGCTTTCCTGATCTAGCTGCTGTTTGAATCTTGCGAATCTCATCTAGAGCCCATTGCATGCTAGCTGCGAGATCTCGGTCCTGGTAAGAATTAACGTTATGTGTGGTTGTTAAAAAGATGAGTTGACTCACAATGTCTTCCAGATCTTCGACAAATCTGCACTGGTATCCATACCCTGTAAAAAGGGCTACCATTTCTTTGTCGTCCATACATCCGTAGATTGTGCGTTCAGAAATCTTGAAGCCATTTACGTGGACTATGGGAATGACGGCGCCGGATTCTGCTGGGTCGATATATTTTGCAGCATGCTATGTCAAGATTAGCTAAAAAGTTCCATCATACCTTGTACCGCTACTCGGCTCAAAGCCGTAATAAAAAGCCCATATAAAATTAACATCAACTATCAGATGTACCAATACCTGAGGCTACTGTCGTAGAGGACTAGGGGAAGAAGAAATTCGGGAAGTGGGAAACTTAACACCGTCCTTCCAGTCACTACCTGAGTCTGAATAACTCGCTCGACTTGAGCAACTCAATAGCTAGCTACCAATAAATCCACTAAGATTCATATACCAAGCATCGCAGATGTAGGATTCTAAAACGCATTCAAAAGGGAACAGTGTTCACTAACCCAAGCACTACAAAAGTCAGCATCCCTCATACAGTAAAACTAAAGACTAACAATAACAAAAAAGAGAACTCACCCAGCAGTAGGACCACTCTCAGCCTCGCCATCACCAACAACACAAGCAACAACCAAATCAGGTTTATCCATAACAGCACCAAAAGCAACAGCCAAAGCATAACCCAACTCACCGCCCTCATGAATAGCACCAGGAGTCTCGGCATTAATATGACTGGGGAACCCATTCGGAGTACTGAAACCAGTTATGAGATTCTGAAGACCTTTTTTGTTTCGGCTGTATTGAGGGTAGAAGCGTTCTAGACTTCCTTCTAGCCATAGTGAGGCGAGGATTGCTGGGGCTCCGTGACCGGGTCCTACGACATAGAGGAGATCGACGTTGTTTTTGCGTTGCAGGTAGTTGAGATGGGCGTAGACTAACGTGAGCCCTGGGGTTTTGTTAATGCTGGTTTTAGAGTATGAAAGAGGTCATACGTACCAGGACAGGTTCCCCAATGACCTAGTAATCTACCGTTCTGTCAGAATCCCAAGCATAGTAATATTCTTGAATTACGATTCATACCTGGGCTTAATATCCTCGAAACTAAGATCTCTCTCTAAAAGAGCATTGTCACTAAGAAAAATCATAGCTTGTGGGCAAACAAATTAGCCAACCTCTCTTCTTTCATTCCCAATCCACCATAAAAGTTCCCACAGAAAAGAAAGAGAAGAAATTACCGGCAGCGATATAATTACTAGCCCTCCGAAATTCCTCCAGGGCCTTAACATCCTTTTCGTCAATTTGCAACTTCTCCAACTCCACAGCCAACGAGAGAACAGAATCTGGTATATGGGAAGGCAAAGCCCTAGGATTAGGTCTGTCGATAATTTCGCCGGGCATCTTTACTGCTTTGTTGTTTGTTTTTGGGGATCTGGGGATCTGTGTTGTTGAGTATGAAATAGGATTCGGTGGTTGGGTATGATGTCAGTGATAATTGGACAGAGAAGAGGGGGTCTTTTGAAAAGAGGAGGAGAGGAATACGAGCGTGAATTGGTACTCTGATCTAAGATTGAGAAATTTGGAATCTGTTTGAGAGTGAATTGAGAATGAAGAGAGGTGGAAAATCAAGAATACGTTGACACTTCACTACACATTCTACATCTCTTTCTACAGTACCTACCTAGCTTGAGCAGCTCCCTAACTATCCAAAGAAGGCATGTGAGGCTGCGTCACTGCTTGAAAATCCGGGAAAAACTTTCCGATCGAGAACTCGATGTAGATCAGGGCAATTAGATCAGGGTACGCAGCTCTACACAGTAAGCATAAGGTACATTACTGTCCTGAGTACACCCTTCTCCACATGCAATAACAATACGCAGTTGGTTGTTAAACTATAAGGCTATGACGTTAACTTTTTTGCAGGGAGAGAGAGCAGCCTCGTTCCCCTTCCTTGGCAAGAATATGTGGCGCGGGGGCGGCGGGGTCTTCTCTCTCATCGTGCTCCCGTTTTTATATCAGGATTGATTATTCTCAGTCACTTAAACAGTTAAAAGTACCTCAAAACAGGTAATTAAGTACCCATCCACAGAAAAATCCACGAAAAATCCCCCATCTACGGTCCCCTACTTTAAACCACCACACACACCACCAACACGATCTTCAGCCTCGTCCCTACCAGCCGACCTATCTACTGTAAATGGAACTGTCGTCGGAACAGAACTTCCTTCTATCGCCGAATACCGAACAATAATCACAATCACAATCACAATCACAATACACAAAGTTACCTTAAGTAAGGAGACGGATATGGAGATCACAGTAACGTGAATACACAACAATACAATAAACAACAGAAGCCCAAAGACATATCTCCAGCTCCCAAAATCATACGTTTCTTGACTTTTTCAAAAGTGGCATGATCATACTTCTTCTTCGTGCCTTTCCACGAGCTCTATACGGAGGTAGACACTGCCCCCGCTGCAACGCTAGAATATCCAAGCCAATCACATGAAAAGGAAACAATTGGAACACGCCCCTCCCCCGTAGACGTCACAGCCTGCTGATTTTGAATTTCAGATTTCAGATTTTCAACAACCAACACAAGATAAAAAGGACTGTCGTTGACCTGGGACTCCTCTTCAGATTTTGAAGAGACGAGTACTCCTAATAAACTTCTCGCTACATAGCCAATTTTACAGACACGGACAAGACAATTAGCAATCATGTCTAAGATAATCCTCTCCATTAACGCAGGCTCAAGCTCCGTCAAGATCTCAGTCTACAGCGCGGAGCAAGGCAAACCACCCCAAGCATTAGCAGAGATCCAAGTTAGCGGCTTAACATCACCACCACCTCAATTAAAGTACACTCGAGGCGACGAGACCATATACAAAGCGAAAGACCTGGATAAGAAAGTCACTACCCAGAAGGATGCTTTCCTACTCATGCTAGATGAGCTTATTAATGACAAAGAGATGACTTCCATTACGAAAAGGCAGGATATAGCTATAACCTGCCACCGAGTTGTGCATGGCGGCGACTACAGCGAACCAAAGATAATCAACAAGTCCACCTACCATCATCTGGAGAAACTCACCGATCTAGCGCCACTACATAACGCTTCAGCCCTTGAAATTATCAAGGCTTGTATAAAGGACTTGCCCGCCTCTCGAAATATTGCCTACTTTGATAGTCAATTCCATCACAGTCTGCCAGAACATATCCGGACCTATCCGATAGACCAGGCGACAGCGAAAAAGAACAAGCTGCGAAAGTACGGCTTCCATGGTATCTCATACGCTTTCATCACGCGTTCGGTCGCTGAGTATCTGGGCAAACCGGAGAGCGAAACTAATCTCATACTGCTACATCTTGGTTCTGGAGCAAGTGCTTGCGCCGTTGCAAATGGTAAATCATTTGATACTTCCATGGGACTGACCCCTTTGGCTGGACTACCCGGTGCGACAAGAAGTGGAAGTATTGATCCTAGGTGAGGAACTAATCAAAGATTCACTTTAAGCCACTAAGCTGATAAGTCTTCCAGTCTGGTTTTCCACTATGCTAGTAATGTCGGGAAGCTATCACCCTCGTCTACAAAGGAATTGCACATCTCGCGCGCCGAAGAAATCCTCAACAAGCAAAGTGGCTGGAAATCTCTCACAGGGACCACAAATTTTGGTACGATAGCCTCCTCGTCGGATCCAAAAGACAAACTCGCATTCGATATATTTGTTGATCGAATTTGCAACTACGTCGGCAGCTACTATGTCTCGCTTCATGGTAAGGTGGACGCCTTAGTGTTCGCAGGAGGGATCGGTGAGAAGAGTGATCGTTTGAGAAAGGCGGTAACGGAGGAGGCAAGCTGTTTGGGTTTTGCGATTGATGATGACAAGAATGCAAAGAAAATTGAAGACGTTGTTCAGGATGTTGGAAAGGAAGGAGCTAAGCATAAGACCTTGGTTTGCCAGACCAATGAGCAGTTTGAGATGGCTTTTGGTTGCGCAAAGGAGGAGAGACTTTTTGCATGAAGGGTGTCGGATCAACCTACCACGGAAGTTGGAAAAATCTCCATTGGAGAGTTGAGTGCCAGTGTGCAGCAAGGTCTAAAGCCGGAAGCTTCCTTCCTTCCTTCCCTCTATTTTTGACTCTCCCAGGCTAAAGTCACCTCTGGGGTAGGAGCCTGTCTTCTTTTATGGTACTGTAGTCTCTCGTCCCTGGATGCAAGCACGTTATTGGTTTTGGAAAGTATAGCATGGAGTCAAGGAACAGCAAGTAGGTAATCTTACATACAATAGAGTAGACTATGAGTCTAATGTCCCGCCTGACCATCGATATTATTATCGTGTGACGCCTTTAAATGCCCCAAACTCCGTAAGCAGCCAAATCCCAGCCAATGTGCCCTATTTCTTCGGAGGAGGACCCATCTTCCCAGCACCAGTATCGACCTTCTTTGGGGGTGGGCCCATAGCACCGTTACTAGTAGAGCTGGCCGCCCCTCCAACCTGCGTGAAGGTCCCGCCTTTGAACCATCTATCCTCTTCTGCCTTTCGCTTCCTGCTCATCTCAGCCTGCATCTTTGGATCGACAAGCTCGAGACCTTGAACAGGAGTAAACGCTAATGAGGATGCAGTACCCGATCCAGCGGCAGCAGTGGACCCTACGCCTGAAGATCTTAGTCCTTTGCCTCTGAGATCTATGGAACTGGCAGTCTGTCCGAAACCACGTAATGAAGATGCTGAGCCGCTCACAGGCGTGGCTCCGCCCCAGCCCTTGTTCTTTGCGCTCAGCTTGGCCTTCGTGCGTTGGTCAATTTGCAGGTTTCGAATTCGGCCATCGTTTGCTTGTCCAATCATGCCTAGACCCGCGGTTCCTTCTCCAGTGCCATATCCAATCTCTTTCTCCTCTTTGCCAAATGCCATCCTATTCTGCGCCTTACGGAGATCTGTCATTGCTGTTGCCTCCTTCGCTTTTCTTGCTCTTCGACCACCACGCTTCCGTGCAGGTTTGTCATCTGGTGCTGGAAGTGCACGTTGGCCCTTGTTTTTTGGAGGTTCTGTCAGCTTCTCAAGACGCTCGAGACAGCCCGCCTTAAGCTCTTCCCCCGTAGACCCGTCAGGGCTGCTGTGCACACGATCTACTCGTGCTGCGAGGACAACTTTTGCTGATACAATTCGCATAGCTTGACGTTTCAGATCATTCGGTATTCCACGGATAATAGGAGAGTGGTATAGAAATCCCTGCTGTCTGACTCCTACATTAGTCGCAAATCCGGTGCCAGACTGCTTCTTTGATCCTAGGGGTGGTAAGTTGCATGCAGGTGTTTTTGCAAGACCTGTAAGTCCACCGGCAAAATTGAGAAGTTGAGCAGCAGTAAGAGATCCAATGAGTGCTGTTAAGTTTGGGGCAAAAAGATTCATGCGCGACTGGACATAATCTGTTAAAGTCTTCTTTGCCCGGTCCAAAGCCAAAGTCATCTCACAGGCCCGCATGACCCGCTCGAGTTCTACTGGTGTCATCTCACGACCCTTTGTTGTGGTAGCTTCGACCGTGACAATCATGACTGATGGGCCATCTAAAACGGATCGCAATGTAGTTCCCAGCGCATTGTCCTTCGAGGTCTGAAGAGCTTTGATGCTCTCACCATCCATAGGTCCATTTCCAATGATAGTAACGACCTTGGCATAATCGAGGGGATTCGTGACCAAAGTCTCTAGCTCAGGAAAACGAACAGAGTAGTGATCTCGAATAAACTTGTGCACTAGGATGATCTCCGTATCGATCGAAGTTGACAAAGTGTTTGACTGAGTCAATAGGTGATATTCGGGATTGTCTTCGATTGAACCAACTAAGGTAGTCTGCTTCTCTGGAGCTAATCCTTGGAAATGGGCGATTTTCTGTATGGTCGCGCATATGGTCAGGACTATGCACGAAACAGGAGATGTAAACCACAGATCTTTCGATATAGAGAGGGGGGAATAGAAAAATGTACTGACCTCTAGAACTGGTTCCAATGTCTTCATCAATCCAGCCACACTCCTCACGTCGTCCACATCACCCAGCTGCATCTTCTCCACCTTCGCTTTTGCTTCTTCTTCGTCGTCTCCAGCATCCACCGCGGATCCATTTACATCTGCCATCTCAGCATCTTCATCTACGTCTTCTTCGTCACCGTCCAGCTCCATATTGCCATTTGCGCCTGACGCATTCGCGTTGCCATTTAATCCAGACTTCGCATTGTTGTTGTCGGGGAAGAGTCCTTCATCTTGCTGTTCTTCTCCCTCTGAGCCGGAGTCCTCGAAGTCCTGAAGTAGCTCGTCTGCCAAAGTCGACATTTTGGTGTGCGATGAGTGGTGAACAAAGGTTGGTGGACAGAAAGTTTAAGTCTTGGGGTTCAAGGCTGAACTGCGCACTAGCGCGTTGTCGCTTGTGGGAAATGCGGAGCAAAAATTGTTCGCAGATAGAAAAGTTTCCTATCGCTGATCTCATGAACTTGTGAACTCGTAAACTGGACAACGACAACAACCATGTCTTCTACGACGATAACTAAATCTACCTCGGCAGGTAATAAAAGGAAATCCGATTCCCTCAAAGATGTCAAGAAAACCAAGAAGCCAAAAATCGAGTCCAGCAAGAGTAAAGTAGCTCCAGTAAAGAGTGAGAAAAAGATCAAGAAAGCAAAGGTTGTTGTACCTAGCGATTCCGACACTAGCGATGTCGATTCCGATGGAGGAGTCCCTCTGGATAGCGGGATGTCTGACGAAATTGAGGAGGACGAGAACTCAGAGCCAATTCCACAGGTAGCTGATGGAGTACATCCAGACAGAGTCAAGGCAGCGAACGGTAAGGCTTCTCGTCATCTTCACTAGTGCCACAATGCTAATTATTCATAGCCCAATCTTCTAGAGAAGCTCATGCCAAACAAAAGCAATTGGCACAAGAGCGCAAAGCTGCCAAACCACTGGCAGATCCATTACAACGAACGAAGAAACTATGGGAGCGCCTACGACGGAAATCACACGTTCCAAAAGAGGAGAGGGACCAACTGGTTGCGGAGCTGTTTGGAATCATCACAGGTTCAATTAAAGACTTCGTGCTGAAGCATGATTCTGTTAGAGTTGTGCAAACCGCTATCAAGTACGCAAATTCTGAACAAAAGAGAATGATTGCACAGGAGCTGAAGGGAACATACCGTCAACTTGCCGAGAGCAGATACGCCAAGTTCTTGATTGGAAAATTGCTAGTCCAGGGTGACAAGGAAATTCGAGACCTCATTGTTCCTGAATTCTTTGGCCATGTACGGAAATTGATCAAGCACCCCGAAGCTTCTTGGATCCTTGATGATATCTACCGCGGCGTTGCATCCAGACAGCAAAAAGCCATCATACTCCGAGAGTGGTATGGTGCTGAGTTTGCGATCTTCCAGGATAAGGAAGAAAAGATAACTGGCGAACTCTCTGATATCTTGGCTGCAGAGCCTGGCAAGCGCGCTCCGATCATGCGCTCATTACAAGAGCTCATCAATCATCTAATTCAGAAGAAGATGACTGGTTTTACTCTTTTACACGATGCTATGTTACAATATTTCCTCAACGTAAAGCCAGGGACCGAGGAAATAACAGACTTCATAGAGCTTTTGAAGGGAGATGAAGAGGGTGATCTGATGAAAAATTTGGCCTTCACAAGATCTGGGTCAAGAGTTGTATGCCTTGCGTTAGCATATGGAAATGCAAAAGACCGTAAGACTTTCCTCAAGACATACAAAGACACCTTACAGATGATGGCATCCGATCCGAATGGCCACATTATCATCCTTACCGCGTACGAGGTCATAGATGATACCGTTTTGACTGCGAAGTCAATATTCCCAGAGCTGTTGAGCAAAGATTCAGACAAGCAAACCGAGAATATTGTACTTGCAGCAAATGATCTTAACGCTCGTACCACTCTACTCTACCTCTTCCAGGGGCGCTCGAAAGCCTTGTTCCCTCCCAGCCACGCAGCAGATCTTGAAATTCTCGCTCAAGTGGATACAGTCCGCACCACAACCAGTAAGAAGGATCCCGAGATTAGACAAAAGGAGCTTGCAAAGGCGCTGTCTCCATACCTATTGAAGGGCATAGCTTCCGCTGCATCTGATCTTGTGACTACATCCTTTGGCTCTCTATTCATCACTGAAGTACTTTTTGGTGCTGAGGGTGATAAGTCTGCCGCTCTGGAGGCTGTCGCCCTCGCCGCGGCAGGTGATCCAGCCTACACACAACCTCCAGCATCGGAAGAAGGCGCAGAGAGCGAAGATCCTCCATCTCACATTGCAACCACTCCATTCGGCGGAAGGATGCTCAAATCGCTCATTGCAGGCGGGCGATTCGACCCTAAAACCAAGCAGATCACGCCTGTGGAGCCAGCTTTGAACTTTGCAAATGTTCTCTACCCACACATCAAGGACCATTTAGTAGAGTGGGCAATAGGCTTCAGCTCCTTCACCATTGTCGCACTTCTTGAATCTAATTCCTTCTCTCAGAAGAAAGAGGTGCTGGCCATACTGAAGGATAATAAGAAGGCTCTCAAGAAAGCTGCGACGGAGGAGACGGCCCAACAGAAAGCAAGTAGGGAGTTAGCTGAGAAGTCGGCAAAGAAACCAAAGGTTGTAAAGGATTGGAACGTTGGGAATAAAGGTACTGAACTTTTGTTGAAGATGCTATAATAATGCATTTATTCTACTGTTTATAGAAATAGGATACCCATAAGACTTTCACATATCGAATGAAAGCGGGATTAAAAGTACGGAGCTACCCTAGTGTTGAGGTTGAAATGTGGATCGATATTGTACAAGAAACAAGTGCTCCTCTATTGAAGCTGCGCGAGCTACTATTTATCAGAACATCTTCAGACTTTACGTTTGTGTCTAGAGACCCAAGCTCACTAATTTTTTTTATGGTTACTACACTTAGTTCTCTCAAAGGCTACAGTTACTTACCTAGTCAGGAGTTGACCAGTACTCAACTTCGATTCCTAGAAGTATAGGTATGCAGTTACTATTCGCTATACCGCTACTTTGGACAATGCAATCCTGCGGGACAAGCTCCCTCACATTCTTTTCCTTGAACTGTATCTCAACCTTGCTACGATTATAGTAAGCAAGAAATGTTACGAATCACAGTAAAGCAATAAGCGATATCCGCCCGTAAGCTGAGTGGCTTCCGAGCTGCTATGAACTTTACATACATGAGCTCAGCTATACATGTAGGTTGACTCAGCCTGTCTTTTCAGCCTTATCATAAACACAACTTCATCTTACCCTATGGAAATCCTTCCCCGGTTTTTTTAAGTTCCTACGAACAGGAGCGAGCCACTACTGTCCCCGTTTCTTGATAGCCACGGCACCTCTACGTTCATAAAACGGACCGACTCGCAGTATCTAACTCGGCCAGCGACTATCATTCAAGCCAACTGAGACTCCCTGAAGAACCTATGGACATTCATGACTCGACCAAAGGCAAGATGGAAAGCCAGGGCATTGCCAAACGTCCAGACTCCATCAAGCAGCGTGATGCTCAGCCCCACGTAGTCCCAGAACAGCAGCGACCTCTTCGCAGTCAGTCGACTTACAGTCATGCTAGTGAGAAAGCATCAAGATCGTGGACCGGTTCGTCTTTCAATTCTTGATTTACCAACTCTCTGAAGGCTAATTACTCACTCATTCGCGTCTGTCAGGTTGCTTAACTTGCCGTGTGTTGGGTCACGTAGGTACTAGCCAACCACTTCTTGCTCTTGCCCTTGCTTCTTCTCTTCTTCTTCTTCTTCTTCTTCTTCTTCTTCTTCTTCTTCTTCTTCTTCTTCTTCTTCTTCTTTCTTCCACAGAGACGACTTTAGCTTAGAAATAGCCAATTGGTATACAATTGCCTATTCTCGTGCTGTTCGTTTCCCATAACACCGTGCACGAAAGGTAAATTGTACAGTACAGTTGCACTTGATACGACAACTTGACAGGAGCATATCCCGTAGCTAACAATGTACTAAAGATAAAATGTGATGAACGACAAAACGGCTGTCACAATTGCGAGCGTATTCGTGTGGCCTGTCCTGGTTACACGTTGAAGCCTCTTCATCACTCTGAGCGTGCAAAGCTCAGAAGTCAAAACTCTACAGCTACAACTGAGGCTGGACTCGAGCGGTCCCGGCTTGCTCGATCGTGTAAAGCTTATCAGTAAGCAAAGACCAGGTGCTCAGGTATGAGTCCTAAATGTTCAAGATGCGCCAACAAACTTCTACCATGTACATACGAGACTGGTTTGCAACACGAATAGAACCGAAGTACAGTATCGGGTCGCCATACTGCTGCTGTCAATATGGGGTTTAAGTGCCTATTTTATCAGAATAACTAAGTTGAGGAAAAAGGTTCTACGGTAAGTTGTACTCCGTCACAATTTCCCGCCAACTTGAGAATGATTTCCTTTAGATTCGTGAAAGTTGTAGACATAAGTAAATCATCCGAGCTTCCAAATACAGAGTTCGCCGCATTCGATTCAGCATTCAAGCAGTGGAAAGATTCTCTCCCTTCAAAATTCGAGCTCAATTCTAGAAATGTATACATTCAAAGGGAGAGCAATCAATTGGCTGCATTTTTCCTTCTTCACTGTGTCTACCACGTAACTATTTGTATCTACAGAGTTGGAGATCCTCGACTATTACCAAGCTTACCGCGGCACCGTCTCCCTAAAGAATTATCAGCTCAGCATCGGGAATTTTTTGCCCAATGTCAAAAGGTATGCTTTGAGTATGCTAAAGAAGTCGCCTTTATTCTAGGCAGAGCTGTAGAGCATGGTCCGGAAACACTCTCGGATACTTGGCTACCCACCATCACTTCTGAAAGTATTAGAATCATACTCTATCAGATTACACGGGATACCGATAAAGGAACGGGTCTTCAAGGACCAAATTAGCAGAAGTCCTGCCACTTTTCAAATCAAATTTAGAGGCTTTGAGGCTAATGATACCGCTTTTTGCTATGGCTAAATCCTGGGTAAGTGTACTAGGCATTTCTGTAGCTCAACGGTTAGTACTAATCTAGCAATATCTAGTACCTAGCTGCTATTAGTCTTCTTCAGCAAGCGAGCTTAGGTCTACATTTGAGAGAAGGCATAGTTGATGCTACTGACTCAGCCACTGGCATCAACTTAAAATGGTGCATAATAAGACTATCTATGTGATGTTTTAATATTGACCTTTATTATATTGTACATCTATTCATGATTTAAATTCTCACGTCACACCGGAGAGTGTCCTTAATCCACTTGCAATTTATAACCTCGCCCGCAACAATATTAAAGAGAAACATTTACCAGAAGAAGTTCCCGTGACCTCATCGGCAAACTTGGTCTCAGAACAAGCCTCCTATCCAACCACCAACTCCTCGGCAATAGTTCAACATAATCAGAATACCTTAAATACCACGGCGCAGTTGTTGCTACAGTGTAACACTCAGAATACACCAAATTCTACAGAGCCAGGCTTGGGCATGCATGTCGATCTTACTACTTGGGACCATTGGAGTATGGGCTTTGGAAATAATGCATTTGATATGATGGCATATTTTGGTGGAATGTGGCCCTAAGCGGAACCTGTCCAGGAAAACATAGATGCCGGTGGGTTCTCGTTCTGGGCTGCTCCGGACTCCAATATGACATTAGATGATAGTTGAAGTTACATGTCCAGTGCTTCAGCTCAGAGAAGTATTTGATGGGTTTTAAGTATCACTTACTACGATAGCAATGATATAGGCGACGTTTTCGTGCATGTTTTGGTGGTCGGCAAAATAGCATGAAAGCACACGGATTGGGGGTGCTGTATTTAGATACGATACAACATATAAAATTTCAAGACCATGATTAAAAACTTTCCATCGTATGTTTCTCATGGAGATTAGACCTCTCAGTCTTTTCCCTTCTCCATAACGCAATATCTACTATCCTAAATCCTTCCCATATCTTGTGCTATAGTTGTAAGTAGCTCTTCATCTAAGAAATGACTTGCAGAGATCCTCTTCTCAAACATAATATCCAGAGTTTCCAGACTTAATCCCTTCATCTCAGGTACAAAGGAGTAAGTTAACATAGTAGATATAACATTAAGCGACGCATAAATAAACCCATCTTTCCCAACAAGATTAGCATATTCTTCACCTGTCAAATACAGTACTATAAAAGAAACCAAAAGGTCGAAAGAATAGAGAAAGAAACAGAAAGATTATTAGTTCCCCCCCCCCCCCGACTCTTCGACTAACTAACCTCTCCTAATATTGTACAATATACAATACCAGATCGAATTGATAGTTCCAATGGAACCTATAATAAAGAGTAAAGAAGTAGTTATGATTCCACCAAGAATTAATATCTTTCTTCGACCGAAAGAATCTCTACGATGATGGTGGTGAGGATAACAGCAGAGACGCCAAGTGCTTGTTGGATTATAAGCCTACTTTTGTTTTTCTAGTTAGAACTTGTGACCACCTTCTAGAAGGAATTACTGTCCAATTTTCGGTACATCTTTCTATTAAATTTTCTGTTGTATTTTCTATAGTAGAAGTTATTAATTAGTTTTAAAAAGCGCACTGGTAGTGAAGAAGTGAAGGAGTGAAGTAGTGATGGAGGGAGTAAGGCGACAATGATAATAATGGTTAGGATTTCTAACTATGGCCTGTGCTAAACTTGCTTAGCCTTTTTTCGTTGTCTGAGTAAGGTAGTTAAGTAATATGGTTGTACTTTTAAGTAAATTTTATTATTGAAGTTACCTACTTAGGTTCCTACAAGCTCCACTGGTGCGGTATGACACCCAATTACATAAAACTAGTGTAAGTTCAAATCAACTCACTTCCTCAAATCAACAAACCAGGACAATATATAGCAACAGCAACAAATAGATTCAATTCAATTCAATCTTTATTTTGTTACTTGCCCCACACAAATACACAATAACACACTTAATACACACAACTCCGACCAACTCCAATCCTAGCCAGGGCCCAGCTTTTAGCTGTTTTTTTTTGCTTGCTGCATGTCGCCTATATGGGTATCGGTGCCAATCCAAAAAAAAAATCCATCAATCAAACCGACCATGAACATCTATCAACAAAATTTTGCCTCGAAAGAAAATAAAGGCAAAAACGCCCTACTCGCTTGCATTTGCTCGCTGGCGACCATAATGTAGCAGAAGAAGAAAAAACGTGTGTAACATACGAAAAGTCATCCTCCGATGCAATCCGGCGATCCCATGTATTACCCCTGCCTTCGTGGTATATATCTTCCTGTACGCCAATCCCCAAGCTCTGAGCCTTCCCAATCATTGCCGTCTAGGTCCAGCCGAAAAACGCCCACCTCCCGAGATTAGGAAAAGTCAAGTGAAAAGTACCCTCAAAAAAGAAAACAACGAAAAAAAAGAGGAAAGGCCCAACTGCCGCAGACCTTGATCTCGAAAAGTGTGATGTTGACCGCATCCAAGATGATGCAGGACAACTGTCCGGATGGCGGGCGCAGATGCGGCAGCCATGAAGTCGGACCCCTGCATTGTGCACCACGAAGCGGGGTCTAGGCCACTGACGCATACCACGTGTTTTGGGATTTGTTGACTGTCCATCAGCTACTCGCTGACGGGTCGTAGTTATAAGGACT
This sequence comes from Pezicula radicicola, assembly GCA_003008705.1. Taxonomy (NCBI): domain Eukaryota; kingdom Fungi; phylum Ascomycota; class Leotiomycetes; order Helotiales; family Dermateaceae; genus Pezicula; species Pezicula radicicola. The sequence continues at coordinate 156,841 of PDUO01000064.1, read as the reverse complement.
CCCCAGGGAATCAGTTGCGACTTTCGGATTGTTGTATCTGAGAAGCGGCTAGCAAGGTATCGATACCAGTCTGGTCTGGCCGGTTGATCAAGGATGGCAGAGAATGACCTGGGAGCGAATTCCGCATTCTTCCCATTTCTCCAAATGCACCATATGAGGACGGTGCCGGACTAGACACTGCACCGTTTTGATGGCTAGCCATTGCAGATGCCTGCTGCGAATACCTACCGCTTCTCGAACTACGCAGAAGAGCCGGGTCCAATGGAAGAGGCGCTGGTCTTTCCTCTCGACTCGATGGACGTATGGTTGAACTATCGGCTCGACTTGGTGGGCGGCTACTACGTCCTGATGTAGGCTTTCTGACACCAGCTGGCTGGGTAAGGATTGTCTTGTTGGACATCGATGCCTTTGCCGAGCGTGTGCGCTCCTTGGAATGGGTCTCGAGATGTTGCTTCATGTTATCTTGGCGCGTGAACTTCTTCTGGCAACCTGGATGAGTGCAGTCGATGGATTTTTCACTGACGTGGATTTTGGCATGTCTTGAGGCGTGGCCAGATGTGGTGAAGGTTTTGTTACAGTCGAATTCTTTTTTGTACCGACATGCAAATCTTTTCCCGTCTCTTTCTGTGCGATGCGATTCGTCCTCGTAATTGTTAGAGTACTGAGGGAATGTTCTCTCGGCGTAACCATGTTGCGAATCCTCTGTGTGATACGGTTCGCCCATGAAGTACTGAGGGCGGTCGTGCTGGTAAAGTTCAGTGCGGTAATGTTGCGAGTAGAAGTCCTTCGCCTGGTTCTGGCTGGGGCTGGGGTATTGATGGTTCCGTCCAAATTCTTGGGATGTGGGTGTGAGAGGAGACATTGGGTCGTTGGTTTTGGTCGAGTCATAAGAGGTAGATCGAAGGAGGTCGGGAGTAGTGGGAGGAGAACTGACGGTGCCCATGTTCAATTGCGGCATTCTTTGATCGCCATGATGATTTCTGTGTTGCTCAAGGTGATTGCGCGATGAATCTTGTTTCGCAGGCTCGTCGTTGAGTAAGGACACTGGTTCGCCTGAAGAGTTGTGGCCGCGAATGGTCGGTCGAACGCGATGCCCATTTTTGCTGTACTGCTGGCTCATGATTGCAACAATGCAACGCGCCTTCGTTTACACAGGTCTCGGGAATAGGGTCGCAAGGGTCGCAAGGGTCGTCGAGACCCAGGAGACAGACACAGGCCGCTAAGCTTGATGTTGCTTACAGGAGGGGAGTAGCTTGCTTATATGTTTTTATTCCAGTCAGGAAATGGCGGCGGATATATAGGCGCGAGGACTCGACCTCGAAAATTGTTGCATTAGCGTTTGTTGTTGGTCGACTCAAAGATTCAGACGGAGCTGGGCAGCTGGTCGGATGTAACAGAACGAGTTTGTCCGTTTTTCTTTTTTTTTTTCCCCCCAAAGATACTGTATAAGAGCAATTCCGCAAGTGCACTTGATAGCGATACAAATCTGGAGTTGTTCTGCAGGTGAGATGGGAGTGGGATGCGAATATGGGTTTGGTGGTGGTGTTGGTGCTGATGGGAATGTGTAGAGCGTAGAATGAGCTGAGCGAGTGCGACGAGTGAGAAAAAAGAGAAAGGGTCTGTGATAGAGGTCGTTTAGTGGTAGGTAGCTAGCTGGTGGTAGTAGTGGTGGTGGTAGTAGTAGTGGTAGTAGTAGTAAGGTAGGTAGCAGGCGGGAAGGGAAGGGAAAGGGTGAGAGCGAGGGATGGGATTCTTTAAACTATGGTATTCTGGGGCAGGGACTTAGGGCAATACTAATAACTTCGGTACAACGACGAAGTACGAGTGGTAAATTCTGAGAGAGCCACCAGAGCTTACCTACCTTACTACTACAAGTTACAGTAGTACAGTACAGCACGTAGGGCCTCGGGGTGGAGCCAAGGGGAAGCCTAGGGGACGAGAGGTACTGGGGACGCACCTCTCTTGCATAAACTTTTTCCCTAAAAAATAATTTTGGTCCCCGTGTCGTAACCAGATCTGCTCATGCTTTTTGGGGGGGGGGCTGAGGGGAGGGACACCCTCGTCACAGCCACAAAGACAAGCTGCGCGCCGGAGAAAGACCCTGGCCGAACATGATGGGATATGGGGCGTTGGCGTTTTGGGGTCGGGGGTCGCCTTTTCACGGCACCCAAGCTCCAGAACCCTTAAAAAATTATTACCACCTATTCCATCATCCAGCCGCACTTCCAATACGGTAGGGTAAAAGCAGAACTACTCCACTTTGCAATGATGGTTACATATTACTGTGCTTACGAAGTACTACTGTAGGTCCTTTCTTACTTACTAGTAAGCTTGTACTACTACTTTCTACGGTTGCAGGAAAACATCCTGTTTTGCACCTGGTCTTTCTTCTACCTTTATCACCACCTCATTCAGTAATGCACTGCTCGAGTTAAACCGCTCTGTCGGCCATGATGCATTGCTAATCAAAGCATTGTTCTGCTTCTGAAATTCCGAGAGATACTTGAACGAGTCTCCTTTTGCTTGTGTTATTATTTATGTGATCATACCACAGACACAAACCAGCATCCACCATCCTTGCCTACCAGCGCCCGATCGCTCTTCGTACAGTACTTCCCACCACGATTTAAAGAAAGATGCAGGGACTTGGATTGATTTGAGAGGGTTTCTGTTGTGACACCTTCAGTGCTGCGAGCGTAGGGATGGTGGAAGACGCGGCAGAGATCCTGAACCCCTAATCCCCCTACCGGTATACCCTTTCGGAGGGGAAGCTTGGAACCGTCCAATACCAGCGCAGACTACTTTGAACGGAGCTCCCCTCCTCTCTGCCCCCGCCCCTCCCGTGCCTGCGTAGGGAGGGTAGGGTATCACAAAGGGTTTCTAGTTCAAGGCTCAAGGCAGAACAAAATAATCGGGTGATGCGAATGGTTGTCAAAGGCGTCCTTTCTATCTGTACTAGAACAGCAGTTTGTGCCTGCACGGTATGGTTGCCGCCAATCGAATGCAATCGATCTGCCACATCAAATTCCCCGAGCACACAGCAGCAGCAGCAATAGCAACAATAATAATTACAATATCATTCCCCCCCCAGCATTTCCCCCCCAGCCATTTTCAGCAGCCTCGCTACATGTCTCGTCAGCAGCTATCTCGAGGCCCTTCGCTTCGACAGGGATTTTCATTCGTGCTCAACGAGCTTAGCTGCCTTGGTGTCTTCATTTTGAGGGTTTTTGTTGGGATGACTCTTCACACTGCATGTCATGGTAACTTTGATATGTAGTTACTGTATGTACAAGCTCTGCAGAGGAGGTGCGGAGAGAACTCCCAGATCGTAAAGCTAAAAGCGACCGATCGCTGCTGTCCCGCACAGGCTCCGCGGCAAGCTTGAAAGCCACAGTTCAAGGTGGCAGACCCTGCATAAGGGAGCTGTCCAGGGCCCGACGGCCTCTGGTTGGTTTATAGCTCACAGGCTTTATAGGCCCCGGAGCTTCTCTCCGGACCCCTGACATCCTGACGTGCACCCCTTCTTGGTGTACCGTATCTTGGCTTAGTATGTGGGAACAGCGTGGAGCTCAGCAAATCGTCATCCGTATCTGAGACGCCAGCGATCGTTCGGTCTAGATTCCTTCTAGATGAGTCTAATGAAGCCACGCGTGCCCCACTACAAAAGTAAAAAAGTCGCTGTGCCTCCTGTAAGTCCACCCTTCCGCCCTTCCGCCTTGCCCGGCCGCTACGAAAGTCCACCAACGTGCCCGCAAACCCAGCAGTAATACAGTAGAAGTGTCAAGAGAACGCTGGAGTATGCTAACGCCGAGGGGACCTCTTAGTCCAGCAGACCTCAGACCACTATGGCATCTTAAGGTTTTGAAAAGGTCTAACACCTTAGGCCCAAGGTCAGTATAAATCTACAACGCGAACACGAGTGCAGTAGCCCAAATTTCAAAACCCAAAACCCAAACCCTCATCCTCTCCAATAAACTCTAACTACAAAAGTAGCATTACGTCTGATCTTGTCTTGCAAGTTGTCATAGCGAAGTCCGAGGCAAAATGCGCCATGTTCCCTTTTTCCCTGCACTATAGAAAATATGTGTACGACAAAGACAGCCGCGAGAGGACCAGAACATGAATGATAACAATAATAATGAAATGATTTCCACAACTGATGATTATTTATGAGAGCAGTTTGGTAGCCAAAGAGCTATGACATCACTGACAGCATGACGATCGTAGTTTTAGTGGCTCATCGGTCCTTTCTCAGCCCCCAGGGCCCTGCATTTATTGGCGTGTGTGCTGGCAAAATCCTACAGTGCTTTCGCGCCGTGCTGTACTCCGTACTGTACAGTAGTAGTACTGTAGTAGTGGGCTACTGTAGCTACCTACGGATTTTGGCTGCCGGTGTGTTATTGCCGGTATTATTGCCGTTCTATTATTGCCGTGGTGGCATTATTGCCACCAGTGCTCGGTTCTGTATAGTTGAACCTTGGGTCCAGCAGAGACGCTTCTCCGTTGATGACTTTTACAACATTCACCGTCCCATGGCGTGTTTGACATAAATTCGAGTTGCAGAAGGGAAGTTACTGTACACTTGGGGGTGATTAACGGGTTTTTTTTTATTCTTCACATGAAGATTTCTGCCTACCTATTATATGTAGTACGGACACGGCAATTCCGGAACACTCGGTAAACGCTCTTCTCCCTTCACCTCCGTCCGTACGGCAGCCGAACATTTACTGTTGCAGTCGCCGACCAGGGGTCTTCTGTTGTCGCGTGGAGAGCGGGAAGTAGTTGGAAACAACGCGACGAAAGCCCGTCGAAGGAAAGGGACGATCCCCATTATTTTCCTATCCCTGCCAGTCTGGGCGATGCGACCCTGAACTTCCGCCGAACGAACGTAACGAACGAATCATTATGTATGAGTGCTTACAGTATTACTGTACGTGTAGTAGTATGCAATAAATTCTGCTTGTATGGCCCTTTCGTACCCTACATGTGCAGAGTGCTCCTCTCTGCCTCTGTATCTCCCTCTGTACCTTTGTCCCTTTAGCACCGCCACAGTTCGAAGGATCATCATTGCAAGCAGCCCTCACAGCTTCCTCCCCGGGATCAAGCCACATGTGAGGGGTCTACGGATCCCGCCTACGGACCCCTATGACAACTTTACAGCACCATGCAGCACGGATGATGGTTCCGCTTCGCCGCAGCAAATCGGAAATCCACCAACGTCATGGCAGCCCTTCCTTCTGCCCTGCTGGCCTTCTGGATCCGAGTAGGTCTTGGCTTGGTACCCGCCTTGTGGCACAGAACAGACAAGCGAGACAAGTGAACTTGGAAGTTGGAACTTGGAAGCATGTGGAGTCCTTATCAGGAGTAACCTCATTAGAGCGACAAAGTCTTCAACACCATACTGTAATACTCGTACAGTCCTATCTCCACCACTCTCGAGGCCGTAAATGGCGATCAGAGCCAGACACAGAACACAAAACGCAAAACATCCCAATCGTCGGCCCCACCTTCCATACCGGACTCGTACAGTACGGGACGGGGCCAACATGGCATTCTCACAAGAATCCCATAACGACCCTGGCCTAGGTTCCTGGACGTAGCCGAGGAAAAACCCCCTCCTCTTTTCATCATTCCCCGAGTTACACCCATCCTAGTATTTCTCGCAGTAAAACTGTAGTATCCGGCATCGTGCTCTACTAAGAGCGTTTAAGTTACTGTGTATAGAACTTTCTACGAAAGTATCTCCGTACTGTACAAATGGGGGGGCCTAGGCTCCGTCTATGTTTACCGTACTAGTACAATATTGCCATGAGAGCGTCGAGTCTTCGCCGCCACCTTGTGCTTTCGTTCCATACACAGCAAGATAGTAACACCATCACTGTGAGAAAGTCACACCATCGGACCAGCATAAAAGAAAAGGTTGGTTGGTGATGCGCTGGTTTCAGGTAAGCTGAAGTACGGAGTACTGGCCAAAAGAAAGCGCAAAAGCCTTAACATAGAAAGTCTATTAGCGTTTTTGACAGCACATGTAATCATGTGTTCCTTAGTGCATCATTTGATTTCGTTCGTTGGAAAATGCCAAACTTTGATATTGAAAGGAAAAGGGTATAGTGCCGAAGCTTTAATAGATTAGTGTGGTAAATACCGGTACCTCAAAGGGTTCGAGCGGAAAGTCTCGCGGAGGAAAATCTCCTACGAAGTATGCTTGGAGTACTGTGCAACGAGCAAAAGTACTTCGAGAAGTCAATCCACATGACATTCTACGTCTTGTAGCAAGCAACACCCGGCTACCTGGCTGCTGTCACGAGCCATGTCTTGGCAGTAATTTTGGACAGCGATGTCGACACGTACTGTAGTTATACGGACTCCTCTACTCTGTACTGTATCAAAGCTTTATTTAGGGTATTATTGTCTTACTACAGTACGTACAACTTACTATTATTTAGTTTCTCGCTACCCGTTTTGTTATCTACACCAGCTTCAACCATGCAAAAAAAAAAAGGCCGAGCCTGTCAGATTATTCCTGCGAGTCAGTGACAGAAGGTTAGCTACGTCATCTCATCTCACTTACCACTTAGCCCCTTAAGCCCAGGCTAGACCACCACTAATTTCAGGGTCATTTAGGGTCTACCCGCTAAGCACTTTTCCCATTCTTTCTTCGTTTGGATAGCCACAGCAACGGCGCACGCGACTTTTAGAGTACTACTGTATGAAGCGTCGAGGTCCGGCCCAAAAAGATCTAGAATCCCCACTCTCTATGTACGGTGTAGGGTTTATAACTCTCGACACTACTGTGATAGAAAAATCGACGATGCATTGCATAAATAAGGAACCGGACTTAGATCCCTCCACCAGCCAACGCAACGCCGCCTTTCTTTACCTTTTAAAGGATCTTATCTTCCCATCTTCCCTCCTCCGCCCAAAACAATCCTGCGCGGAGGAAAGTGGTTTCAAAGTTGAAGCTGTGCTAATTTGTTTTAAGAATGCGGGGAGATGAGGTTTACTTTGGAGGCGGGGAGGGGGTGGGGGGTTCCTAAGGAACGGCAGGTTTGTTTTGCTTTTGTTTTGTTTTGTTTTGTGTTGGGGGAGTTGTTTACTTCTTTTGGACCCTTTTTTTGGGGGTGTGTGTTGCTTCGTTTGTGGGTTTGTGTCGGAAAGTTAAAAAGTGTGGGAGTAAGAATGTGGAGTGGGAGTCGGAAAACTCTTTTCTTTTCTTTTCTTTTTTAAAGTGGAAAGGGGAATACTAAGAAGAGATGTTTTTTTTCTCTGTCTGGAAGATTTCTTCCTGGTGTTTTAATATAATTGATAGGTATGTTCTGTTCTGTTCTATTTTGGCTTACTGGCTTGTTTACTTGGATTGGGGGGGAGTGTTGGTTTCTTATGTCGTTTCGTTTTGTCTCTTCTTGTGTCGTAAAGGGAAAGTGATCAACATCACAAGTCGCAATTTCATTATTGGAGGAGTAGAGTTTGGTTTTATTAATCACTAGTAAAACATTAACTTCCTTGCGAGTTTAATTTGGTACTTTTCCCTGTTATTATTTCTTTGCTTTGGGTTATACTTTGTCCCAAGTGTATATACTATAGTTTATTAGTTGTGACCTGCACAGACCACTAGGACGTGCACCACAAAACGTACACATTTTTCAATGGTAAAATTCTCAGAGTGTCAAATCCCTGCACAAAGTCACATCTAACGAACTAAGGGATATCCCTTTGCGCGCCAACTGCCGTTCTTTTTAGGGATTCGACACCCTGAGAATTTCACTGCTAAAAAGTATGTGTATGTATCGTATTTTTCTATGCACTTAGCTGTTAATGTATAATAGGATTGTTGTTTTAGAGAGTACTGTTAAAGGGTAAGGTGTGATTAAGAGTTTTTATTATATACTAGAGGGATAGGATTTAAGTGATATTTATAGGATAGAATATAAATCTTCTGTTGGCCACAAATCACGTGTAATACTAATATAACCTCATTTCCACTGCCCGCCATGGCCGCTAATTTGTGGAGGATCAGAGCACTAGTGGCTTGACCATTTAACATTAAAAACAGCTCAATTAGTATAAGAAACGAGGCCCTTGCTATGCTTACCTTTTGTATATATAGTGTAGAAATCCCCGTGGATTTAAGGGCTAGGATAATACCGAAATTTCCCTTATTACCTATATTTATATATTTCATCACTTTCTACTTATTGGTGCTCGAGGGTTCATATCTTCCTAGTAGAGAATCTCTGTAGTAAAGTTCTATATATAAAGAGTTGTTTTTATAATAGACTAGCTTTCTTTCTTCTTTTATACTTATAAGTAAAATCTTAATTTCTTATAAGCTCTAGTTATATCTTCCTTCTAGATACTTAGGTAAAGTTATATAAGTATAAAGTATAACAACTAAGGTAGTTATAATATATTACTAGTGTGTTTAGAAAAGCCCTTAACTATAATATAAATTAGTTTATAAGAGATTATATATAAGATACAAAAGTTACCTAAGTTAAAATAATCTCTTATAAACCAATCTGTAAGGTACATCAACTAAGAAATTAAAGAGCTCTTAAGCAAACACAACCAAGCCTTACTTATTCACTAATATATATATAAATATATAACCTTACAATAATCCCACTTAATACTATATATAGAACATGCAAGGCACAAGCACATAGATAGGTATATAACTACTTTCAAGTCACATATATCACTTCTAATATTTATAGTAGACATAGCTCCTTAACCCAAGCAGACCAACCCAAGCAGACCAACTAAAGCGCCCTAAGAAGTACATACTACCCTCATTCTATCTGCAGCAACAGCACCTCTCCATCGCCTTTAAGCGGTCGAATATGACCTTGTTACAACTTCATCGCTCTCACACAGTCGAAGAACACTTTCCTATGCACTTCCATCCGATTACTTCTCAGTCAAGTTACTAGTCAGGAATCTTTTGCTTTTCTTCTAGGCGGTCGGCAGCTAAGGTAACAACAAGAAAAGAGTGTGCGAAAGCGGAAAGTTCGACGTGGTATAGTTCCGGGTCCAAGGAACCTAGGAAGGAGGTAAGCCTTGATACTTCGTATACCAACTGCTTTTGTGCCTTTCTTCAGTCCTATTATCTAATATCTGTATCTAATATTTGTTTAGGAACGTAGATTCGAGAGGGGACACCAGTTAAGTTCAATGTAGAACCAGCCTAGAGCGATCTGGCGGTCCAGATTTTAAGAGGACAACCAACCAAAGAATTGGTAATATATCACCAGTCCGAAGTAGACCAGATTATAAGGGGTCGACCAATACTCTTAAAGAACCGGTAATGCATCACCAGCCTAGTACAAGATTCTAAATTATATATTCCCAAGAAAAGAACTATTTTATCCTAAGTATCCTTAACTCAAGATCCTAGCCTAGTTATTCATCTTTTAAAATCACCAACCAAGCTACAATAATATATACCTAAATATACTACTACTACCTTACTCCTACTCGTTATAATATATATCCTTCCTTTCCTTCCTAAACCCAAATCTAATAAAACCCTTATACCTCTATAATTAAATTCTTAGCACCCATCTACTACTTCTACCATCTCATTCTATCACCCACGAAAGATTCTTGTCAAGTTTATTAGTAACATCAACACCTTCGACTAAAAGATCCCATGGGAGTTATTTACTGTATCTCTCAAAGCTATAAAGTCCCGAAATTATATAATATACTATCCATACTTCTAGCTTATAGTATATCCACTATATAAAAGAAATTTAACATCATTGTTGAATGCTAGAACTACCTACCTTCCCGAATGGTAAATCTTAAACCTTCGTTATGTTAAATCAACGACGCTTATATATTGTAAGGTAATCTCGGTATATGGCTTTTGCATAATACTTTTCATTCCTAAGTCCTGCCGCGGCCAGAAGGAATAGGCAGAATGCTTGATAACTTCCTAGGCAATGAACCATGAAATCTGTTCAGAAAGTCACATTACACTAGGATAAGGAACAAGACAACAGCATAGGAATTGTCGAACCAAAAAAAAGTGATATTTAGCGGGTTCCCAGTTGGAACAAAGAGCTACTTAGCAAGCCCTATCTCTACCTATACACCGACCAACACCGACTCACTTATACAATATCGAGGTCATCGTCATCATCATCAAGGTCATTACTAATAACAGCCTGAGCCTGAACCATCTCACCACCAAAGCTTTCCCTTCCGGCCTCACGAATCCCCTTCTCCGTTACAAACCTCGTCTTCTTTTTGACGGGCGGATGTAGGTTCTCACCATTCTTCATTCTCCCGAGTTCCTTTGATAGATTGCCTCCCCAACCAATAGCTGCCGTGCTCGACATCTTATCTGTTCTCTTCCTTTTTACGGGGCTAAGATGTATCTCCTTTGCCTTTCCTCCGAGTAACCCGAGAGATGCGGCATCTAGTGGCGGTGCCGCGGGCCCTGCTGATGTTTCGTCATTAAGATTTTGGTCTACATGCGAAGCTGCCTTCTTGCGGAGGTAATCCGCTCCAAGACCACCGCCAAGTTTGCCCAGGTTCTCAGCAAGGGCCCTTTCTTTTTCCTGGGCGATCAGATGGCGTCTCAAGCGTTCATCTTTTGTCGTACCCCGATGGAAAGCATCCGGCATAAAATCCACGTCGTCAAGGAGTTTGGCACTGCTTCTCCCTTTCGAAACGTATATTTGCGAATGGCTTTCGCGGTCATACCTCGTCGTTTTTTCTGCTTCTGCCTCTTTCCGGCGCTCGAAGTGGCCGGCCATATCTTTGGAATTGGTCTTCCATCCACTTCTCCCACCACCACCACCTTTGCCAAATCCCATTCCAGCGACCTCCAGGCGACCTGCCTTCGTTTTGGTCAGTTGCAGGTTGACATGAAAGTCACAAAACTCTGTATGGCGTTTGTCGACCCAGCTGTCACAGGTTTTGCCGTCTTTCTTCACACTTTTGCAGTATCCAAGATCTCTTGCCGAACCAATTTCCAAGAGTGTGTCTTCACTTGAGTTAAGGGTTAGACTGAATTTGCCTGTATCAGCCCGTCCTCTGGGAGGGGGCATGATGGCTGGATTCAAAATGGCTATGATCGTCCCGGGCGTGAGTTTCCAGAAACGCTCGAAGGCGGAATCGAACAAAAACAGATCAAGTTCCCATTTGAGGTCTGTCAATGTCATAACCATATATTTGCCTCGTTCGTTCCTGCCCGAGGTATTATGTGATTTAGGCTCAGACTTAGATGCGATTACTCCTAATAAAACCATATCCTCCTCAATATCTGGAGCCGAATAGTCGGGGGACTTTACCGTTCTGAGCAAGTCCGGTATGAGAAATGTCTTCTTTCCTGTAAATGTTCGAGTAAGAACCTTATGCGGTATTATTCTCTTAGAGAGGTGTATGGATGAGTAAGGCTCATACTCAGATGCTTCGGACTCAGGGACCTGATCTGGCTGAACTTCTGGCTGAACTTCTGGCTGAACTTTTGGCTCGGAGGACATTTTGGGGGCTTCAATATAGACTTGTTCGTTAAACGAAGCCTGCGACCGAGGCCTTGAAAAAAAAGACAAATTAGAAGTTGAATCTGTACTATCACTTGGAATCCTCCTTGTTGAGCGCAGACTGCCTGTGGTTTTGCTCCTTATTATACCGCTAGTTGGTTTGCTGAGAGAGTTTAAGATTTCGTCTCTGCTAAATTCAGGAGCTGGAGGGGGTTTGTCTGGCAGCTCGACCGCGGTTTTCTTGAAACTTTCCATTTGCTGAGGGTCAATATCAAAAGCCATGCTTCGGGCCTTCCTGCGACGTTCTTCTCTTGCTAGACGATCTGTCTCTTGCCCCCTCATAGCGGCTAACCTTTCGCTGAATGTTTTGGACGGAGCATCTCCGGCTGAAGTTTGGGATGATGTCCTGTCTGAAGCACGGCTTGAGGCCTGTGAGCTTGCTCTGTGCAAAAACCCTCCAGCACGCCTAGCATCCTGCAGCTCTGTTTCCTGTGGCCTTCTAAGACTCGGGGCTCTCTTTAGAGAGATATCATTGGCCTTCACACCTTTGTCAATGCCTAGAAGGACCCTCCCCGGTGACCGGGGATTTTCAACTGGCCGGGCCCTTCGAACAGGAGATACTGGAACGTGCACATCTGTCTGAGATTTTGGCCTTTCGAGTTGTTCTTTTCTCAGTGCTGACGCTCTTGATTGGGTTCGATTCGTCGCCACAGATTCTGCTCTGGACAAAGAAGCTGGCAAAGCTCGATGTTTATCACTCTCAGAATCTGATCCTTGCTTCGACTTCTTCTGCAATTTCTTGAGTTTTAGTCGCGCCTGGATTTCTTGCAACTGTAGCTGAAGCGTTTCTTCGTCTTCGTCGTCTTCATCTTCTATATCCTTCTCCGTAACAGTCATAGCTCGTCTTCGCAGGGCCGCCGAAGACATTGATCGCTTTATGGGGGACGGAGAGGGCGAGGCGCGTTCTGCGAGACGACGGATGCGATCGCGACCGCCAGGCGTGCTCAAAAGAGCTTCATGCGGAGATCTCGGCGGCCATTGAGTGTCGCTGGCTGAAAAGGTTAGCCAAATCCCATTGAATTGGGTAGAATACTCACCTTGTGACATGGCGACGAGGGCCTCAGCCCATGGGGTACTCAACGTGGAGGCTAGTTTGCGATACGAGAATGGGTATCGGATCGATGTTGTTTATATCCATATACATATATGTGCTGCTTGTTTTGATATTAGAGCTGACGGGAAGACCCTATTTTGCACTAGGGATCGATGCAATATCAAACACACTGATTTTACTTGAACCAAGCTGAGGCTCAATAACTGTTTTTAGCTGACAATTGGGCGCTGGGAGGAGTAAAGTTGATTTGAGATTCGAAGTAGTGATCAACAAAGGTTTACCCCCGAACGGCAGTTGTCACACAAAATCTCCGGCCCGTCGTAGATTGACATTGCGCCCGGCGCGTGTTTCTCGACGCGACTTTTGACGCGTTAATTATATGGTCAAATCTCACTTCACAGGACCCGAGCATTGTACATTCATTTTCCTCACAGCATTGTGCGCAAACGTTTTTGGATACCTATACGATGAAGACACGTGCGAAAGGGTCGAAAGGGTCGACAAAATCAGCAGATATACCAGTTTCCACGCCTCAAAACTCTGCGCAAAAAGTCCAATTGGGACCCGAGTCCAGCAGTCCTCCCCAGCTGTTCATACTACCCAAGGACGCCAGCGCAGATGCTCGCATTGTCTCTCTCGCAAATCCCAGAAATATTGCCAAAACACGATACTTGGTGTGTCCAGAACGCGGAGTTTACGAGTTCACAAGGGTTGCAGCACCGAAGACATTGCCTCGAAGTTTGCTACTCACTCCACCATGTCTCGATTCCTTACAAACTACACCAACTTTAGACAATGATTTGTCAAAAGACGACGCAGAGCCATCTTCAAATGGATATGTCCTGCGGACAGCAGACTTGTTTATTGCGACTCCAATCGACCCTCTATTTTTAATGCTCCCCGTACTTTCTCCTACGCCCTCATCGAAAGGGTCGGAACCTACCAAACGACTTTTCTTGTCCGGTGACGACTATTTTGACAACCTGATATCTACATCTCCTCAGCTTGGTGGTTTAATGAAATCAGGCTCACTTCGATCAAGGTTAGAAGCAAGGATGGCAGCAGTGTGTGACACCGTTGAGGCTGGGGATGAGAAGATGTACCGACTAAGTGAAGAGAAGTTACTGAGTGAAATGGTACAAAAAGTGACCAAGATGATCCAGGCTGGACTTCCACCCAGCATGGAGGAGAAGCTAGTTCGGAAGGCTCTAGAAGTACCAATGCTCAGTATAAAGCGGGAGGACAGTTCCATGCACGAGCTAGCCAAGGAGGAGGACGAATCCGGATCCACGTCCTTCGTACAGACGCCCGATACACAGTCGGGTGCAACGTCCACGGAGACTACAGCGAGTTCATTCTCAGAAGCCTCCACAGCGGCAACCTCGTTCTCCGAGAGCTCTTCAATTATTAATGAATCAACAAAATCAACAGCAACACTACCACCCATCAACGCCCCGGACGGCATTGCACATCTTCTACGTTTTCGAACAGCACTGTTATTTATTTGCTCAAGCTACCTAGCACCCCATATTAGCGAGCTTCTGAAGAACATGTTGACTTCTCCTACCTCGACAGTTGATTTTGGGCCACTGGATGCGCATCTCACGCACTTGACAAAACTACGTCAAGATGCCCTTGCAGCTAGGTCCCTTGGTGACTTCTCAAGGAAGCGGGCTTTAGATGAGGACGCAGAAAGCGGTGAAACACGAGCCGACAAGAAGCGCAAGAAGGAGGAGGAAGAAAAGAAGAAAAGGGCAGGCGAAAGTAGAGGTGTGAAAAATCTGAAGAAAGTTGACGTCAGCGGTATGAAGAAAATGACATCTTTCTTTACCAAGAAATAGATTCCCAAATGTTTGGCATAGCATGGCGTCTCGGTGTAGGATTAGGTAGGGAGTGTTTAGATATGTGTAATCTTGGGACCGTCCAAGACTCATTGTACTTTTGTAGTGTTTCTCGCTGAATGTCATGAATCATCTCACTCCCCGTGCTCTACCTCTTGCACCTCCAATTCCCCTTCCTATGCCAGAGCCGTTACGTCCTGGCGTTTGCGAGATACCCCGTCCACTTCCAGAGAGACCATATCCGCTCCCAGTGACACTTCCCCTCCCCACCCCTCTACCTCGTCCTCTTGTACCTCTGGCTCCTCTCACTATTGTTCCAGCCTGCCTCTGTCGTTCTTCATCTTCTGCCCTCCGTCTTGCTTCCTCGCGCCTCCTCTCTTCCTCTGCTGCCCGTCTCTCAGCCGCCTGCGCTTTCAAGACTGTCTCATTTTCCATATCCGCCACATCCTGACTTGCGCCTTGCCAATTAGGATTCAGAATAAGACGCTGGTTATGCTCCGTCTGGGAAAGTATGCGAGTCCAGGTATCAAGAAGTGTTGAGGCTGAATTAACTGTACGTGAGACAGCCTGTGGTTTCCATTAGTCTTGTATGAATTCCATTTGCTAACAAGTCCCTTACATCCATATTCCCCTTGGCAGATTCAAGACTTGACACTACTCCCTCTATCACTTCATTGATGCTCCGCACGCTCTCAAGCTCTCTTTGCAAAGCAGCCTCGCGAGCTTGCTCAGTATCATATCTTGATTCACCATTTCGCTGGTCTGCAGGCTTGGAGTCCTTGTGCTTTTGTTTTGAAGCTCGAGACGGAGATGCAAATAGATCCTCATCATCCGAATCTGAGAGGCCTAGGTTTCCGATATCAGGTGTTGCCATGATTTCCAAAAGTTTGTATGTTTACAGAAAGGCTGTCGCAAAAGACCTAAATGGGCGAACGCGTCTGAACGCGTGTGGCTTGATGTGCGGATGTGCTGATGTGCTGGCAACCTGAACCGTGCGTCACGGAGGTGGAAAAACCAGCCACCTAATTTGACGCCAACCACGGGTAATCATCAGACAACAAGGGAGGCTGGAGAACATCAATCAACAACCTCAAAACTTGCAGTCTTCGCAACGCTCGACTCATCGCTATGTTGAGATTGCAGCATTATTAATTAATTGATTTGCTTTGCTTCGTCGCTTTGTTCGCGTACACACAACACACAACACACACCACGTCCTGTCCTTTGTCCTTTCGCGAGAAGCTGATGATTCTTACACCGCGTCCTTAATTCACTGTCGAAAGGGAGCCAAACCAACATCAATTTCACTTTCAATCGTGACGGCGATCGCGATCACAAAATTTTACTGCGACCCTCAATAGAATCCTTGAAGGATCTCACCTTCCATCATGGCAACAATTTTTCATCCTTCTACACCTCCACCCCCTTCCTCCATTCACGTTCCACCAACACCCAAGCACGGCTGGGAGGACGACTACCAACCTTACACTCCTCGAAAGTCCGCTCGAGTATCTTCGCAACGAGCTCGAGTCGCCCAGACACCACCACCACATTATTCTTCTCGCTCAATGAAGAAAACATCGTCTACAAACACAACCTCCCCTCCATCTTCACCACAAACCGCAAGCAAGAAGAAAGCTCCCAAGGCGCCTAATATGATGGGTGGAAGAAGCGTTTCCGGTGCATTGAACGAGGATAGCACTGTTTCCGCAGCTGAAGCCCTCGGCCTATCTTCAGCCCACGGTCAACGCAAGATGGAAAGCAACCAATCTGCAACGGTTCGACGCGCCGGCATGCTACCTACTCCAGCCAAGACGCCAAAGAAGCAACCATCGGAGATCTCATCTGGTATCACATCCATTGCTCGCAACCTCTTTCCCGTTCGCCCCGAGACGGTTGAAGAAGTCATGCCAACCCCAAAGCGCAAAGGTCGCAAGAAGTACACTGGCTTCTCTTTGGACAGCTTTGAAGCTGAAGACGACGGGGCTTCTATCCAGATCTATACAGACTCTCATGAACGCGTCCCTGAAGTCGATCGTAGCTCAGATAACCCATTCTACGGCGACGCCAGCAATGCCCAACCTGAACCAACAAAGCGCGCAAGCAAGCGTAGAAAGATTCCAGTACCTGGAGAGGAAGATCAGACAATCGAGGAGGCTGAGAAGCGTGAAGATGGTCTTATTTACGTATTGTATGTCCCTCTTTCAGTCCACCTCATCCTCATATGCTAACGCATGATTTTTTTTTACAGTCGTGGTAAGAAGACTTTCCGAAAGTTTGTAGATGATGATGACTCTGGCTCCGATGGGGATGCATCTGATGCAGACGTTGGAGCTACGCTTGGCACCACTGTACCTCAGAGACTTCGTAGACCATTGACGCGCTCATCAATCAAGCCACGTCTTCTCTTCCCAACCCCTGAGCAATCCAAAGCCAAGGAAAAGAGATCGCAGCTCACCGAGGATGAAGAAGAAGCTGTCACCGATATCGAAGAGCAAGCTGATATTACTTCAACTCCACTGGATCAAACCGACGAGGTAATCATGACTCCAAAGGCTCCAAAATTCGCACCAGCTTCTCCACCTACTACCGCCAGAGCCACTAGGTCTACCAATAAGCTAGAGAGTGATGACGAGCATCCACCAATGCGGAACGGCAGAGCTCGAGGAGGAAAAGTTAGCCCATTTGACGGATGGAGCCGTACTAAAACAGTATCTGGTCAAGGCAAGAAGAGAGAGGGGGAGCCATTGTCAAGGACTGGAGGTGAAAGTAGCAAGCGACTTCGTAATTAAGCTTGGGCTATTTTTCTTTGATTCTTTACAGCGAGGTGTGGTCTTTATTCTTCTGTTGTGGCCATTCAGCCCTGCACATTTTGTGTGTATGTGATTTTATGTGGCAGCTTATGGAGTCAGTATTGACGTGGATTATTAGCGGGGTTTACGGCTGTATGGGAGAAGTCCACCTGATGAATTGGCGCGTGCAGAGATACCACAAACTTCGTTTTCACTCAGCGCTAGGAGATGCTGCTGTACGCGGTGTTTAGTACTTCAATACAAAATTGTGATAAGAAATTTAATATTAGAGGAAGAGTGAACATAGTGTCTCATTATTCCACATAACAGTCAAAGTTACCTAGACCTAGTTGACTACTCAAATACTCGTCATGAATTTCTCAAGCTAATTAGAAGGGTCTGGAGATTCACGCCATTGGGTGACTTGAAGTTGGCATCATACCCCGACACGACGACCCCTGCTTCGAATTCTTTATCGATTGCTACGGTGACCTTTGAATGACTTCGAGACCTCTGTCCCCCACTAAGAGGACCCTCCAAAAATATTCAACTCACCAAATCCACCTCAAAATGCACATCTTGGTAAGTTCCTTTGCAGGTAACTTAAGATATCACACCCGGCTGACTAAAACTGTAGGTTGTCAATGACGACGGTCCGCCTTCGAACCAGTCTTCACCCTACGTACACTCTCTGGTACAAACCCTCCAGAAGGCAGGCCATGTCGTATCTGTTGTCCTCCCTAATGCGCAGAGATCATGGATTGGCAAAGCACATATGATCGGACAAACAGTCAAACCTACATACTTTCGTCCTGGTACCCTTCACAAGGATGATGGCACCACTCACTCCAGGCCGCTACCGGCTGGCTCGAAAGACCAAGAGGAATGGATACTCGTTTCCGGTACGCCTGCCAGTTGTGTGCAAATAGGATTGTATCATTACTTCAAAGAGAAGGGCCCGATTGACTTGGTGGTCAGCGGTCCAAATTACGGACGAAACTCCACGGCGGTCTTCAGTCTCAGTAGTGGAACTTTGGGTGGAGCACTTGAAGCAGCTGTGTGCAAACGCAGAGCAATTGCCATCAGCTATGCATTCTTCTCTCGAAATCACGACCCAGAGATAATAGCTGGTGCGTCCAATTTGTCAGTGCGTCTGATCGAGTACCTCTACAAGAATTGGGACGAGGACGTGGACCTATATACAGTGAACGTGCCTCTGGTTGAAAATGTTGAGACAAGGAAGGTCTTATGGACTAAGGTGCTACAGAACTATTGGGGTCCTAGTAGCTGCTTTGAAGAAATAAATGACGAGGATGGAGATCCTGAAGATGAGGAGCAGAAGATTAGGGAAGGTGAAGGCTTGCCTGAGCAGAATGGAACTGACTCGAATGTCACGAGGCACACGCATAAGCATTTTAAGTGGTCTCCAAAGTTTACAGATGTATACAAGAGTGTAGACGAAGCTGGTCCTGGAAATGACGGTTGGGTCGTCAAAGAGGGACATACCAGGTGAGTCTGCCAATTCTAGTACGTGAATTTCAAAGGCTAACATTGGAACAGTGTTACTCCACTGAAAGCGAACTTTATGCACGCTATGGCAGCGACTGAGGGAGAGTTGAAGCTGTGAGTAGAATTATGCATGAACAGGATTGGGAGCATTAGACCATGTTAGACCAATGCAATTTTGATGCCCCGAGCCCGAAGGTCCTCTGTCTGACATGTCATCACCCAGGCCTTCTCCTATTCCGAGCTTAGAGACTTTGACCCTTTCAACCCAGAATCCTTCTCACTTTTACGCGTACATCAATTATGAAGATGTCTACGTACAGCCCTTGATTATCTCAGCCCTTCAAGCACGTCTTCCAGCAGATTCTTACACGCTCATACCCTCATTTTCTTCCTTGCCAGAACACACAAGGCCTCTGCTACAGATAGGCGACTACGAGTCGCTTCCATTTGAGCATGTTATGTCGCACTCACAGCATTGCTTAGTCAATGCCTACATTATTCGAAAGGCCTTGATCAGAAAGCACTACCTAAGCACTACTGCATATAACTGGGTCACCAAGAATCCGTCGTCGATTCTTGCTACCAATATCAAGCCCTCGTGCGAGTTCGAACTCGATTACGCTGAATTCCTTGATGATGCTCTGGTGGAAGCATGGGAGCTTCAAGCAAGTTTTCGAAATAATGAAGGCAAGGAGCCTGCGGAGCGGGAATGGTGGATTCTGAAGCCTGGAATGAGTGATCGTGGCCAAGGCATTCGCCTCTTCAGTACGGAAGAAGAGCTTCAAGGCATCTTTGAAGAATGGGAATCCGAACGTCCAGATTCGGACGATGAGGGCGAGGATGACGAAACAAATGCCGTTAAGTCTAGCGAGCAGACTAAAGGTGATGATTATGTAGTTACTTCGCATCTTCGTCATTTCATTGCGCAACCATATATCCACCCACCTTTTCTCCTTCCCGACAACCCTCGGAAATTCCACATTAGGACATACGTCCTCTCTGTTGGCAGCCTCAAGGTTTACGTCTACAAGCGAATGCTCGCCCTCTTTGCTGCTACACCCTACACACCACCATGGATTTCCAGTAACGATCTCACTTCACATCTGACCAACACCTGTCTACAAAATGGTGAACACGATGGTTCCGTCCAGGAATACTGGTCACTTCCTCTACCCGAAGCTACCAAGAAGACAGTCTTTGATCAAATATGCCAAGTCACAGGAGAAACGTTTGAGGCTGCTGCAAAGGGGATGATGATCCATTTCCAGACACTGCCAAATGCGTTTGAGGTTTTTGGTTTGGATTACTTGGTTGATGAGAGTGGACGTGCTATGCTGCTGGAGGTTAACGCTTTCCCAGATTTCAAGCAGACTGGTGAGGAGTTGAGGGGTTTAGTTGCCGGACTTTGGGAGGGTGTGGTTGATAAGGCTGTGGCTCCTTTCTTTGGTATTGGGCAGGTTGAGAATGTTGATGATGGTATGGTGTTGGTGAAGGATTTAGATCTAGGGAGGAGATGAGATTCTTCGTGAAATAGCTTTTGCAAACAACCAGATGAGATACGTTCATTGTTTACACCGCATCGTAGGTATGACGGGGAACACTTATTGATGATATATGATTGATCGATAAAGTCAAATAGAGCTACTGATCATTTGTGAAATGTTAGTCCTTTCAGCAGTTAGCTAATATTCTTGGTCCCGTCAATTCTCCAGTATAAAATTAGTAGTTAATGCCACCTTCGTTTCTTACGTCCCCTTAGCATACGCTGGAATTAGGCCATACTGCAATCATCATTGAGGTTGGTTACGTAGGTAGCTTAAAGCACCGTCGCGAGTTCTTGCATATATGGCATTCAATGTGGTAGTTGTTAGTTATTCTCACAGAAAGAGTAGATTGGAAGTTGCTCTTCTTGAAGGTGATCTCGAGATTCTCGTCTCGTCCAAGTGACGTCAACCAATCACTTTAGCCGGCTCCGCTTTTCCGTCCAGCGTCAGTAGCTTCAAACCGCCTTCAGCAGCTTCAACGATCTTCTAAAGCGGCGACAATAATAACTTCCACAGTTTACGCGATATCTATCGCAAGATGGATTCAGATCTCCACCAGCAGGTAGCATCATACAGACAACTACAACCACAAGCCGCACAAGCAATCCAGCATGGCCAGACGCACTTGGCCCATCCGACTCTAGCCTCCCAACATGGCTTCGACCTGAATGGCCTCGACGACAGCAGTCACCATGTCTTTCAAGAACTCCACCACTTGCAGGAGAATAGTGGCCACGGCATCCATACCCCGAATGCCTTCGATCATACCCAGAACCACCGCATGCACGTTCCCAATGCACAGAATGTTCAGAATGTCCAGAACGTGCCAAATGTGCAGAACGTTGCAAATATCGACAGCCCTCATACTCCACAGCAGCAGCATACCAACCAGTTTAGTCTCATGACAGCTGGTTCTGGTCCAGTTGCTCCTCTCCAGCACAATTCAATCGGTCGTTTGCAACAGGAGGATGATATATTTGGCACGCCCGAAGGAGCAGACCAAAAGAGCAATGGTCACCAGAATGACAAGATTGTCCACCACCCTCCCAACCTTGATGAATGGCGCCAGAAACTCTTCAACGTCGATGAGATGATTACACTGAGCGAAGAAGAGTAAAGACCACCAGATAGTTTTAACGTGGAAAAAACAAGTAGCTAATTTTTGGGCAGGTACCAAACCTATTTTCCGCACGTAGATAATGTTTACTCCCATCGTTCTACACAACGCTACAAGCGCAAGCCTTTTGTCTCCCACTATTGGGATTGCAGACTCAAGGGGCGTCCACCAGGAACTCCAAAGTCTGATGATCCCAACAAGAAGAAGCGCAAGCGGACTGCTCGTGAGCGTGATCTCTGTGACGTGAAAATTAAGATTACGGAATATTTTCCCGGTGCTATGCTGCGACCAGACTTTGTTGATGAACGAGGCGAGAGTTTCCCGCAAGCTACTGATGGTCTTCAAGACTCTACCCAAGGAAATAACTTCTTCACAGGAGCACAACAAGGCGGTCAGCCAATCGAGCAACAGCATAACTTTGGCATAATGATGAGCAACACTGTTCCTCCAGGTCACCCAGGCGCCACTGGACAACGATACTATACTATACAACGTGTCAATGGCAATGGTGGCAACGGTAAAGGGGACGGTGTTGCCGGCCCTCACAAGCATAGTTTGGCTGAGAGTGATCGTATCAAGAAGAACAGTGTTCAGCGCTCTATGGCTAAGAAGGACAAGGAGGAAAAGAAGACTCAAGTAAGTTTTATTCAATGGATTTATATGCTATGCTATAACGAAATCTTCGCGTTCACCTTCGGAGTTGTAGCGGAGATAGTTCCGCCAGTCGCCAAGTGTCGCCTGACCTTGTTTTGGGGTTGTTGATCGTTGACGGACTCTTGTATCTCTATGAGAGGCTTTGCCAGCACCTACATCATATTAATCCTGGACAAATTCTATAAAATAGCATGTAAACTAGCATGACCCGCTTTGTTTTTCAAACATTTCGTTTTTCTTACTGTGCCTTCAAACTCCTGGCAACAAAGAGGATTTATATTATACGCACGAGAGCTGACAATACGGAGCAGAAAACTTATCATAAGAAGGCGAGCGGCAATGCATTGGCAACTGTTCGGAAACACTCCAAGGACAGTGATCTCAAGTTATTTGGTAGCTGCTTCTGGTAAGTTTTCCATATGGAGAGCAAGTGACGTCAGTAGCATCGTTGGACTCAACTAACAATCTATGGCCACAGTCCATTTGTCCAACGTGTCTGGATCGCTTTGGAGGCAAAAGGTTTGTCATACCAGTATATCGAGGTCGACCCGTACAAGAAGCCCCAAGCTTTACTGGAAGTCAATCCTAGAGGCTTGGTACCAGCTATACGACATGGAAACTGGGGATGTGGCGAGAGTACTGTCTTGATGGAATACGTAAGCGCTCCTCGGCTATTGCTACTCGGGCATTATACTGAATGATTTCGTAGTTCGAGGATCTCCAAGTTGGTGAACCACTTCTACCTCAAGGAAATCCACAACTACGGGCCAATTGTCGCCTCTGGGCTGATCATGTAAGTTACGACAGCTGTATACACCTTGGCAAGTAATATTCCTAACCTATTATAGATTAATCGGAGTATCGTTCCTTCCTTCTATGCATTGCTACAGGCCCAAGACTTTAATAGCCAGGCGGAAAAGACACAAAAACTCCAAGACGAGCTGAAGAAGATCGTAAATGCAGCAGATGAACAAGGCCCATTCTTCCTCGGACCTCACATGTCTTACGTCGATGTGCAGTTTGCACCATGGATGCTCCGCTTTTCTCGAGTCCTAGAACATTACCGCGGGTGGTCAAAACCCATTCCAAATAGCCGATGGGGTCGTTGGATAGATGCTGTTGAGCACAATGAACATGTTAAGAACACAACAAGTCTGGACGAGCTCTATGCGGACAGTTATGAGAGATATGCTCAGAATCGCCCAGGTACCTCCCAGCTCGCTGATGCAATTAATGGTGGACATTACCTTCCTTGATAGTTTCTTGGCGGGGTTTTTAATTGGTGTCAAATGGGGAAGGAAATCAATGGTACGTAACCAGTGAATGGCGTTGTTTATGGTGATTGCTATGATCATGATGCAGTTGGCCTTCATATCCAGTATCTCCTATGGTTTAAAGACCATTATTTGCAGATGTTGGAAGGCAATACTTGATATGATTGATACTCTTTGATCGAAGAAATTAATTAGCTTATACGAAGGCTTTTATGTTGGTTCATCTTGGTAAGAGGAGCTGACGGAAAAAGTTTACATTCGTTTTAAAAACAGCGAAGACTTTAATGCAATGATTGTTCATACTTTCCTCCTTTCCCATCCGGTTTGTTTTCTACTATACTTGTGAGATCTAGAGTTTTTGTGCTGTAATAGCTTACGGTAAGCGATACTAGATGTCAATACGTCGCTTGAATTGTTTTCAGCTATTGAAGATGCTCCTTGCTTAAAATTTAGAATATTTATACTTGGTTCCGCTAACTATCACAAGTACGTTGCACTTTAGAAATTTCAAGTGCATGTGGTAGATGATTATTTATAGACTTAGTTTTGGAAGATCATGAGAAGTGATGAATCATATCTGCTTTTGCTCTGTCCTACACGAACTCATACTGTCTGACTAACCCTATCGATGCTCCTCTATTCTTCTTCTTTCTCCGAGCTAGCCTTCAAAGTACCGCTTGAGGTACCCAACTCTTCTTCCTCCACTTCTTCATGCTCCGGCGGACTCTGCGAGATTGTAGTAGGCTCTTCATTGACTTTAGTAGGCGCAGTCTCAACAACATCTTTTGCATTTTCCGATTCGGGAGGAGTTAAATCGGCCGTTTTGACATCGCTATCAGAGCTATTTGGTATGTCATCTAACTTCTGGCCCGCGGTATTGGCTGCTAAAGTTGGTGGGGATGATTCGGCAACTTTAGTATCTGATTGTGGAGGTGACTCTTTCTGATCAGAGGCTACAAAAAGCGTACCCTCATCTGGATGTATGTGCCACAACGTAGCTGGTATTGAAATACCAAGTACATTGGTTTTCTCCACGACTGGCGCGGCAGCAACTGGGGCAGGACTTTTAGCTGGAGCTCTTCGGGCTGGGCCTCGAGCGCGACCCTTTCTAGCGTCCGCCAATGGTGCCTTTTCCTTTTCTTCTTCTTGCTTCTCTGGAACAATCTCCTCCTTCTTTGGCGCCTGGGGTCCTAATTGTAGACGTTTGTTGAGATCTGACATGAACCCGCTTTGCAGAGCAGCAATCTTGCTACCAACTGGTCTTGAAGGAACGGGTGGTTTGGGCTTGGCAGCAGCAGCAGCTCCCTGATCAGATCCGACAGATTTAGCAGAAGAGTTTGAAGGCACCTGCGTTAAAGGAATGTTTTCTGAAGAGTCGCGTGAGAGCTTAGTAGGCCGGGCCGGTACTTGAGGTTTCGGTTTTGATGCGAGAGGAAGTTGGGGAGCATCTTCCTGACGCACCCGCTGAGGTCGGTCTGGTATTGCAGGTTGTGCCTCGGATGGTTTAGCTTTAGTGGGACGTGCTGGGATTTGCGGCTTCAGTGCAGCTGCAATGCCTGTAGTAGCACGACCCTCGTCACTACCTAGTTCATATCCAGCAGCAGCCTTCTCCTGATGATAAACTACTGCTCCAGTTGTTGGTCTTTCATCAGGTGGACTCAGTACGTCCTTCTCCTCACTCTGGGGTGCGGCCACAGTAGTTTGCAGCTGTAGACTGTCGGGAGTATCTTCCCAGATATCTCTACTTGGAAAGCGTCCCTTTAACCCCGGCCTGGTCTCTGTTACAAGATTTGATTTGTTTCCCCACGACTTCTTTTCACTGTTCAGGAAACTCTCAGCATCCTTAGATTCTTGTTCAGCTAACTCTTCCTGTCGTCTAGCAAAAGCTTGTCCAGGAGTTTCACCCTCACGAACGTGTATCTCTTTTCCAACAGGTTTCTCTTCATTGTCGTCCGGCAGCTGAGGCGTTGATACCGTTGCGGTATATTGTAAACTATTGGGCGTGTCCTCCCAAATGTCTTGACTAGGGAATTTCCGATTCTTCAACTCCGGGCGTTTCAATCTATCAGCAGAAGTAACAGGCTTTTGGGTGCTCTCAGCGTTCTTTCCATCGTCCGGAAACAGTGGCTCGTACTCTTCTAAATCTTCTAATGGAGTTGAATGTGCATCCCGGTCATACGATATGTTGCCGTGAATACTTGCAGGGCGACTAGTTGGTCGACTACTCGATGCACTCCCAGATCTATAATGGTCTTCATAAGAGCTACCTTTGCGTTCATTAAAAGGTGAAACTGCCGGCTCGTGTTGGTATCCGAACGGCTCTTTGGCAACTTCATCAGATGCAAGGATAGGCGCACTATACCCATTTTCATCATGATTCGCATCTTCCTCGCCAACACCCGCACCAAGGTCCTCTGTTGACTCGAAACGTCCACTCCCATAAATTTTACTGGAACGGCGTCCAGGCTCGTCAACATGGATTGTGTCTTCGTCCTCCATCTCACTCTCCAAAGCATTATCTGAAGCTTTCAGGCCTCTCGACAATGACCTTTCAAAATCAGCTTTTCCCATGGCATCAGCCGGAAAGCTGGTTTTTCTCAGGGGAGAGTCCAGATGAGTCTGTGATACATCTGAGTGGGAAGCATGATGCCCAGATTGAGGACGTGGAGAAGATATTCGAGAAGCATACTCTTCTGTGGCTTGAAATCCGATCTCCTCCGATGGTGTACTTATGACTGCAGGCGATGTACCTAGATTTTATTAGATGTTTACTCAGACAGTACACAAATATACCTTACCAAGCCCAGCGCCTCTGCTAGCGGTATCTCTAACGATCTTATTCAAATCCTCGCTACTCATAGCCCATTCGGCTCGGCTTCCATCACCATGATACTGGCCAGTCTCTTTCTTAAAGAGTTCTGGATGTTTCTCGTAGTATGCCTTCTCGAATCGATCATTAGGTACAACGCCGTGGCCGTGGAGGCCATAGCTACCTGGTGGACCGTCAAAGCCTCGTCCACTGGTTCTACGTCCGTGATGCCGAGGCTTGGAGCCATCATTGTGGAAACCAATACCTGGTGCATATGGAGTAGCAAATGGTGCTGGAGAAGGAGCTTGCACATCACCCGCGTTGGGATACATAGGCACACGCTGGCCAATCTCAGGAATACCATGGTCGCTGCCTTGGCTGGATGGAGGCCGCTCAGTTCCTGTAACTGAAGTCTGACTAGCAAAACTAGTCTTGGTCTTTAAAGGATGGCTGGATGGGTCCCTATCGTCACTGGATCCCTTGCCGATTCCAAAAGAGGCGGCTTGTTCAGAGTCGGTGCGGGTGACCGTGGAGACCCTCTGCTTAGCACTAGAAGTTGGCAGAGAGGGCTTTGGAGCATAAAGTTTAAGATCATTGGCTACGTTCCTGGTTTGTGTCGGAGACGTACCCGGCTCTGGGGTCCCAAAAACTTCCGCATATTCACTCCCTTCCTGTCCAATAGATGGGAGAGAAACGCTAGGTGGTCGAACTGGAGGTTCCGTACTCAAAAGGCTTGGCCGACTACTGTGACTGTTATGGTGCCCAGGGGGTGCCTCATTGAGAGGAGAGCGGGCAAAGCTTTCTCGATGAGGTGACACTGACCGCTCGATGCGGCGAACCGGACGCGGAGGTATTTTTGGGATCTCACTGCCCAGAGTTGCTTGGTCTTGAGCCTGGCTCCGAGATGGTCGTGGAGGAACTTGAGGCATAGCTGTCGACATCGTGCGTGGAATAGTAAAGTACGTTGGGAGGCTATTCGAGTAGTTTGAGGCTTTAGTACTAAGCACCCGTCAGTTTCTAGACTTGTTCCTTAAAACCCAGACCCACGCTGAACATATGACTGGATTGATGTTTGATGGTGATCTGCCAGATAAATCTGCAGAAAGTATTTGGTAGGTCGAGTCAATCCATGGATAAAGTCGGTATGGCGTCTCAAAACAATAGTGTTACTCGAAGCTCGGCTTTGCATCCCGCAAAGGTCGGCAGAACACAATGGACAGAATTTGGAGGTAAACTCACATGTTTATGGTTTGATAGGATGCTGGGTCTTATAAGTCGATCATTGAAGCTGTATAATTGTGTTGAGAGTTCTTGGTTCTTGGAGTTTGAAAAAGGAACATGGGCAGAAGCTGTCTCTTGAGGTCTTGGAGTGTCGCCCGCTGCGTCAACTCGGTACGAAGTAGACTAGCCCCCTTTGAGAACCTGCTTTAGAATAGCGTCATGGGATTACCAGAGCGATAATTGGGTACTTTCCGGTATTTCAGAATCTATCAGTCTTGTGATTGGCTCTATGCAGTGATCTTTGATCTTCTTGCAGCGCCCCTGCTGCCCCACCACCGCCTGCTTGCTTTACTGCGTCTTTTTCGAGTCTTTAGTTCTCCTCCTGCTCGTGCATTCAACAGGTGAAAACTCTGAGCTATTACAGCAACACAAAATCCCTCAAGGTAGCAAGCTATCCCTTACACCTGAATGTGCTGAGGCCTCCCAGTCGCCATAGACTTATAGAGCCACCACCAAAAAGTTTCCTACCTTGAGAAAAGCTTCAGCAATGCCGCTCTTCATCGTGACCCCCCCGAATTTTTCACACTTCACGTGGTTCTGCAAATGGCGTTAAAGGCGTTATGTACATGCATGTAGTGGCTTCTGGGTCTTTCTTCCCCGCATCAGTATGAGCCTGGATTGCTGCCAATCAATTACATCAGTCAGGTAACGTTATAAATTTACCTCCTGCCGTTTGTATGTCCACATTCTATACTGTCTGTCGTAGGGCTGTTGTCAAGGACTTTAAACGTAATGCAATCCATAGAGTAACCATAGCAATGCTCCCGGCACTATATCCCCATCTTATGAAGTACTGGTTCTCATGGCAACATTCAAGCAGTCACAAAATGCCTCAAAGAACGTTGGCAAAGTCTAACCTTGACTAACACAACCATACAATATGTGAAATAGAGCCATATCAAACTGCACCGACCCTGAACCCCATCCCATGGCTTGCAAATCGAAAAATTCGTAGTACAGCCAGATCAACCAGCCTCTCAATCCATTACGCCAAAGTCCATATGCATGCTCCCATAATTTTGCAGCCTTCGTAAAGGCATAATCAATTCGCACCCAACGGATCCTCACTATCATACCATCATCTCCTAGCTCTTTGCCGCCCATTCTCACCACAGCAAGTTCTCTTTAGATGATCATCTGTGCAACACCCTGGCCACCGAGTGTCTTACTTCCAACGAAACCTTGGCCCTTTACACCAGCTGCAGCATAGAATGCAGCAACAAGAGTGAGAACTACAGCAGCAGCAATGAGACTTGAAGCTCCAACGATCAAGCTAAGCCACTGGACAATGGCCATGGCAAGGTAGATAGCCGCCCGCATGTAGTTTGTGGTGAACCGTCGCATGAAAGCATCGAACTTCGAGGAGGTGGGGCAAATACGGAGGAGGAGAGGAATCTCGATGAAAATGATAATGAAGGAGCTTGCACTGTGAATGATTAGTAAATGAAGAAGACTTATAAAGGTTGGGGTACTACTGACAGGCAAAGAGCACTAAAGAGGATAAGCAAGCTGACATGGAACAGGTTGGCGATTCCGAGCGCAAAGCAGAGGAATATACAAAGAACTCCAGTCCTGCAGAAGACATATCAGTAATGGCTCGTAACCCCTCCTAGGAGATATCTATGATCTGCCTGTGATCTGCAGATGTGCCGGGGGTCATCTCTGGGATGACTAGAGCCGCAGAATGATGGAGGCTAGCGAGAGATATGGAAAGTTGCAAGCTGTTTGCTTCTTACCATTGAGCGTAGATACCTACAGTGGTATTAGTCAAAGATAGTACAGGTGATCAGGCGCAAAAGCTACATACTGAAGTTCCTTGTCGCAAACTCCTCCGCGATCGTCATTTTCGATGTGATTTAGATGTGGTTAAAGTACAGGTGGCTGTTCAGTGGTTCGATATTGAGCACCGTTGAATGCGTTGCACTTTGATGCTGTTGCTGAGATTTTGATCCCGAGGAGTCCGTATGTTCTATGATCGTGAAATGGATGTTGTAGGAGTCCTTGCGGAAGTGCTTCTTTGTTTCAACTTTCTGTTCTGAAGGCCACAACGGTCGGGTTCAAAGCTCCAGCACCGCAGCTTGCTCAGCCGCGGAAGCAGGCGCGGCTCACTAGACCAAATAGAGCAATCCTTGGCTAGGCAACGGGGCAATATAAAAGATTTAGCACCAATTTCCAACATACGACTGTACGAGTACGGATCATAGAGGGCCTGAATTCTGTACTTTATTTGACACTTGGGGCTGATTCATTTGTTGACCATCGGGACAAAAACAATTTCCCTACCTTGCCACGTCATTTGGCGCGTACTGTAACATGTCAGATTTTACAGTCAACAGAACGAGCAAAAAAGAGAACAGGACGCTGGTGTTCCCCAAAGTCAATCAGATTTTAATTGTGCTGTCAAGTTGTCATATCATCGCTACATCGTCCTTCCGCAGAAGTCGGTTTAATGCCTGCAAAAGAATGCCTCATGGCTCTAGCACTCCTATGTACCCAACCCATCTCCCAAGTAAGTCCCTTTAACCGAACACCAACTTGAAAATATCGTTGAAAATGAAGTAGCTTCCAGCACCATCTGGAAGTAGTTGGAATGCCTGACTGTAGTTCATTGGTCTCTGCTCGTCATCCACCTAAGGTTCAAGATTATTAGCCAACCTCTCTTCATACAGCTATATCGGCGCAACGTACCAAGAGCGCTCCAGTGACCAATATCAGAATACCGCCAGCCTCACCAGAGGGTTGAGCATCAAGGGTTGAGACCGCGTGTTTAACCTTCTCAAATGGTAGTTCCTAGAATACAACCTCTACATCAGCAAATCGTCATGAATGAGCCAGAAAGAGTCTAGGTAGCCTTACGGAGAGTTTCCCAACAATGCCAGCTGCGCCAGCGACAGAAGAGGACTCGAAAGTCAACATAGAATTGTCGCGCTAGATTATAATTAGCTGTGTTCTTGGCTCGAATAACTTGGTCTTACGTAGAGTGGTGCCAACTGCTTCCTGTCCGCATCGAATTGATCATAGTAGAATTTGGTGAACTGCTCTGGTTTTCGCAGGAGATATCAGCCTCAGTTTGGTGTGATAATTTAGGTATAACATAGCCCTGGCGTGACCTAAAGAAAGAACTTGTTTCGAGGGAACGGCGATTGTGTCTGTTTGAGGGGAAGCGTCGTCTATTACTCACGGGCGATATCTTGGAAGTCTGGAAATTCAAGTTAGCAGATGCGCAAACTCTTGGGTTAGGATACCCTTATGCATATTCTTTGATAGCGCATGACCAGGTTAGCAGAGGAATATATACGTACTTGCCATCTTGACGTCTAAGGAGTTGCTTTATTATTCTGTGATCCGGTGTTATGTTTTGTTGTTGTTGTCGCTGGTCGAGGGGTTCCCTCAATTTGGAACCCCACCAAAGGGCGCTAGTGGCCTAAGGCTTCTAGCGCAATCACCAAAAGCTTTTAAAACTTTTCTGTCCTTCATTCTTCGCTCTTCTTCCTTCTCCTCATATCCAATCCAAAAGATGCATCTCCATCGTGGAGGCACGGGATGAGGAACGGGATGAGTCGGTCACGACATTCACTCACAAGCTCATGGTACGTGTATATTTTTATTTCTAGTGCTCAGGTGGTTCAAACCACCTCGAGTTCGTACGATCTGATGACACAAACTGCTTTTAAGAACGGCCAACTAAATACTCATGTTGACTATCAAAAAGAAATGTCAAGTTGTAAGTCAAAGCCTCCCGTCCCTATTACTGCGCTCTCTGCTAACGAACATTGCAGCAACAGCCTGATTTTATCGTACTTTTCGATCATTTTCACACAGCGCAAAGACTTGTTCGAGTTCTAGCTAACTCGCGTGCATACCACAGGTCTTGAAAGAGCTTACTTCGAGCCGCATTGGTTTTTCCCAGGTAATAGAGATGCTGCATTGAGTGGAGTATGCTTTGGGTTTTCGGTTTTCAGGCACAGTCATTGACAAATGACCAGTGTCTTGGGAGGATGTACTAGCGGTCTTCTGGCAACTACATGTGTACAATAAACCCAAAATGTCTCAGCAATAAATTCAAATGATCTCGACTTGCTTCCCAAAACTGTTTTTCAGACGTGACGTGACGTGACTGAACTTCGAAGCTTCACGCCCAGTGAATTTGTCTGATGCGAAATATAAATTCACAGAGCCGCGTTCCGCGACTTTCCACCGTCCTTTGTAGCCGAGTTCTTTGTGGCTTGCCTTGACCTCAGCTTCCGCGCAAACAATAATCATAATACCGTACCTCAATCTCCCGACTTCACCGTCTTTCTGGTTCGCGAAAGGTCTCTTGAGCTTCTGCGTAGACCTTCGACCTTCCCCCCACTCGTACAACAAATCGCGTTGCAGTCACCGCTCGGCAATACAGTACAATCTTTGGTTGGCTGCGCGGAGCCTTCTTAATACACCGCGTCCTTCGAGGGCTTTTGCAACCACAACAGACACCGTCTTCGAAAACTGCCATTGCCAGATAGCTGTGCAGCTTCGGTTGCAGCAGCACACACTTTAGGAGGATATGCCGTGCTTTAAGGGCATCGCTGTGAGCGTTCACGCCGAGGGCGCCCCGCTCACAGAAGTCTCCGTACAGGTGAGCTTCCTCCACCATTCAAAATTATTGAAATATTTGTCCACTAACAAACAAAAGAAACAATCAAGAGTTAGTCGTGTCAACACATACATTCCAGTGCCAAAGCCAAAGGTGCCTCAAGGTTCATCTTCAAACAAGCCTGAAGCATCCAAGTTCGCCATCTCCATAACCCTGCTCACTCCAGGGCTCTCCGTTCCATACTCAACGCCAAAGGCAACACCAAGCGAACCCTTCCCTAAGCCTCTAACTGTTGGATTCATACCCGGCGATTCATCTTCAAGCAGATTCATTGGAGGAAGTGTTGGACCCTACATACCTATAACGAAATCCGAAAATGAGACTATCGCTGCCTATATCTACTTCGATGGTAGAGCAAAGGAAGAAGTGGCGACACTGTTGCGACCAGGCGAGGAGACATGGGTAAATTCACGATGGGTACAGGTGCCAGATTCAGAAGGTGGCGGACTAGCGGAGAGGGAGTTCTTGTTCCGGGAGGTTGGTCTAGAGAGATGGCTCAATGGCCTTGATCTAGAAGGAAACGATGCAGCAGCAAAGCTCGAGAGACGCAGACAAAAGTTTGCGAAGCGTCGCAGCCGTCGGAAGGAAGAGGAAGGTAGTGATGAGGAGCTAGGCAACATGTCGTCACGCAAATCCTCAGGTCCTGGTGTCATGAGATACGGCTCCGACGAGAGGTCGCCTATTGAAAAGCTATCTGATGATGATGAATCATTCAGCTCAGGTTCCGACGATGATGAGCCACCAGAGGCAGCTGGTCAAATCAAAGTAGCAATGTTTCGTGTCCTGGCATCTGGCGAAATCAAACGTGGCGAGTATTCTCCTCAATTTGATGCACATGACGATGATGAGGAAGGGGGAAAAGAGAGTTCGAATGGAGGTGGTGACGGTGCAGACATCGATCACACTACCAGTTTTGCAAAGCCAAAGACTTTGGATCCCAAGTCGATTAGTACCCAGACCGTCACTGGCATAGATGGACCAGATAAACCCTTTGCCACATTTACATTCTTCTACAGAGGCGAACGTATATTTCCCCCAGCTTCTTCCACTTGAGATGAGATGCTAACTGATTGAAGGTCAACTACAAAAGATGGGTTTGATGGCATCAAACAAGCCAACAAAGACAACGCCCAGCTCCACCAAGCGACGATCGGCACAGATGGATTTTAGTAACCTGAACCCTTTGAAACCCAGCGGTACTGTAGGATTCTCATCATTCAGAGACAATGATGCCAACAACAGCCGACGAAACAAAGCAAGAAAGAAGAGCAATGGTAGTGTAGGAGGAGCCATGATTGAGGATAGTGACGATGACGATGATGACGACTCTGAGATTGTAGGAAAGATGGAGGATGTAGATGACAGGGATGTGAAGACTCTCCTCAGCCCAGAAGATGCTAAATATCAAGGAGAACTTGCAGATGGAGTAAATAGAATTAAGGTACGACTCCTATTCAACGTAGCAATGGGGAGTAACTAACATATATGTGTAGCTCAAGCGACAACATTCAGCAGAACCTATGAATGGCAATGAATCACGCAGGTCACCAGGCTCGATGGGCCCGAGTTCCATAGGGACGACTCCTCCTCTCCCGCCTGCAACAGAAACACACACCAATACAGATGCAATCTTACCAAATAGCGCGTTTGGAGGCAACTTACCAGACGACGCCATCGTTGGAAGTCCATTAAAGCGACACAGAGCCAGTCTGTATGATCAAGATCCTGATAGTATGCAGAAGCGACTGGGCTTAGGTGGTGATGTCGTGGCGGCTGCCGAAGCTGCTCAGAAACCTCTTCCCGCAGCTGATGTTAAGGATGAGATGGAGGAGGAATTATAAGAAACCAGAAACAGAGTGAGAGATTTATCAATTCTTCGATATCTGACACGGTACACTGTTTGCCTCAGATTGGAAAGAAGAATTTCAGCATGTAGATGAGGTATTCTCAACTACTGGGCGTTGTCTTCGACTTAGGAGCATCACTACGCTCTACTTGTAAGATTTTAAATACCCAAATACAGCATCACAACACTACAAAATGGTCTATTCGGCATGAGTAAATATCACTTTGTGCTTTCTCTACAATGCCATTGATTATTGTTGTACGCTTTAGGAATAACCCAAATAGCGGGGTGCTCAAATGCCTGCAAGCCGATTCCCAAAGAGCAAGCTTATCGATAGCTCCAACAGTTCATCTAGTGATTACGAGAGATTTTGGATCTCTAAACCTCTTGTATAGTAGAATCCCATGCAGTTGATCCCGTAGCCTACTACTTCGATGTGTCAGAATCGGAATTAACTTAGTTCAATCACTACGAAACCGTAATTGCCCCGAGTCTGACATCCAACCTCCAGTCCACTCCACTTTGCACCACTCACCACATAAGCAAGCCTAATAAAACACCAGTACACACCCCACACTGGCCCTCTAAATACCAAATCCAACGAAGAACAGCTTTTATATTTATTCCTAGAGCCACAATGCGCTCCAACTTCATCCTACTACTTTCCTTGGCATCCGGCTCTTTAGCGACAGAACAAAATGTTCTTAAAGATGACTCGGCGGGGCCGCTCAATAGAGAGTTCTCTCATCTAGTTATGGAGACTTTGGGTTTATGGCAGGTTCCAGGTCTTGCTATCGCTGTCATTGATGGTGATGATGTTTACGCTGAGGTGAGTTGACGGCTTTTTTGGTGTGAATAGTGGGGGAGGTTGGAGGCAATCAATATATGAGTCGGATATTGCCAGTGCTGACTTTTAACTTAGGGTTATGGAATTGCTACTTTTCCTAATACAAAAGCTACTCCAGAGACGCTTTGGTGAGTTCTAGTCATTTATATACATTTTCATGTCTTGCGACACAGGGTCATCTGAGCCCCCCAATGTGGAAATCTGACTTGAAGTCAAGCTGGTGGTTTTGAACCAAAATTGATGTTCAAGTATCCTGCATACAAAATTGCCAAATCTGGCATATTTGCTATTGCGATTCAAGTTTTCTACCCATAGTCTTTGACCACCATTGTTATACCAACGTTCCTTAATAACAGAAGGCACGTCAGGTTTATCAAACTACTGAGCTCACAATCACTAGGTATGCAGGAAGCACTACAAAAGCGTTCACCGCATCAGTAATGTCCCTACTCGTAGACGACAACAAAAACTTTTCACAAGTCCAATGGAACACACCAATATCCACTCTTATCAGAGATGGCTTTGTCCTCGAAAATGAATATGCAACGAATCACATCACCATCGAAGATGCACTAAGTCATCGTACAGGTATGCCAAGGCACGAATTCAGTTACGGCGGTTTCTATGATGGTCATAAGGCTACTCCGAGGGATATTGTTCGTGCACTTCGACACCTTCCTTTGACGGCTGAACCGAGGACCACGTATCAGTATTGTAATATGATGTATGTTACAATTGCTTATGTCATTGAGGTACTTACTGGAAGATGGCTTGGAGATCTTATTTCTGAGAGGATTTGGAAGCCGCTTGGTATGAATTCTACGGTAAGTCCACCCTCAAGTCTTTTTTCGCTTTGGAGCTCCTTTTTATTGGTGTGCATGTTCGTAGACTAGAGGCATTGAAGATTATGCTTGCGAAGTTGTCAAATTCTCACCTGGAGCAAACTCCAGTCTGAGTACATGAGAAGCCAATTGTGAGGTCAAGAAGGATATGTAGTCTCCGTACGCTCCACGTTAAAATTATCTTCACTGTGAAAAATCCAGTCCTATCTAGTTCTAAATTGGGCGCTAGAATAAAGTCATCTCATATTCTTAAAACAAACACTAAGACACCGTCATACAATAACTAACTTACTTTTCCAGTACTTCTCAACACCAGCAGCACAAGCAGGTCCAGAGCACTTAGCCCAAGGTTACGTCTACCATAATGACAAATACCAAGAGGTTCCCTTCATGGACCTTGAAGATGTCTCAGGTGCAGGGAGTGTCATTTCCAATGTTCTCGATTATTCAAAATGGCTTAAGGCATTTATGAACGCTACTTCTCTACCACTCTCCGCTTCTGGTCATAAGAATCTTAAAACGGGGAGGATACTAACCCCAGAGCCTGAGAATGGATGGGCATATACAGGACCTGTTGCTTATTCACTTGGGGTCAGTCATTCCTCCTTGTAGTCATTGCCCGTTCAAAACAGTGGAATATGAAAGACTGACACAAGATTTTTAGTGGATCACGGGTAACTATAAAGGATACCAGTTTTTCCAGCATAGTGGTGGCATGGTAAGTCGAAGACTGAGAGTATAATTTCCTTTCTGGAATTAACACCCTTCATATCTCAACCCCGATCAACTTGGTCTTGAAATCGCCAGAACAAAAACTAACTCCAAATTAATGACTTATAGGAAGCCTTTGGTGCAGATGTCATTATCTTCCCAGTCTTAAAGTACGGAATCGTAGCTTTCGGCAACACAGCCGTGACATCAAACTTCGCAGAAAAAAGACTACTCTGGCACCTCATCGACGAGAAATTTGGAATCCCAGAAAATGAAAGATTTGATTGGAACAAGAAGTAAGATCCCTCCAACTCTAAGCTCTTGTATCTAGATTTCGACTGACACAATACACTCCTCCCAACAGAAACAATGACTCAATGACCCAAAAAGAAACGGCCTACCATAACGCAACATCCCTCTATTACCCAACTCTCCCCACCCCACCACTCCCCCTTACCCTCCCCTTAAAATCCTACACAGGGACCTACAATCATCCATCCTACCAAAACATAACATTCGTACTAAACGACAAATCCGGAAAACTACATGCAGATCGACAAAACGCAACCTGGAAAATGGAAGTTGATTTAGAACATGTTTCTGGAGATTTCTTTATGGCTAAGTTGGATTCTACTACGGCTCCAGGTTTGATATTTAGGGAGGCTGTTGCTGCAGAGTTTAGAGTTGATGCTGCGGGGAGGTGTAAGGCTTTTGGGTTGGCGGCTGAGCCAGAGATGGGGTTGGAGGGGAGGATTTGGTTTGAGAGATTGTGAGGAAAATGGGTGGGGTGGGGGAGTTGATGTGAGGTGGTTTTGTGGGGTTAGAGATATACTGAAAATTTGGAAAGTATGATATGGTTCTGAAGACCGTCAAATTTGCTGACATCGAAATGTCGATTCTGCAGCATCAAGCTTTCTAGGTGGAGATTCTAGAAAATAGTTACTTGGTCTGTATTTACTCAGTGTTTTTAGAAAAATACTGACCTATTCTCACTCAGAGAATAGGAAAAGAGCAAGGATGACGGACGGTTATATATTTTTGGAACTGCAGGTCATTTATTACTATAAACACAAAACTGCATCGCTAGTTAGCGAGGTCATCCCCACTAGATCATTTTAGGTCTATATGAGCTTCTCTAAGGTATTTTAGACCTCAAGCTTAGTAGAGTTAAAAATATCAACTCAAAAGACACGATACTTAAACTTCAAAAGTACTTACTAGATAACTAGCCCTCGAAATTTCCTTCCTAACACTCTAGCCAGAAGCGCCTCTAGCAAAAGCATACTTACAGTACCTACAGTATAAAGAAAGGACTTCATAAACAATTAAATTAAATCAAATTACCAAAACGCACTATAAGCCCTGGCACCCCTCCAAGACCTCCGATTAACACCCCAACACCAAACTCCATTAACCCACTCCCCACCAGCAGGATTCATCTCACTCCCTAAACTCCCTTCCTCAGGTGCTCCATCACCAAAATGATCCCTAAAACCATCACCGAAATCACTAGTACCATCTCTCCCATCACTATCAACGTCACGACCACAACCCTCCCAAAAAGGAGTCCTCCATCCAGCCCCATTCTGTTGTGATATTTTCTGCTTATTCCACACATTCTGCCCCATAGCCGCAAGATTCGAAAGATGTATTGTCCATAGCATTTCTAAAACAGAATGTGAAGCTCGAGAAAATGTAGGTGTTGGAGGTGGGTATAGGAATGGAGGTGGCCATTTTGGAGAGAGGGTTGGCCATGGACGGGGGAATGGTGGGGATAATGGTGGGGAGTTTGGTGGCCAATTTGGATATTGTGATTTTGATTCTAGAGGTGGTGGATTGATTGGATATATTTGTGATATTGATTCTTGTTTTTTATTTTGGTTGTTGGTTTGGGGTTCTTTGGTTTCTGGATCGGGTTCTGGTTCTGGTTCTGGTTCTGGTTCTTGGGAAGAACTAGACACCCTCTGAAGTGATCTCTTAACTCTAGATGGACCTGCAAACCGTGACGAACCCTCTTCTTCCACTTCACTTTCTAATAACTCCTCCTCCTCACCCTCACTCTCAACATCACCATCATACCCACCCCCAATACTCCCACTCTCACTCCCAGAACCAGAATCAGAACCCACAATCTCAAACACCTTCCCCCTAGAAAACTCCGCACACCTAGCCAAACCCAACCCCCTAAGTAAATCCAAAACACTATACTCCATCTCCCTCTCCCCATCCTCCCCTCCCTCCAAAAATCCCTCCAAAAACTCCACAAACCTCACCTCACCACACCTCAATAAAAACCCCACAATCCCACAAACAACCTCAATCCACCATCTAATCCTCTCCCCTTCCAAAGTCCCCTCATGTTGTCTCCATTCAACCGTAGGTTTAGCCCCCTCAGTCCCTTCATACCACCACAATAAATTCCGAACATTAACTGCTTCACCCCTATGAAATTTATCACTTCCCGCATTAACCAATTCCGGAATACTTTTCAGAGATAAAAAATACGATATTCCCTCCATAGTCCTACATCGGACTCTCGATCTCCTCGATCTCAGAATGCCGTGATCGAATTGTGAACGAGATTGAGATTGAGACTGGATCTGAGATTTCAAATCAAAACCATAATTCGAAGACGAACGTAACGAAGTACAATGATGTGCATCATATCGAAAACTGGGATGTAACTGATTCAACAACGGTTCAGAAGCCCATAAAAAAGCAAATAAACGACCTAAAAAAATCCTATCGAATCCAAAATTTCCATCTCCTACATGAACATGAAGCCCACAACTCCTATTAATATTAATACGATAGTTATTTTTTAAGATGTCGCAAAGTATTGAGATGGCTGGGAGGTTGGAACGTAGGAACCAGATTGGTGGGGAGATTATTTCGATGGGGAAGTATGTGTATCTTGTATCTAAGTCTTGTGTCGAGTCTTGTGTAGAAGAGGGGGTAGCTGGTGGTTCGATAGAGGAATCAGTTGTTATAGTCCAGTATGTTGGTTCTCTTCTTTCAGGATTATTAGGATCGCAATTGAAACCTGCATCTTTAAGTGTTCGCGCTATGTGTCTTGCGATGGTTTTGTATGTTACTGGAGGAGCTCCACATCTTGGTGGTGAACGATCTCTTTCTTCTGCGATGAAATGAACGAATCTTTTTTCTGATGGGTCTGCGTGTCCGATATTGGGATCGAGAATTGTAGCTACGTTGAATTCTGAAGTTCCCCAGGGAGTTAGTAACAGTTCTGGGCGTTTTATTTTTGGAGTAGAAGGTTTTGGTTATGTACTTACCAAGCTCGATACCAAAGGTAAGAGCTGGCATGTTTTAATCTGAATGTATATTTGTATAACGAAGGAATAACATGCAGGTATTTCTTACTACAGTGCAAATGAAAATGAAAATGAAAACGAAAATGAAAACGAAAATGTGCAAAGTGAAAATTGTGAACGGAAAAGGTCTCAAACGAGAGAAGAAAGAAAGAGACAATGCCGAGCGAACAGTATATGAATTCCTCGCCCCTTTGTTTAAAGACTTCTCATTTAGAACCCCAAAGGATTCTTTTCATCTCTATTGTAGATATTCTTCTCAAAATTTTATTAGCCTTTTCCCCTTTACTATCTCGCTTACTTTGTTCCATTGTACTTTCGTGTCCTTGGTAGTGGCAAAAAACTAGCTTCCTTTCTTTTGGAACATAGCTTGCTTTGTCTCGGATAATCAAAGACATTCAACACTCGAGAGCCATCACAATGGCCTTTGGACTTCTTTGTCTCAGCGCGCGGATTGATTCCGCAATCGGCAACTGATTTTCACCAGGCGACACTACCATTAATATGGACATTGTGAAAAAGCAAGAAGAAAATATGAGATGAAGAGAAGCGTACAAGAATACAAAAGTCTTCACTTGAAGTCTAGGACCTCATAATGCGTCAATCAAGAGGACCAGTACTGCTTTTGAGGTATATCTCAATTATAGTTAAAGTAGGTCGATTCGATGTTATTACTTACTGTCTGTCTCAGTTCAATTGTTGGGGGCGAAACACCTGAAGTGGATTGTCAGAGCCACAAGTACTTCAAACAACGCTTGGTTGGGACTGATATATTTTCGTTTATTATGCTAAACTCAGAGAGAGAGCTGCATCCAGAAGGAATAAACACATATCAATCCTCCGTCCAAGGCTTATACTCGCCCGGCTCTCCATTCGTGAATCGTCCCCCCAACTCCTCTTTTATTACCTGCGGCTGACATAGCAGCGCATCACTTCCACATGCAAGCGTATTGGTAAAACAAAAAACAGATACTCGAAAAAGCACGAGCCACAACACCGATGCTAATAAGGAACGCGCCGAAACAATACAAAGCAAACCGAAAATTTATGCAAAGCCCCCCGAGTCCGTGAATAACGTTATGTGCATTCTTCAAGAAGTCACCCTGTCGTCAATCGCGTTATCGA
Organism: Pezicula radicicola; assembly: GCA_003008705.1. Taxonomy (NCBI): domain Eukaryota; kingdom Fungi; phylum Ascomycota; class Leotiomycetes; order Helotiales; family Dermateaceae; genus Pezicula; species Pezicula radicicola. The sequence goes on along the minus strand of PDUO01000064.1, from coordinate 116,078 downwards.
ATTTGCTCGCTTACAACAAGAAGCCGAAAGCTGCGGCAACACCAGCAGCAAGAACTCCAGCACCGGCCTGGTAGGAGCCAACAGCAGCATTGCCTGTAGCGGAAGCCGAAGCAGAGGCGGAGGAAGCTGTTCCGGTGGAGGTGGAGGTGGCAGTAGCTGTAGCACTGGAACTAGATGAGGTTGTAGTGGCAGCTGCAGTGAAGTTGGTAGGGTCGAGGGTTCCGCAGTTGGTGTCCCGAGCAGTTGTGCAGGCCTTCTGAGCGGCGGCATCGTTCTCGCCAGCAACGATACAATTTTCGTAGACCTTCTCACAGATAAAGGTTGGCATTGTTCCTGTGTAGTATTGGAGACCGGGAGTGGAGCTATTGGAGGCACAGGTGCAGGTGTAGTTCAAGCTGGTCTGCAGAGTAAAGGTTAGCTATGACTCATTTGATACCTGGGACCTAGGTATTAGGCTGGAGAAACTTACAGTATCGCAGGTGTTGTCGTCGACATTGCCGCTGCAAAGAGTACCACATACATTGATTTCGCTAGAGCACCATGCAGCTGTAGGGCGTCGTTAGCATGTAATTCACCTCAAGGGGCTCATGAGCTTCCGGGAATCATACATCGGTCAGAGGCATCAATAGTGGTAGGGTCAATGGTAGAGTTGGCAGATGTTGCGGCAGCAGTGAAGCTGGCCAGGAGCGCAACAGCGACAGCGGATTTGACGAACATATTGACCGGGATGACTTTCTGTTGCAATTGACGAGGCGATGATTGGTAGAGAACTCAATTGATGCTTTCCAAAGATGGAGGAGATGTTGATGGGACGAGAGATGTGTTTGTGAAGTTGGGATGTTTGGGGGAAAGTGAGGTGGAAAGGGCAGGAAGGATTAAAAAGGTGAGGGTTTCATAGGAAAACAGCTCGGTAACTACGGACAGGGATGTTGTGCGCTAAGGTAGAAGTCTGAGGTTCTGGCACTCCTTCGGGCTTAGTCCACTTTTGCGAGGGACGCCAGAAGAAGAATGCGACCGATTCCCGACAACAGGAACCTGATGCAAAATGCAAAGATAAAAATAATTCCTCAACCACCACCACTACCACACGACACGAACACGAGTATTTTTATCCTGCTACAGCCCCTCTTCTCTGCTTCCTGCTGTTGTTCTTCCTGAGGTATTCTACACTTGAGAGGAGGGGGAAAAAAAAAGAGAAAAACAACGTTCTATCTTTCAGTGCTAGGGTACCAATTTGCCGCGTAATTTCAAAAATCCCAGGGCACGGATATTGCTGCGTGGATGTGGACTGATAAGAATTGATAACTTGTGCACTTTCCAGAATTCGGAGAGGTACGGTATGTGGGACAACTTACCTTTTGGATGCGCGGGCAAAGTTGGGCAACGCACGCTGGCCTGGCGCAGCCTACTGGTATACGAATCAATTGAAAACCTGCGTACGAACACCCCAAGTCACGTTTTACGGTAGTTCTGAGTATTCGTAGTCCAGTCGCAACGCTTCCCTCCTCGTGGTCCCGATTGGATTCAACCAACAACATCATCACAACAACGATGAGTCGCGCTCAAGGGTTGTTCACCGTATCCATGTTCATATCCGCTCCCTCTTACCCTCGTGGGCTCTCTCAGCGTGCAGCATGCGCTGTGCAGGCATGCATTAGCGGGAAGCCTTGCCGGGGATCCCCTCGAGTCCTTTATTCCGGACAGCCACTATTTCGCATCTGCAGAAAGCTTGGCCTTTGGGTTTGATCTTGATTGCCAGATGCTACTCAGAGTTCAATCTTCATCTGAGGCGCGAAAGTAGTGAGAAGACTTGTTGGTCGTGTTCTGGCCGCCTCGAATCTTTCACAAATACCTACTAGATGTGCTAAAGAACATCCCATTTGGCGCTCGTTCGCACTGTGCAAAGCTACTTGAAAGTAGTTCCCACTTGGTACGGAGGTACACTTGGCCCTTACATCACCATCTCATGCTTAGGTCTCAAGGTAGCATCTATCTGTTCGCCTGCCTGCAAACACAAAAGCGGCATACCGGTAATACCGACATTCACTATGAAGATGCAAATTTCAACCCAGATCTGTACATTTTTCTCCGCTGCTTTTGTTCTGCGTCCAAATACGAAAACGGTATCTGATCGTCACGAGAAAACTGGATATTCGGCACGACCCCTCGCGCCCAGTTTTATCCCCGACGGTTATCTCCTCGCTTGACCGTTACTGTACATCTCGTCGGACTCTACCGCCAATGAGTAGCACATCCTAATGCCAACGACTTTTTAGCGGCAGTTTGTGACCGACCTCTAGTAACCATGAACAGTCCAACCTCTTCCTTACGTTTCCTTTTCTATGTTTTCTCTCTCTTTATCCTCGTGTTTACCTTCCTTTCTGTCAACAGCATATCTACGAAGTATGGTCTTGGTACAAGTACAAGTACAACAGCCATAGCCCTCTAGTTTGATGAAAATGGCGCAAGAAAAGGCCTCGGTGGATGGAGTTGCCACACCGCAACCGCAACAAGTTACATCTGAGAATGCTATTCAAGAGAAGGGCCACCTAGGAGACCACAATGATTCGTTATCTACAAGAAGTAGCGCCGAGTCCACCAAGAAGTTTGCTAAGCTGAGGGAAAATGCTTTTGCAAGAATTTGTTGGAAAGCGATTACATGGACACCAAAGAATTGTAGATATGACCCGGGAGCGCCTTTTAAGTTTAATATGGCTTTGAATTTGCTATTTGGATTTGTGAGTTTTCTCAGTACTGCATATCAGTTACTTGTGCTCAACTTTGGCTCAAGAGAGACTCCCGCATTACTGGGAGGGCAAGAAAGAGTCAGAAATTGAAGGCGCCAAGAGCTACACCGCTGTGCCAGAGTTGTGACTGGTTACAAGTTCTAGGTTTCAGTACTGAGACCAAGTTGCCATTGAAATTGGCACAGTATAGCACACGATTACTTGTCTCTAGTGAGACTTTGAATCAGGTTGATCTAAGTTATTGTCATGAAGACATCCAGCTAAAACATATCAGGCATGCACATTCACAGTAGCCAACCTGTATTATAATCATCCGATTTTGAATGTCCTTGCAGCAGACTTCAACGTCAGTTATGAGCGCGTTTCCATAGTTCCAACCGTGATGCAAGCAGGTTATGTTAGTACCATCCCTAGTTCATTTTACTAATTGCTAACTCATACATAGGCTGCAGGCCTTCTTTTCTTGTGTCCTTTAGGCGATATATTTAGACGGAGACCCTTCGTATTACTGCTTGTCTTCTTCACAGCTACCATTGTACGTCTAGTATTCTTGAATGTACAGGGCCAAGCTCATATTTAATAGTGGCTCGGGCTATGCCTCACCGAATCCTTCACCGTCTTCGTGGCTCTCTCGTTCATAACTGCTACCACTACAGTCACTCCACAACTCATGTTACCTTTAGTCGGCGACCTCGCACCGGCCCATCGTCGCGCCACAGCTCTCTCAATTGTTGTGTCAGGCCTACTCCTAGGGATGCTGGTCGCACGATTACTTTCCGGTATTCTTACTCAATATACTTCCTGGCGCAGCATATACTTCTTCTCATTCGGAGTTCAGTACCTGATCTTCTTGTTATTGTACTTGTTCATGCCTGACTATCCATCTACAAACCCAGGCGGGTTGAACTACTTCGCCATGTTATGGAGTATCATAACCATGCTCTTCAAACATCCCGTACTCGTACAGGCATGTTTAGTTGGAATGTTTGCCGCAAGTTGCTTCACTTCGTACTGGACAACACTTACCTTTCTACTCTCATCACCACCATATCAATATGACTCGACAGTCATTGGCCTCTTCGCCCTCATTGGAATTGGAGCCATGTTCTTTGGCCCCTTCTATTCAAGAGTTGTTATCGACCGTTTTGTACCACTCTTCAGTGTCGTCCTCGGACTCTCATACGCCATGATTGGGGTTATAATCGGGACATTCATAGGTGAACACACGGTCGCAGGGCCCATCATCCAAGCCTTTATGATTGATCTCGGGCTCCAAACTTCTCAAATTGCAAACCGATCCGCCATTTACGCGATTGAACCCAAAGCCAGGAACAGAGTCAACACAGCTTACATGGTCTCCGTCTTTATAGGTCAGTTGATGGGTACAGCGGTTGGTAATAGATTGTACGCGATAGGTGGATGGAAAGCTAGTGGAAGTGCTAGTATTGGATTTATCGGTGTCGGATTCTTGATCTGTTTTGCGAGGGCACCGTGGGAAAAGGGGTGGGTTGGTTGGAGTGGTGGGTGGAGTTTGAGGCGGAGGGATTTAGGGAATAAGAGGAAGAAGGAACCAGCTACTGAACAAGTGTTGGCCGAGGTTAGTGCTGAGGAGGGGAAGGATAATAGCGGGGAGCAGGAGCAAGTGGTTATGCCCAGCGAGGAAAATATTGCTATGGAGAAGAGAGTAGAGAATGGTGATGGGATCACAGCTCCTGTAAAAACTTAATGATAAATCTAGAAGGATCAGTTCATAGATCCGGATTAAACAAGTGAGATTTGGTGGCTGAAGTGCTTGATTGACAAGAACTTCACATGTATGCCAGATAGCTATGTTGAAGTCTGAGAGTACGAAAATACGAAGCCCCTTTTACCTAATCCCCCACTCCCTCGCTTAAATTTCTGGGGAAACAAGCTCAAGTCTAGATTTCGCGTCACGTCAACGCCGATAGTAAAGGCAACTCATTATTTCAACACGCGCAAGAAACCATGGCCTCCCAAAAAGATATGCAGGACCTCCTGCGACTTATGACCACAGGCCGGAACAAGGTTCCAATGCTCGCAGCAATGGGACGGGTGAAGGCTTTACAGTCCGTAGATCTACGCAGGTGCGCCCCAACCACTACCAGCTCCAAGACATTATCCATTGACCTATGTACAGTATCGCTTCAATAGCCACAGCAGACCTGACAATCCTAAAAGAAGCACTAGGCGATGAAAAAGCCGCCAAGAGTCTACAAACAACATGCAAAGCTACCATCAAAGACCCCTCCAAGAAACGCGCCGCAACATCCACACTCTCTCCGTCCGCAAAACGCACTAAGTCTGCATACGAACTCGCAGACGAACCGCAGACGCCACAAGCTCTTGAAGCTTCACTAGCCCTCCCCCAACCGTCAGTAGACGAAGAGGCGATCTCGAACACTATAATCCATACCAATCGCGCACCGCTTGTCCTGGCTTTTGCGGTACAGTTACTAAAGCATACGATGCCGGAACAACCGTTGAGTAGCAGGCTTAGTTTGGGGCAGGCAGTAGTGAGTGTTAATTCGAGTTCGAAGGCAAGGAGTTTGGGGATTGACAAGGGTGTTGGTGCTGAGGCAATGGGATGGGGACAAGGACAACCGAAAATTAGGCTACTAGGGAGGGAGATACACGTGTTGAAGAGGGGTGGCTATGAGTGGAGATCGGAGGAAGACGAAGTTGATGGTAGTTCTAGAGATGCTACTGAGACGAACGTCGTCAAGAACGAGGCAATCGGGGCCGATGCAAGTGCTCAAGAAGCTCCGGAAATCAAATCTACACCTGGGGTATCCAAAGGTAGCGAACCATCGCAATGGAGCACCTCCGCAACCGTCACCTCCAAAAAATCAACCTTCGTCGCTCGCTCGATAGCCGTATCAACGCCCTCACAAGCTAGACAGGCAATCCAACAACTCCTAGCTTCAAACACACAACTGCGCGACGCATCCCACAATATCACAGCCTGGCGAGTCCGAGGTGACCATGGTGGGATCATTGAAGATTGTAACGACGATGGGGAATCAGGTGCAGGTAGACACGTGCTTGGCTTGCTGCAATCCAGTGAGCTTTCGGGTGTCCTGGTCGTAGTTACAAGATGGTATGGTGGTATTTTCTTGGGGACTGATCGCTGGCGTATCATGACTCAGGTAAGTCGAGATGCATTGTCACAACGACTTCGTGTCACTGGTATTATTGGACAAGAAGCACTATGGGGTCTTGATCTCGAAGCTATGCAGAAGACAGATGCTCCTGTCACTGGTGGCACGGCAAGTGGGATGCCAATCTATAAGCCTGAGTCTGCACGGGCATATATCCTGAGAGCCTTTGCTTCTCCATCGACTGATGGAGCGGTAGCCAAGAACAAAAAGAAATCCGGTGCGGCGTTAGATCTGGAGAAAGAAGAGAATCTTGGACTGCTTTTAGGGGCGCTAGATTTACTGTTCGGTAGTTGGGTTGAGCATATTAGTCGAGATGACCTGGATAGACGTGCTTGGGGATGGTATGTTCAAGTTAGACCAGAGGTGGAGAGTGGAGTTGCTGGGTGGGGAGGTAAGGCAGATGTCAAACTGGCTGACATTCTTGCTCTGAGAAGGAAGAGTTGAGGAGCTAGAGCCAAAAACCAAAGCACTGTCCAATTTATTCTCACCTACCAGCAAGGAAGACTTCTCTGTAATACTCAAGCCAAGTGAGTTACTTCCGCTTTATCGATTGAAATGGAGATTGCCCTGTGTGATTGTGTGTGATTGTTGCTGGTCATGTGATGGATGGGATTTCTCCTTAAAAGAAGAGTTCCACCTGCGGCCCGAACCTCATTTTCTCTTGGCAACGTTCAATCATCTTGCGCTTACCTAGTGACCCACTGAGACAAAGCATTCAGCGATAAACTTTCAATTGTTCATCAGGACAACTTCTTTCTCCCCAAGCCAACCCTTAGCATCCCATGGACAACGTTCAGACCAAGAGATGAGGAATTCATCAGAGAGAACATTAGCCGGGGATTCTGGACCATAGGTAAGGTCGTTGGCAACAACACGCCACTTAGCAACATGCATTTTGACCAGGTTCAGCATTGAGATATGCATGTCGACAATATGCTGGAAGCGACGGCCAATAACATCCCAGTTGATTACGGCTTGATATACGTTTCAAGAGTACAATTACGAGACAGCAGACCGCATGTGCATCGCTGCATCGCTGCATCGCTGCATCCCCGCTATTTCCTAAAGATAAAGGAAACTCTCCTTCCGTTTCTCCATCACGACCTTCCGGTCTCGATCGAATCGCTCACTCTTCTACTATTTCCACTGTGGTGAAGGAGAGTGTCCAAAATAGCTCTTTGGAATTATTCAACTTAAACACGAGTTGGTACAGTGATTGATATATTCCTATCATTATTCCAGTCAGTGACTGAGAATCCGTCTCGCCCAAGAAGTCTCGAGAACACACTTGGCAGACGAATATGACTTTGATTGCCTCACTAACGCAGAGTGTTCCTGAACACTGGCCTTGGTATATTTCTGGATTGCTAGTTATCTTCTATATAGCCTCCACAGTCCACAGCTGGTATCGGCTTCGTCATATTCCAGGACCCTTCCTAGCAAAGCTCTCCATATTTTGGCAAGTACAAGCCGTCTTATCCGGATCCGTCCACGAAAAATACTTCGAAGCCTCTCAAAAATACGGAAACCTCGTTCGAATAGGACCAAATCTACTCCTGAACAATGACCCCGATTCCTACCGCAAGGTCTTCGCAGTGCGATCACCATATCGTCGTTCCACCTGGTACAAAGCCTTTCGCCTCGATGGGAGAAACGAAAACCTACTATCTCAGCAAAATGACGAATTTCATACTATGTTAAGAGCCAAGATGGCACCTGGATATTCTGGCAAAGAAAATGATGGATTAGAAAAACTGGTAGATGAGAATATCGCAGCTTTCATCCATCTAATCGATCGCAAATACATTTCAACCAGCACAGAATACCGACCCATGGACTACGCAAAAAAAGTGCCACTCTTCACACTAGACGTAATATCACACGTAGCCTATGGGAAACCATTTGGGAATCTAGCAGCCGACAAAGATGTCTACAAGTATTTAGAAGCGGTAGAACAAGCAGGTCCAGCTATGATGTTCATCGCCAATTTCCCACAAATAGTTGATTTCTTACAAACTCCTATTTTTAAGTTTTTGGCTCCGTCGAGTAAGGATACTCTTGGACTTGGAAAACTTATGGGTATTGCTGCTGAGGTTGTTGAAGATGCTTTTGGCGTCAAGTGGAAGATGGAGAAGGATAGGACTATGCTTGGTTCTTTTGTTCGGAATGGGTTGACGCCTGCCGAATGTCGTTCTGAAGTCTTACTTCGTAAGTAAATAATATATTCCTTTATTCTTGCTCCTTTCAACTTTCTCATATAAAGCTCCGAATAAAATTATATCTCATAAGTCTTCATCTTATTCCATCTTTGGGGGAGGAGGGGGAAGTTATAAGTAATCAAAGGACTAACCAAACACCAACCCCCAAGAAATCGTAGCCGGAGCCGACACAACGGCAACAACAATCCGAATGACCCTCTACAACATCCTCAATAACCCCCTCGTCTACACCAAACTCCTCTCAGAAATAACATCCTTATCTCTAATCCCCGGCCAAATAATCACAGACAACGAAGCTCGAAAACTGACCTATATGCAGGCTACGATCAAAGAAGGCCTGCGTATATTTCCTCCAGTTACTGGTCATATGTCTAGAGTAGCGCCTCCTGAAGGCGATACCATTAATGGATTTTGGATCCCTGGTGGTACGGAAATTGGTACGTCTGTTTGGGGTATGCAACGTGATAAGGCATTTTGGGGTGATGATTCGGGGGTTTTCAGACCAGAAAGGTATGTTTTCTTTTTTAAATTATTCTTTTTTCTTCTCTTTTGACTGGGAGGAATTGGAAGGATGGAGAAATGGTTGAGAAAAGCATTTATTCTGGACTGATTGGATATTGGAATAGATGGTTCGAAGCATCCCCCTCGAAAGCAAAAGACATGGCGGGATGCGTGGATTTAGTTTTCGCATATGGGAAATGGCAATGTCTTGGAAAGAACGTTGCACATATGGAACTTAATAAGATTTTTGTTGAGGTTAGTATTCTAGCATTCTACTCTAAAATTCCCCGTCGAAATCTATATAAGTTGGACACAATGAACTAATTAATCAACACACATACAGCTTTTAAGAAATTTTCACTTCACTCAAATCGATCCGATGAATCCGGTCCGATCAACTTGTAATAGCATTTTTGCTCAGAGCGATATGTGGTTCAGGGTTGAGAGGAGGAATCCGAAGTTGTGAGTTGAAGGTCATTAAATGAATGGGGTTCCAGGATTGTTTTGGTGTTATTTTTATAAAGGAATGAAACAATGTATCTATGGAATGGAATTTTGGGGTTGTGTTTATATAGTGGGGAGATATCTAGGTAGGTAACTTGGAGATTTGTCTTTGTGAGGTGGAGTTTACTACCTAGCACTAGTAGGAGTTAGGTGGTTTGGATTTGGTACTGTACATGTGTAAGGCAAGGAGATATATCTATGCAGTTAGCTTTAAAGATAAGGAGTTTATTCTCTTAGCATGGCGAGCTTTTCTATAAAGTAATATCTTTCAGTGCTTATATAGGTAGCAAAGAACATTTATCTCTATACATACCTACGAATAAAGTTTCCTTGCTTACCTAGTGAGAAGTCAAGTCTGTACCTATCGTACAAACATAAACCTCGTCGCTTAAATTAACGTTCTTTCTTGTTTGCCCTAAGCTACATTCATTGCAAACATAAAATTATTTGCTTGTCATCAATATGTGCAGATATTATGACGCAAGAAGTCAACTCAGCAAGTAGAAATCGCAGGATGTAAATATAGTTTTTCTTGAATTCATATATTAATTAAGATGTAATCGTGTATTTTGTACTGCAAAATGGGTATTATAGCCGACCAAAAATGTATCTAACTCCAAAATCCCCCTTCATATGTACGTACCCCCAAATACTAACTTTTCCCAAATATTTCTTCGTACATCAGTCTTGGTTTACAACCTTCAGCGTCCTCCTGGGATTTAGCACCACGCTGAAGAAACTAGGTTCCTGACCTCCAAGCAAATCCTCAGCGGAACTATTCGTCGTACTTCCAAGAGGTCGTGGTCGTCCCCAGTTCGAATAGCCATAGGCCATATTTCCTGCTCCATGATACTCTGTCTCATCTTCTTCGCTTAGTCGCCCATAGCCTATGCCAGCGGTCCCTCCTCCGGGCATGATACCACCACCGTAACCACCGTAACTGTCAACCCTGTTCTCACCTTCGGTCGTCTCTCCGCCGCTATCATTTCCAGGTGTCGTCCCTGCTGATGGCCCAGAATTGCCACCACCATAAGACGGCCTTCCTGTGCTGCCGCTGCCGCTGCCAGCTATAGCGGTGCCAAAAGCTCCCAAGACCGTTCCTCCAGCTGCTCCTGCGGCTTTCTCGTTGGCTCTATTTGCCCCGCTTTCGTCTGAAGGATTCCACTGATTCTCGGGACTCTGTGCGAAAGCTGTTCGCTGTGCCATGGCAACATGGTTTTTGTACAATCTGAGTTGTTTCCGATACAACCAACTACAGAACGCAAGATACCCAGCGAGAAGTGCCAATGCTCCTGCAATAGTTCCCGCTGCTATGGCACCAACATTTGGGCCACTCTTGGAACTGGTTTGAGGATTTGAAGTTGAAGTCGATGTTATTTTTGAAGTGGCTGTGGCTGTTGCAGAGACCGTTTGGCCAGACTCTGTGACTGTGAACGTTGGTGGGCGCCCTGTTGCAAAAGGACCTGTAGTTGCTGAGCCAGCTGCTGGTGTAGTAGCGCTGGCCCCTCCTAGTGAAGATCCGCCGATTATAGACTGTACGATATCTGGGACTTGGTACCCTATGCTACCTTGAAGGATGTCGCTGCCGCCGTAAGTTCCCGACGATGAGGAGCTTGAGGAGCCAGAAGATCCAGTTGTGCTAGATGAGGGATTTGATAATGGTGTGTAGCTGTTAACCCACTGTAACGAAGAAGCATTGAACACGTAGATACCCGGGTTATCACATGAAATATTCTTTCCGACATAACCTCCAACCACAACCATTTGGGAATCGTAGAGGTTACAAGTGTGTCCTGCTCGAGCTGGGGGTTCGCTCTGTCCATCCATGTCGACTTGAATCCATGTAAATGAGGGAATGGTCAGAATCCACATATCGGAATATTGGATTTGGCTGCCGTATGGAATGAGGTTCTGGCCCCCATAGAGGTAAACATTGAAACTTGACCCATCTGGTGCTGCTGCAACTACTGCGCAAGGATTGACTCGAATCGGCGGACTTGTCCCTGACGTGGACTGTTTATACCACGTACTCGTTGCTATGTCGTATATGTCGATTACATTCATCTCAGTCTGAACTCTACAATTAGTGATGGCCATGTGAAGGGACTGGAAGATCTACTCACAAAAGTTTCGTTGGTACCGCCAGCTAAACCTAACATTATTCCATCTACACCCCAACCCGGTACATAAACTAGAACACCATCGGCTCTTTCCGTGAATCCAGCGTCGGCTTGCAAACCACCTTGAGTAATATTCCTGTACACCCCGCCGCTGCCAGCCCCTGTTGTGCTCCCCAGAGAAGAAACACCTGTATTCGTATAACTAGGGTGCGTAAATTCCAACAGACTTTTCAAATATACTCGAGAAACCTGGTTGGACCATCCTTCCGTCGTATACAAATCTAAATGCCCACCAAAATAGTAACTTTTGCCAAGTTCAGGTATCGTTAACCCGGCACCTTCAGCAGCTCGTTGAACAGGCTGTCCTCCACCATCAGAATTATTTCCTGCTGATGTTTGTGGACTTGAGTATTCTGTCCATGTCGCGGAACTGATATCATATTCCCACATGGCCATTGGTACTGGTGAGGTACTAGGACTGTCCGAAAACTCGCCGCCATATAGAAAGAGAGCTTCAAGAGAGTGCCAGAGGTAACCATTCGACACTGCTGGCGGCCCTGACGGCTGAGAAAGTCCTGTTAAGGAGGGAGATGAAATCTGCCAGGTTTTCGTTAAATCCACGGCAAGAAAGTTATTGTCTACGAAAGTTAGCTTGAAGGTCATCTTAATGCCCATATTAACTTACTCCATGTATTTGAGGTTTGTGAACTTGACGTTGTAGCCTGCCCACCATAGATATACAAGGTTCCATTGACAACTGCGGCTGGTAGACTATTAGATATTATGCGAAACCACTTCTTCCACACAACTTACTCTGATGGCTCCATCTTGTGCAAACTGCGGTTGGACTGTTCGCCCTTCCTTGTATGGAACTCGCGTTATCCACCAATTCAGCATTTGGGATAACACCTGCATCTGCAGCCCCGATGTTCGCATTGTCCTTTCCCCCAAGGAAGCTGGGTAGCACTATAGCAATCAAACATGCGATCAACGCAATCCTCGACAGCGTAGGAAATGTGCTAGGTGGTGCACTAGCTGTGGTCTTAATCATTGGTCGTGAACCTCTTCCCATCTTTGATAACAATGGATTCCCTATCGTCTTCGATTCCTTTAACTCTTGCGTATCGATATCCTTCAAGATATCGTCGAAAGTAATACCCTTCGCCTTGGGTTTCTCTTCTTGTAAGGAGGGTATAGGCATCGAGTCGTTGTGCGCCGGTTGGTATCCATTGTGAATGCTGCTGTTCAGGTCGTCTAGGCCAATCTCTTTAAAGACCGACCTCCTCAGCGGCTTTATATTCGAAGCAGGCATGGAGAGACTTCGACTTCCTTCGCGCAGTGATTCCTGAAGTCGATCTGACGTATTGCGCGAACAGAAGCTTGGCTTTCCACCGCTCGACCTGCCGCGGCTCTCTGGACTCTGAATTGTATGTGAAAACGAGGACATGGAGTAAGAAAAGGAATTGCGAGAAAGACGTTAACAAAACATGGAGTTGGGGTTCAATTGATGGGGTATGAATTCGTCAAGGTAGCATCTTTGTGAGAGCACGAGTGAAGGGTTGGTGAGCTGGCGGAGGTAGAGTAGGTACAAATAGATATTTCTAGTATCTCTCTGCGACAAGCCACTACCACTGACAATGCAATGCCAGCAGAGGCAGGCAAAATCAAGAGATTGACACTGACATCATAACTACAAGGTCTGGCTTCAGGGCTCGAGCTTTTTATAGGTTGCCCGCACGGCTTGTAAGCCCCGATCTGGAACGCCACCTGGGAGGTGAATACCCGGTTCATTTTACTTGGCTGGATGGATGACTAAGCACGAGAAAAACAATGAATGGATTGGCACGTGCTAATCTTTGATTTCTAAACTACACAGCATCTTGCTCTTCCTTTCTCTCATACAGACCTCTACTACACATCATGCCTACCCATACCTTGCTTACAAGCCTCTTGGCTGAACGAACTCTTTAAGCTTCTCATCTAGCATCAACCGATCCTGGCAGCTCTGCTCCAAGCAAGCACACACCTCAATCCCTTCATCTGTATCTGATGACGATGGACGATGCGGATAGACAAATACATATCCTTCAAATGTTGGCGAGGGAAAGCTTATAGCCTTGGTGCTCTAAACCCAAAGCTTGCCAGTTTTTTCATGCATTTGTAGGGTGCCTGATAAGACAGGAAATTGCCTGAAAATCCGTGACTAATTAATATGACGTCAAATCATGTTTTCCAGTATCAATCCAACCCATAACATGAAAGGGAAGGCTTTCTGATTTACTTACTTGAGGTTTACTTCCAGTCCGGCTTTCAGATTTTGAACGATCTTTGCTTTATCCGCCGCTTCAGGCTCAAGCTCAAACGTCAACGCAATCTGGACGTACATCTTAGGCATGATGTGATCTAAGTCAGAGAACTGGAATACCTCCTCTGCAAGAGCATCTTTGTAGTCTGTTGGATGCAACTGAAACTCTTCTTTTCTGGCGACCATGTTGTAGATGGAGAAGGATAGTACAATATTAGCAACAAAAAAAACGTCGCAACTGAGGGTCTTGCCCCGACTTTATGTATTATATGCAAATTTCAGCATGTGAGGTTGACTTCAAAGGGGGGTCGACAGCAAATTGGCCAGTCAGTGAGTGCCATTACCTTACCCAGTCAGAGGTTCTACTCGAGTAGCATGATCTCAGTCCAGAAGCGTTTATGCCGCATTCTTCGATTGAAGCATGCAGGTCTTATGGAGACGGAGCAAGACCCAACCTTCGGAATTCCTTTGACAATCCGCTCTCCTGGGAACTGGTCCTTGCTTATCTCGTTCGAGTTAAGGTGAAGTCTAGGCACTCGATTAAGAGAGCCCTAAACTTAAGCTACCCTTCCTGTCTTTTAGAGCTACTTAATTGCAAGATTAGCCGGAACAGTGGCTCCGTCCAACTGGTTCAGCGTTCAAGGATCTTAGGGAAGCCCCCCGAACGGCGAGGATCATCTCGCTCCTTCCCCGTTCGAGTTTCTCCATCTGAGTTTCTAGACATGCTGAAACATTTGCAATATGCATGAAGCTCAATGGGGAAGATGAAATGGATCATGCCGGCCGTGTTGTACTTCGAGATAAAAAGAGTATGAAAGCTATATTAAACATATGCTATTCGAATGGATATTATAATGGACTTTGGTCAGCACAATATTCCCAATAAAATAACCTGCAGCGCGTACAAGTACAAAAGCCTTGGTCATTGTAGTAAAGAATTTATAGCTGACTTCCTCTACTGAAGGACCTTCCTAAGTAGTGACCGTTGAAGCTCGCTAAGAATAGAAACATGGTGTATACACACTTAGAATAATCCTTGTCTTCTCCCGCAGAGTTTGCGTCTTTCAGGCCCTGATATGACGATCTGTGGCGAGAAGGAGAAGTTTGAATCCCAGGGAGACGGATCCCAAAAGTTCGTTTGCTTCAACTTTCGCTTCTGTACGGAGGTACGGAGTACTGGCATACACTCACTCGGTACGACATTTGAGCCCTGCGGGTCCATCATGAAGGTTATTGTGCTACTAGAACATCTCGATGTTCTATGAGTGAATCGACCCTTGGAAACTCACCGTCTGCAGAGCTTTCTCTCAATTGACTTTTTTTATGGCAAGCTAGGACTCAGGGAAGACCGGGAACTATCAACGAGATGATTGCGAACTGATGATATCGAGATTGAGAAAGTAGTAACTTCACCAGGGCTACAAATCATAACCGGGGTTTATTCCTAGCAATCTCGTGCTTGCGCTGCAAGAGCCCTTCCTTTGTACTGCAGTGGAATTGTTTGTACTGTACGAGGACGGAGAATTAAGCGAGCAGGTTATCGAGTATTTATGTCTTCTCTAAGTACAAGACACTAAGCCTGTATGCTTCTTAGCAGCCTAGATAAAATTCCGGGTGGCGTTAGTGTAAATGCCCACCTCTGCCAGTCCACCAAGACAAGTGACTGGGAAATGAAAATTCCTGAACTGTCCGCCCAAAACATGAATGGAGTGTCAAGAAGATGACATATCCACCAGTATGGAGAAGCGCTTCTTTCGCGTTCTTCATAGTGAACTACAACAATCCATCTTCGTATTTAACAAAGTTGTCATTTTCCGTTCCCCGCCAGACTATTGGACTACCCCTTGTCTGAAAAAACTAATGAACTCCCAACGCAACCATTGATTAAACCAACGCTTCCGTCATGAAAATAAAGGCTCGTCCGTAATAATCATACCATCCATCGTCATCAATCAGTCCATGTACGCCCTTCTAATAACTTACAACTCCTCCTTGGCTCTGTGCTCAGCCTTTTGGGCAGCCTCCTCCGCACGGTTGGTGGCATATGCACCCTCTTTGACGCGGTCAGTGGCTTTCTCGGCCTCGTTTGCAACCTTTCCAGCTGAAGCACCGATTCTGAGCTGATCTAGGATCCAGATGCCAGTCTCTTGGAGCTTGGCCCAGAGAGTTCCTTGTGGAGTCTAACGTATCAATTAGCTATGATCAAAGCGATATCGCTCAAGCGGTAATGTGAAAACTTACGGTAGTACCATATCTAAACCAATTACGTTGGTTTCTAGCATAAGCGATCAATTGGTTCTTGGTAGAGCCTTGAGGAACATTGAATCCGTAAGAGTCGAGGTAGTTCTTGAGCTCTGGTGATGATTGTCAGTACGGGTAATCACATTGTAGACATTTGAATTCATGATGAATACACACCAGATTCAGACCAGGTATCGAAAGCAGAGTCCTTAGTGGCATCGGTTTGCCTCGCAAGGTATGATGTTACACTGGCGTAAGTAGTACCGCCGGCCTTGGATGCACTGGAGTAAGAATCTTGAGCAGCGCTGACGAGCTCCTCACGAGTTGCTCCAGCTTTGTTTGCAACCTTCTCATAAGCTGCGTCGCCAGTTGACAAAAGGTAATCCCTGTCAAATGTTAACGAAGATTTAATACATATCGAAGAACAACTTACTTGAGGTTGTCATAGGTCCAGGTGTCGTAAGTCCATGCGCTCCATCCGGAAGCAGCCTTGTGCTTGTTCAATCTTACAGCGGCCAGGAGCTCGTCTTTCTTACCGCTCTGAGGAACTGGAATTCCTCTGGCATCAAGGTATGCCTTGAGACGAGACTGTGAAGATTCAAATATTAGCTCATCCAGTCTCAGCAAACAGCTACGGCAATTCTTACCTCGCTCCATGTGCTAGTTGCAGAGTTCCAAGCATCTTCAGCCTTCAACTGTGCATCATCGGTAGCCTTAGCATACTGATTGTTTGCCGAAGAAGTTGCTGCTCCAAAAGCAGATTCTCCTGAAGCGCTAGCCTTGCTTGCGCCGCTCTTGACAGAGGCAGAGGCGCTGTCTCCCATAAAAGCTGCACGGTGCTTTCTTGCAATGGCGATCAATTCATTCTTCTTTGATCCTTGGGGAACTGGGATGTTGTTCTTGTCAAGCCACTCCTTAATTTCTTCAATCTGTCAGCTATCATCTTGGAAGTCAGTGGTTGGAGTATCTCACGGGAATCAGACCAAGCTTCAAGGAGTTGGTCAGAAAGAGTTTGTGCTGTAGCAGCAGCTGATGAAGATGCAGATGCCTGAGCATCAGCGAGCTTCAAGCTGGCCAAGCGAGAGTTTCGGCGGACGGAAGCAATCAATTTATCTCTGTTAGAAGGCTGAGGTGCTGGGATTCCGTGTGTATCAAGGAACTCCTTCAAATCTATTTACCGTAAGTAACACAAAATTGAAATGCTGAAGAATGTCCCCACCAGACTCAGTCCAGGTCTCGTATAACCAGTTTCCTGGATATGCAGCAGTCTCCCCAGCCTTCTTGGCAACAGACTCGTAATTGGAGAGGATCTTCTGGAGAAGGGTATCTCTCTTGCGAGGTTGTGGGACTGGTGAATGTTAAGCATACTCTAGTAACTGAAATGGTGTAAGGTACACATACCAGGGATATTGTGACGATCAGCGAACGCCTTGAGTTGGGAGTCGGTCCAACTATATGAGGGGTGTCAGTAGAATCCCATGAAATATAGTAGCCGTATCATACCTGTCAAATACCCAGTCCTTGACACTTGACCATGCATCCTCGGCCTTGTCCTCAGTCTCGTACCAGTAGTTTTTAACCTGCGCAACCAAGCCCTCCTTGTTTGCTACGGCGGTATCCTTTGTCTCGACACCCTTCTGCTTCAAGTAAGAGCTGAGTTGAGGAGTGTCCCAGTCGTTGTATGGCGAAGCAACCTTGGATTGCCAGTTCTCCTTGATCAGGGACTCGAGATCCTTACGATCGGCCGGGGTTGGGTAGGGAACATCATGATCGGACAGCCATCTCTCAAGCTCGGTTTCGTGCCATTTATTGTAAACTATGGTATAGAAACGTTAGAAAAGCCTTGGGAGCAATAAATGGTGCTGAATCTGAGAGCGGGAAAGGTGGTGCCAAGCTGTTTACTTGGTGACAGCTCCCCGGGCCAAGGAGCAATACCAGTGTCTGAATATAAGTAAAGCTCCGAGAAGCTTGCCAACGAGTTTAGGTATACAGGGGGGTAAAATGTGGTTACTTGAGGAGCTGTACATACCAGCTTTGCTGAACCAGTTGCTGGCAACTGTAAGCTCCGCAGCGAGGCCCAGCATCAGAAGCTGTGCGAAGAGCTTCATCGTGGGAGTCGATGATTCTTATTAGAGTTGAGTTGGATATTGTATTCAGTAGGATTACGATCTGTCGGGATGGTGACGACAGACAGAAAGTTGTAGGGTTTGGGAAAATAAAAAGATGAAATGGACGAGATGGAGGCTGCGACTTCAACCAAGAGAGTACCGTGCTAGGTACGTTGCGCTAAAGGATTGAAAGCACCACACGTCATGCACAAAGCACGACAGGCCTGCAAGCTTGCAGGGATCAGCTCCACCGCATTCTCCTACAGATGCCAATTGTTTTGCTGTTGAGTTTTGCATGTTTCTAAAAGGGTAATAATCATCGATGACGAAATGTCGGTATCATACAAAAAGGGTATGTAGAGGTATTTATAACCTGTCATCGAACTGTGAACTACAGTACTACAGGTGGTCGTGACTGACCTCTGCATAGAGGTGGATGAGTGGCATTGAGCATTCTCTTGAATTCAGTCAATTTCTCAGGAGGATACAACTGCCGTTGTGCTGCTCTTTATTTTCAGGAACAAAGGCTCCTTCAAGTTTACCTCCGTACAGCTGATGTCATTTAACAGCCACAGCGCCACAATAGAACGCTGCACATCCTTTTGTGGAGACCCCTGTATGTGGGGAAGTCAAATCGACAGGCTAGCTCCTTGTGTCATAATTTGGACATTTCTTTCAGAGAAGGTAGTCCTCAACATCACAGCAGTTTTGGATGCACCTCGTAGACTGTGATATTTCTATTTGAGATGACGAAGTCAAGATCACAGTCCAACTTGGGAAGCTATTTTCTTTAGGGGACGTACGTGCAAAGCTAACTTCTACCCTCCATAGCAGTATTCTGCATAAGCTCAACTGTTCATACGAGGAGGTTGAAACAGCTCGCAAAGAAAATAGGTTTTGGCTAGATGCTTAAAGGTCCAGTAATATTACCCATAATGCAGACCTATGAAGTAGCTGTAGAGCTTTAAAAGATGATAGTGACAATGAGTGCAGCTTAACCACAAGCCGCAAGAAACCTCGGATGCTCGTGATGAGGACATTATTTTCAAAAACTGTTAATGTACAAAGTGATGCATAGCAGTTAACAAGAATCAAGGCTCCTTGTCTGCCCCTCCATGTCCTGACCGCTGTTTAATAATTAGTATTTGCTCCCAAGCTTCAGATAGTGACCTGGACTTACAAACTTCTTATCAACTTTATCTGCGGCGGCGGGTGGTGCTCGGTCGTGGCCCTGCTCGAATTCGTTATTCTGTTTATGGTCCATCATTAGTATTGCTTCATTCGCAGTATTGGACAGAACCAGGGCAGGGTTGAGGAGTTGCAAGACATGCTCTACACATGCTCTACACGCCAAAAGCAAGTCCCACAACCACAATCTGCCTAGCAGAGGGAGGTCGAGTTTCAAAAAATACGAACATGCTGCTCAACCTCCGCTTGCTTCTCCGCAGTGTCCACACTCGGTTTGTGATCCTAAATCTTCGGCCCAGGCCCATTCGGGCTCTTACCTCCACTCTTTTCTACTTCTCCTCCCGTTGGGCTACTTCTAGTCTCTTTTGCCTCCTTAGATCTCGAGCCGCCAGATTGTGCTGATGCATTCTCTGGGCTGTTTCTAGACCCAGAAGATTCACCCTTTGGTGGACTAGCTCCGCTTCCCTTTCCCTCGGAAATAGGCTCAGGACCCGGGTGTTCTACGCTCCGCTTGGTTCCGTTGGAGCTGCCTTGCTTTTGAGGATTCTCGCCTCGTGGATCACCTTCGCCATCGCCGTAGCCTTGAGGACTGAAACGGTATTGAGTCGTAGAGAGAGCTCGGGTTGCGCAGGGCTGACGGATGCTTCTTGGGGTAACCTCACAGGAGACTATCATGTGCTAATTGAACTGAATCCAGCGATTGTTGCTGTAGTATTCTTGTAGAATTGTATGTCTGTTTCGTAGATTTCTAGCTGCGCTGAGTGCTGTTCAATTAACTGTTGCCAGTGAGCAGACGATAGGCCAGCCACTCTCTAGCCATGACCACGACCACGATCATTTCCTTCAACTTATGGCCAAGGTCTTTTCTCTTAATTTTATGACTTTTATTTGACTCACAACCGCTTTAAAAAATGTCCATCTCTAACTCCGGCCTGAGGGTATTTTCGTAAAACGCCGTCCAATACCATAATAACAACTATCACCATAGAAAGCCGCGGCAATTTTCTGACCCACACAGACACTTCGTCATGTCTTTCTTCTTCCTTGGGTCATTAGAATCCTCGATGAGATCTGTGTCCTCGCCATCAACATAATCAAATGTCAATTCCTCTCCGGCAGGTATATCATCAACAGCAAAGAATGCCAGATCGTGAATGTGTTTATCTGCATGATCGCCGACTCTTGCAAAGCTGCGCAAATTGGGGTCACAAGAGTGGTTGATGAATCGAGTAGGGCCAGAGAAAAATTCACCGTCAACTTCGAATGGCGGGCCTGCGAGACGTGGATCCATGCTCGATACATCGGAGAATTTGTCGAGTGCGAATAGGTAGACATCTTTGCGTTGTGCTACATCAGAATCTTCTCTCCGAGCATTGGCTTCGGTCGAGGTGATGATTTCTCCAACATATTTATCAATAAATTGGCCCTTTTTGATATCGATGGGTGATCGAACACCTGTGATTGTTAGCACTGGATTATATGTACTACAAAGAGAACATACCCCATCCTCGCCCGTCACTAGTCCTAAATATCTGCAATGGTATCTTCCTTCCTCTCTCTACAACACGATTGCTACAGTGCGTGCTACAAGCACAACTTAAATGACACTCATAGATAGGATCTCTAGATTCGAGTACAGCGCCTCGGAGACACTGTTTCCGATCACCAGTAGAGTGATAGACGTAAACTTTCGCCTTCTGGTCTGTATCATCAGCTACATCCATATCCTGCAAACAGTGACAACCCCATGTTTGGCAGTCCTTATCATCTGTACATTCACATCCTGTCCGGAAAGCATCGTCGGCGGCTTCAACACCTTCGCCTAGAATTGAATATTCGATGAAACAAAAGTTAGATGGTAGAGTAGCATCGTCGACATCATTGATAATTGCTATAGGATATAGCTTATGGGTCGAGAATTGTCGGATTTGACACCAATGGCATTGTGATCTTTCTTCCTCAAGTTCCTAAAGAGGTCAGCGGGCTTTCAGATACTTTGCTTTTACCAAGTCTCAATGGAGTGACTGAACCCTGTCTGTGAAGAATGGTTCAGGCTTGAAAACTGCGCCGTGGCCGCTGTCAATACATTGAAATCTCTTACACTAGCAATTAGACAGGGAAACTTTTCTCATCAGCTCAACACTGTACGCTCGAAGTCAGATCGTATTATGGACGAACACTATTCATTCCAGTGACTATAAGCAATTGAGAAAGAAAAAATACAAGTAGCTTATACTGACCTTAGACGCATCACCATGATATTCATAATGTCGTGAGAACATGTTGTCAGTCAGTATATCCAATCAATAAACGCGTAAAGTGAAGTTAAGAAGACGCGTTGTAATAAAAAGAAGTTCGCGACCTGCAAGGCTGCTAGTCAGCCTCGTTGTTGGCTCGTGCACGTTATCAATTTTCCTCGAAGAAAATCCACAGCAATCGTTCACTTGAAGCTGAACCCCGCCATACAACATTAAATCACTCGAAATGGCTTCAGATATCCAGCAAACGCCGTTCGTGAAACAGTTGGCTGCCAATGGTATAAGAATCTAATTCTGAATATTATCTCACTAGTAACTAATTCAGAACAGACAGACCAACTCGCGATAAAGCCGTCCAGTCTCTCAAAACCTACCTTTCAGGACGTCGCGACCTCCCAGCCCTCGAACTCTTAAAATTATGGAAGGGCCTATTTTACTGCATGTGGATGTCCGATAGAGCACGCACACAGCAAGCTCTAGCCAATGACCTTGCCTCCCTCGTCTCAGTTCTCCCTTCTGCGTCCACAGTCCCATTCTTACGCGCCTTCTGGCAGACAATGCAGCGCGAATGGACCAATATCGATGTACTCCGTATGGAGAAATTCTTACTACTTACGAGAAGATATCTTGGTGCTACATTCGAAGTTCTGAAGCTGGGGAAGTGGGAGGAGGATCTGGTGAAGGAGCATCTAGCACTGTTAGAGGAAATTCCTTGTAATTTGGACGATATGAGGATACCGAACGGCATGCGCTTCCATGTTATCGACATCTATGTCGATGAGTTGGAGAGAGTAGGCGCTATAGATGATGCTGAAGTGCCGTTGGAATTGTTGTTAGAGCCTTTACAAAAACTGGCCAAGGGAAGCCCGACAAAACCTGTCAGAACCAAATCAAAAGAGGCATTAGCAGACGAGCGGTTACCAGGGAACGAGAAGCCAGTGGAAGAGAAAGTTGAAGAAGAGGGCTGGGGTGGTATTGAGGATTGAAACAGATACAAGGCTCACATCGAATCAAGAAGAACAATTGGCGAGGAGCATTAAAATTAAGGGACTCTTTCAGGATGAATTGGCAAGGCGTTAAAGGAAAATGCGGGTACTTTTTATTTTGCTCGCTGGATATACAGAAGTAATTCCAATGCTATCTCAACTTGCCATAGGGCGTTCCAGCTCTGGGTATCATTTGTAGGGTGCGAGAAGCGAATTCTTTTCAAAACGCCCGAGTAAAGATCAAAAGAAAATTAAGGAAGTGGTCCAGCGGCTTCGTACATATGACCGCTTTTGGAGAGAACGGTGCCGAGACCCTTATGTACTTCGGCCTGGAACGGTTGGAACGGAACTCGTTCACCGTCGATGCTGATGTAGCCGTCACCTTGCTGCTTGGGGATAATACGGTAACCCAGCACTTTGCGAACATTGACCATAGGATTATCGAAGAATTTCCCGGTCTCCACTGAAAGCATCATATTCAATGCTGCTAAACGGCTAATATCGCCATCAATTGTAACCAGGTCCATGTACCCGTCATTAGGTAGAGAAGATGGGAAGAAATTTGCATCGGAGGACATGTAAGCCATCTATAATGGTCAGTTTTTTATAACATAGTCCCAGCTACTGTTCACTTACGTTTCCACAATAGAAATTGCCCAAGTTATTGTATGGAAGCATTTCCCATCCCTCTGGAAGCTTATCCATGACAGTCCCATATCTTAGAGGAGGCAAGCCGTCCTCTGATCCACTACCAGTACTGGCAGAAGCATCATCATCAAGAAGGTGCCTATACCCTCTCCGCTCACTGGCTGGTTCATGGTTATCCTTTTCTTTCCTGTAATGCTGCTTGATTGAAGGTTTGTCTTCAATGGCTACCTTGACCGCTATATCACAAGGGTACACAGTCTTCCCCAAAAGCCTCACCAGGAAACCATAAGTGAATCGTGCAGCGCCCATCCATCGAAGATGCTCGGTTGCTAGATCACACTCAGCTACAACACCTACAGCCTGGGAGAGGAAGCTAAGAGTCCGAGTTTCTCCTTGGGTAATCGAAACAAGGTCCATCGGTGTTGGAAAGCCTTTGATGATAGCCAAGGTAGCCAAACTGGTGCTATCCGTCCCGTTAAGGTTGCAGCTCATGGCGTTGCCACTACCGCAGGGTAATTGAACAACCGCAATCTTTGATAAAGCTTTTCTGGCGTCTGCTCTCCTGCCAAGGCCATTAAATACCTCATGAGGCAGGCCATCACCAGAACAAGAGACAACCATATCGAATGCCTCGATATCCATATTTTCAACAATTTCCACAGCCTCGCCGCTGTACCGGGTCTTCACCATATCGATCGGACATCTTGCAGCCTTGAGAAGAGGCTCAATATCTCTGTGATACCACTTGACGGCACTTCCTTTCCCAGCGTGTGGATTGACTAGCACTTTTGCCCTCTTGTTCTTTTGTGATTCTCCATATGCACGCTCTAGAAGCCTCTCGATCCATTTTCCTATTTGTTCCGGGTTGGGTGACTCTATCGTGTATTGTAAGGTCGCGGCCCTTACTACCTTTTTCGATGTCGCAGAGGCATACTGGACAGTAATGTCTGATCCGGAGAATTCGGCCCAGAGAATGTTATAGAATGGGATTGCCCGGGTATTTGCGCCGGCTAGAAGTCTTGTGTGAGTAAGAAATATTAGGAGATACGGAAAAGCCGGAGTAATGATATTTTGTTACCTGATGGCCACAACCCACAGCAATTGCTAGTGTCTCGTCTCTCAAAATCCTCATCTAGCATATACTGTAAGCAAAGGGTTCGTTGCTGTGCAACCGGTGGGTGCTTTACCAAGTACAATAAGAGAATCAGTCCCAAGGCTGAGGGAAGCGTTTCTGCCTACAACCAGAGTAAGGTCTATAGCAAAGGAAGAATCCCGCCCT
Organism: Pezicula radicicola; assembly: GCA_003008705.1. Taxonomy (NCBI): domain Eukaryota; kingdom Fungi; phylum Ascomycota; class Leotiomycetes; order Helotiales; family Dermateaceae; genus Pezicula; species Pezicula radicicola. The sequence continues at coordinate 91,795 of PDUO01000064.1, read as the reverse complement.
TGCTCTTCGAAGGAGGTGGGGTCGACAAACGGATTGTCAGGTGGGAAAGATGTTGTCGTCATGGCTGGTTATGCCTTGATAGCTCACGCATCCTAAAAAATAACGGAGACGTGGAGAGAGAGTGCTCTTTGCTATGATACTTCGTGCTATGGTGATGGTGGAAACGAGGAGGTCCCTGAGCGGTCCGGGTCGTATTTGAAAGATTGCATTGAACCGAGGCCATCATAACTACCTACCCCAATCGGGGCACCCTGATAAAAGGTACCAGCCCTTTCACATGTTCACTAATGCATGCAGGTACGCTTGCCACTCAATAATGGGGCCTCTATTTATGGATTTAAATCGATTGTTGTACCTTGATTTCTGTGCTTCTAATTAACTCCTTTTGGACTTTTGCGCCATTCAATATAGCAAACCGTAACAAAAGTCTCCGGCTTGTTCCGTGAAAGCTGCTTTCTGATTTGACACCATTTCGGCGCCGCTTCGTTTGGGCGAGCCTCAGCCACGCTCAAGCGCCTCGCTAAAGTCATGTTTCCCCTGACAAGTCCTTGAACTAAGACTTCACACAAGTCTGCTGATACATTTGTCATAATCTACCTATGGACGCCGTTCATGCAGCGACCTCCCCAACCTTATTCAACCCCTTCAGCGACCCCAGACTTAGTGCCAGGCCTTGCGATCTACTGCGGATTCGCACAAAGCCTGTCACGGGTCCGTCTTCACCCTCCTTTTCTATGCTCAAGTTTGCAAGTGCATCCTCGCCTAGCTATTGTTAGATTATATGTTAAAGAAGGGATACAGTTCACGTACCGAACACACTGCGTGCGTATAGATTTGCACTCAAGAATTGACAGTCGCCCTTGAGGGAAGCTTCTGGTGTAAGGCAGCTCATATTGGTGCATGCCATGAGCTGGGTCAAGAACTCGCGCAACGATTTGGCTTTTGAGTTAATGTTGACCTTATTCTCCCACTCAAACTCGGTCCACATGGTTCGGAACTGCGTCTCAGTGCATACCGCAGGTTGGATGTAATCCATGATATCGACATGTACATCGTTCAGAATAACAACGTTATTCTCTGTCGAGCTGGCACCATCATACACCACGTTTCCAAAAATGACACCAGTATCTGTAGATGACACCTTGATCGTTGATTGAACATTCAGGAAGTCGTGGGGGCCCAGGTTTTGTGTAGTTGGTCGCTCGACCACCTTGAGATCCCCAAGTGTTGCAAATTCGACAGAAAGGTTCTGAAGGGTTTCGGTGGTTTGATTTACGAGAAGAACATCAAGAACAATATCGAACTGGTGGACCTTGACGTATGCTTCTGCATAAACTGGATCAGAGAAACCAGTAAGTTGCACAACTCGACTAAGTTTTGAAGACAAGTCCTCAACGGTCGAATCGCCACCAGTAGCCTTTTCAAGATCGAGTTCTATCTCATCTGTTCCGTCACCGGCATTCTTCTTGGCTAGTTGTCTGATGGAAACCACATCGTCGACTTGCACGGCAGTCTTGGCTTTTTCAACAGCATCTTTTGCTGCTCGCTTCTGCTCTTCCACCTGAACCATGGCCCGGAAAGCTTTTCGAGTATCGTCCAAGAATACAGTCTCCAGATCCTTGTTTTGAGAGAATTCAGCGAGAGATCTTACACATGACATGATTCTGTCAACGGAATCCTCATCAATTGGTGCTTTGACGAATTGTGATTGACCGACACGGATAATAGATATCATGATCAGCATAGCCTCAGCGCGCAGTGCATTGGTGCGTGAAACTTCGGAAGAAATTTCTGAGTGACGCATGACGAGTTTGGTGAGGGTTGACGAGAGTACGGAGGCTAGGTAATAGTCGCCCTCGAGGATAAGTTGACGAAGCGGAGGTTTCTGAGCGGCCTTGACGGCTTCCAGTTTCGCGGACACAGCAGACTGACTTGTAAGGGCGCTCTCCGTCGCGTATGTACCATCAGCGAGTACGCGTCGGGATCCAGTTGGGGCGGCTTTCGAGTGCCCGTTGACCTGCTCTGGTTCTTTTTGCTCGGCGCCATCAGCGACTTCGTCCAAAAGGCGTTGTTCTGATGCTAGAATCGGTATCTCGCCCAGACTAGCCCGGATCTTTCTCCACGCATCTCGAATATCATTTGCCTCTAGAGAGTACTCTCCAACAATCCAGAGAGCCCCTCTGTACACCTTGCCAGCGCGAACCTCGCTCAATGTTGCAACCAGACGTTCCACAATTGAGGGTCGGAGCTGAGGGAATTTCTCTACCACCTCCTTCACAAACGAAATAACATCTACAGCTGAAGTATTGTTGAAATCCGCAATAAAGTCCATCAATAGTCCGACGACACTTGCAGCAACTTCGGAAAACTTGATCGCGCACTGATGGATGGAGTGAATGAGAAGTTGTCGGTACTCGTTGTTTTTTTCGTACTCTTGATCGACCGTTTTTGAAAGCTCCTTTTTCAAAAGCAACACAACCTCCTCGACGTTCTTACTGGAGACCATTTCCATTGCAATTCCAAGTGCTTTCCTCCGGACGTCGATATCTGGACTTGACAAGACACGCAGGATTTCCATAGTCAGGTCATCTAATACGCCCTCGTTCTTTTGTCTTAAAACGTCAACACGGTCAAGAACAATAAGCTTGACGTTGTTGTCGGCCTCCTTGATGCTCAACTCTATGAACTTCGAGGCTGCAGCTTTGACTGCTACAGGGTTACTGGTCAAGGCAGTGAGAGATGAAGCAGCTTCATAAACAACTGTGGTTGCACCAGCCTCCAGCAGGTCGAAGATGAGCCGTAGATAGCGAGCCTGTCCATTGTTAGAATAGGTTAGGGTTCGCATAGAATATCATACCTTGTTTTGTGAGTTTTGGATAGCATCTTTACGAATGAATTCCAACTCAACCAATTGCAATAGTTCATCAGCGTTTGGAATCCCATCAAATACATTGCTCAGATACGTAAGGGCCTTGTCGTGACTTATGCTCACAAGCGCTGCAAAAGCATTACGCTTGCAGGTATGATCACTCTCCGTCTCCAAGAAGGTAGCTATCAGCTCAGGGGCGTCGGGAATGAGACTTTCGGAATGTTGGAAAATGGAGGCGACTGCAAAGACAGCGTTCTTGCGGACATATGCATGACGGTGCTCGAGGCAAGATCTAGCTGAGGATAGGAGGGGTTCGATGAGTTCGGATTCCCGAAGCTTGCACAAAAATCGCAACGTGTTGCCACGAACGTATTCGTTGGGATGTTGAAGATCATTTCGAATTCCGTTACTACATATAGGCTTAGTTGATAGCCAAATTAACCATTGGGGCCACCTTACCAGACCAAAATCATTTCTTGCTTTAACTTGCCAGAGCTGTCCAGTTTGGGGCATATTTCGTAGTAGAAGTAAAGGAGTTTCTTTAGAGCCTTGTGCTTCGAGGGCATCACAAATCGAATGATGTGCATAAGTAGTTGAGGCATTGGGTCGCCGTTGAGCATAACTGTGAGAATGCGCTTCATGGTCTCGCACTTGCTCTCATCTGTCCCTTTCTCCAGCTGCGTCCGCAGATCTGACATTGTAGGTACGTCCGCCGCATTGTCCTGGTGAACCAAACTATAGGAGTTTTCCAAGAATGTCGCCATGGTTGCGGTGATCCCTCAAGGGGAAATGTAAAGGATGCGCCGAGTGCTCTCTTGTGCGTGATGGAAGGGTTGTTATGGCAGTATACCGACTTCCTTGGGTACGAATTTATTGTTCAAATTGTAGGTGATTTAGATTATGTGCTGCCAATTATCTGTTCGCGCGGAGAGAGAGACGCGGAGGAACGTTGCGCATCAGAGGTTCATAATCTTGAGATAGACAGCTTTCTCGATTAGGTGTTCCTGGTGGACTTCAATGTGGCATTTGCCAAGACTTTCAATATCACGTGTTATTAAACCCCACGAAATAATCCTTGGACAAAAGCAGCGGCAAGATGTCAGAATATCAATTCAAGCAACAGGAAGCACATCAAGTTTGACTTGGAGTTGCAGGTGAGTGATGGTAAGAGCAGTGAATTGTAAAAGCAAACTAGTTTCCTATTGTGGCTTACTGAATTTAAATCTTGTTTTCGCCTCAAAATACTCCAATATCAACATTTGAGAACCTGACGCCGCTCTATCCTACACGGCAAGGCTATCGCGAAACTTCAATCAGAGCCTCTTCGACAGGTTAACCTCTTGCTTTCTCTACAACAAAATGGCTGCCTCCAGCGAGCCTTTTTATATTCGCTACTAGTAAGTCAACTGCAGCTTCTGGACCACTGCAAGGACTAATAATAATGCAGCTCTGGGCATTCAGGTCGACATGGACATGAGTTCCTTGGTGAGTATCCAGAACCACCCCTCCACCACTGCGAATCTCACATTGTTGCACAGAATTCGACTTCAGAGCACTAGGAGACGGAAGAAGTGCTTCTGCGCGATACGCAAACAACTCCAACTACCGAAATGACTCCCTCATCCGCAAAGAGAGTATGTCAAACCACCTCCCATCAATACACCATACTAATACCCTCGATAGTGTGCGTCAGCTCCCTGCTGGTCGACGAGATCAAGCGCATAATTAAGACAAGCGAGATCATGAAGTACGTTTCTTATTACAGAAATCCTTCCGGAAGCAATTCGCTTATTGTCATATAGGGAAGACGATGCAAAGTGGCCACAGAAGAACAAGGATGGACGTCAAGAGCTAGAGATTCGGATGGGCAGTGAACATATCGCTTTTGAGGTACGCTTGTCCGGATACTTTTGAGCTCGTATGCTAACATATTTTCTACCAGACTGCTAAGATTGGCTCTCTGGTCGATGTCACAGAGTCAGCGGACCCAGAAGGTCTTCGTGTCTTCTACTACCTTGTGCAGGATTTGAAGGCGTTGGTTTTCTCCTTGATTGCATTGCATTTCAAAATTAAGCCAATTTGAGTGGAGTGTATAGACAGCACTGGGGCTTTAATTTGGGAGTATGGCGTTACATATTTCACGTCTTAAGGATACCATAGAAATGGAAAAGCAGATCATTTACATTCAGTCAGTCAGTCAGTTAATGATGGTCTTGTTTGTACGGAAATGCATTAGAGTTTGGTGGATCCTTTACTTCTACCCGACTCACGCGACGTTGAAATGCGCCCCCGCGTCAACGAACAGCAGGGTTGCGGCTGCGGCTGTACTGTTCACCGTTAGCCTCTTCCTCAACCTTATCACTTGGCCATTGTGAGAAGTGCCTTTGCGACAACAAACTGCCATGTCTATCTAATCGCTCTCTTGTCCATTACCTCTTTTCTCTTTCTGTATCACTAGTTGCTTTTCCACGTCACAGCCTGGCTTGCGCGGGCGCGACCATGCCCACGCCCTCGACCGACGAGACCATCGCTGGAGCAACATTGTCGCAGCATACCTCATGCCCACCTGAAGATGACAGAGCCAGCTGGAGGAACGCCGAGATGGATGATTCTCACGATCAGGCGATTGTAGCGACACCAGAAGTGCATCAGCCTACGCCTCCGCCGTCTGACCCCCCTGAGCCCGCTTCCACAGAAACCAATACTCCCACGCAGCGAAGTACAAAGCAGGGGGATATCGAAGAAGACTCAACGGCGGCAGATATGCTGTCGCCAATGAGCACGGTTGCTGACAAGCACGAGGAAAGTGAGTTGTCTGCACTAGCGGACTGTCATCAAGGCTCACCTTCCATGGGCTATGACTTTTCGAATATCCGAGTACGTAGATACTTTGGCCCCATAACATAATGGAATTGAATGTACTGATGGAGTGTATAGCTTATACCATCTTCCCCATCTTCCTTCTTACGCGCCGGTAGCAAGTTCCATGGCACTCAGCAATCCGAGCGTCAAGTCTATGATGTTCAGGTAGAGATAAAACATGTGGATATGAGAGAATCCTTCTTGTGCGGGTACTTGCGTATTCAAGGTATGGCATTTCTTAAATCCAGTACTATTTCAATGATTAGGATGCTGATGGTATATTTTGAAATAGGACTTACCGAAGACCACCCAACACTCACAACATATTTCGAAGGCGAGATCATTGGCTCTAAATACTCTTTCCTCACCCAACATCAGGACTGGGGATCGACAGACAAGGTAGACTTGCAACACTGGGCAAAGTTCTCGGCTTTTCGGCCATTTCAAAAACAGGCTAAAAAGGGGCATTTACATATTCCCAATTTGGCACAGCGAGAGAACATCTTCATGAGGTGGAAAGAACACTTTCTCGTTCCTGACCACCGAGTTCGGACCATCAGTGGTGCGAGCTTTGAAGGATTTTACTATATCTGCTTCAATCAAATTCAGGGGACGGTTAGCGGTATATATTTCCACGCAAAGAGCGAGAAGTGAGTCTGCCGTTTTGAAAATATGTTTTTGAAGTCTTTCTAACACATTGTTTAGGTTTCAGCAATTAGAATTAAAGCACGTTGAGGATCGTGGGTGTTTTGCTGCAATGGAGTTTCGATGAATGAACGATTGATGAAGAGCGAGGAGGTATGGACAATACTAAATGGACAAGGGGTTATGATATCCCCAGGGATAGGATTGGGCACAGGAGCAAGGTGCCATGGAATGATTGAATGCTTTGGGACGTGAAAAGTTCTGACAGGGCATATTGCAAGAAAGTCCTGCAAGGATACTTCGTTACCGGCGTTCGATCTCTTAATTACAGGCTAGCATAGGTAGCGTGCGTATACTCGGAAGCAGGACTGATAGTCTTTGATAGTATGGATTTGAACATAAGATGTTTTAAGAGAGCGTAATTAAGACCTTCTGAGTAGACGTGCCTTGTAATTGAATGATCTGCATCCGCTCATGTCCAAACTTAGTTTGGGCTGAGTAGAGCCTCGCGTCGCGTCCTCCCACCTCATACGTCGTGCGACTTGCTTAACTTCACGACCTGCTACTGATACCACGTCTCTACAACCATCCACAGTATGGATTTCGCACCCTATCAAGATCAATCCCCAGAGACCAACCGCGCCCTCTCACCACCACCAGAAGGCGGTCGACGTTCCTTCTCCCCTGGTTTCCGATCTCCACGCGTTCAATCACCTTTCAACCCACCAAAGGCCTCCGCAAACCCGTGGGCACCAGCAGAGGAATCATCACCAAGAACCTCATTTGGCAATAATGTTGGTGGCTTTGGAAACAGGCTAGGAGGAGATCCTGAGGCCGGGAGGGCTGGTCTGAATGATTTCGAGACTTCTTTGCCTATTCGTCTCGATTACGAAGCTTGTTTGGCTTATCTGTTGTTGCCTCCTGTGGGGGGAGTGCTGTTGTTGGTTATGGAACATAAGAGTGATTATGTTAGGTGGGTTTTTTCGTGTGGAATATATGGATGCTTAGATGGGGATTGAGGGTTGAGGATACTGGTTGTGATGCTGATGCTGATTTTCTGGTGGCTATAGGTTTCATGCTTGGCAATCTGCTTTGCTGTTTACTGCTATGTTTGTCTTACATCTGGTCTTCTCCTGGTCATCGTGGGTTTCTTGGACTATATTTTTGGTGGATTTGGGGCTTATTGGGTATCTGACTATGCGGGCATATCGAGATGGTAAGTTCTGCTTTGCTATTGAGTATCTTGGATTACAGTGAGCTAATTATATCATAGCGGATACTTTAGACAGGTATGTTGAAGGTGGTGGCGTAACCGAGAGAACATAAGCTGACTTTTGCAGGTGTGAGGTTCCATACTTTGGTCGGCTTGCCAGTAGTATTTTGGATGATGAGTAGGCGAAGCCCCAAGATTGATTTCCATGATACCCTTTGTCAACAAGACATCATTACCCCAGTTTACAATAATCTATAATCTTAATTATACACATTCAGGGCTGTACTACATACATCCTCTACCTCGTCATCTAATCTTGGGGTTGTCTTTTGTGTGTTCGATTACATATACCTTGGCATGTTGTTGTACTGAGGTACAATGTGTTCCCGATGTTGTCCCCATTGTTGTTCCCAATTTTGTTCTCGACGTTCAGTAAAGATCTCACTGTCAAGAATAGTACTTAGAGTTGGCCAGGATGAATTGTCCTTGACAAACTCAGCCGGGGCATCATCCTTGAAACTCTCTTCCTCCATCTCCTTCCTCAAGCTGTTAATTTGCTTTTTTATCTCCGTCCAAAACAAGTTGTCCCTCAAATCATCCTCAGAGCGTCGAGCTGGCCGGGCTTCGGGGTTCTTAGCAACTATCACCAAGAGCGCTGCAACGAAAGCTTCCTTCATATAAGCAAAACTGAAGTCATCCGTCAAGTCTGCTATCCTCTGAGAAAGTTCCTGAGGAAAGTCGATCTTTTTATTCTTCCTCAGCTTGTGGCGCCAATACTCGCAATACTGTACTCGTTCTCCTCTATCCGGTACATCGAAGAGATACTTTCTATCGAACCGACTTGGTCTTTTGGCGATACCGGGGTCAAGACGCTCGAGATGGTTAGTACTTCCGATCATCAAAATTCCGTGGTTGGATTCGAGACCGTCTACTTCGTTTAAAAAGTAACTGCGTACTGATACGTCGACCAAGCTGTCAATATCCTCGAAAATTAATAGGCAGGGTGCCATTTGTCTCGCTTTTAGGAAAATCTGTCGGATGCCGTACTGGGTATTCTGTTAGTAGCTATGCCTTGGACGAGGAAGGGGCCTTCAGGCAAACTCTTACCTCTGGACCACTATAACTCTTGAATGTCTTCACATAAAGACATTCAACATTCGGCGAAGTTCTTTGCGACAGATCATGCATCAATGCCTTGGTAGAAATAGTCTTTCCATTCTGTTTATCACGTTAGCAGTATGCATAATTTTAGCTGGGTTTTTTGTCCTTACTCCAGGTGGTCCATAGAAGATTACTCCTCTCTTCCAGGGAACTTCAAATTCTGCGTAACGTTCCTCCGCATCGAAGAATCCAAGTACGTCTTCGATGATAGCCTCTTTCTTTTCTTGGTCGAGTATTACGTCTGCCCAGTTGGCTTTTTGGATATTTTCATATAGCTCTTTGTTTGGTTGCCAGTAGCCTGGATGTTATCATGGTCAGCGTTTGAATCCACCTACTGAGTTTGACTCAGTGATCAAGGCCAGTGCATCGACCTTTGTGTAGTCAATTGGAGAGAAGAAGCAAACGGCCTTTTCTCCTCACCATCCTCCTTAAGATGTACGTACCATTGTCAAAGATTAGAACCTCATTGTGTAGTTCTTGAGACCACCTCGTGGCAGCTTCTATCAGTTCCTCCACCAACTTCTCCGCCGATTCCTTCTGTTCCTGAGTCATCTCCTCATCTTCAGTACTCGGCGGCACTAGAATGTAATTATACTTGTTGATAAACTGAGGACCATCTCTTCCCTCGACCACATAAACCAAGAAATCGTTCCCTTTCCAGAAATAATCAAAACAACCAAAATGGATCCTCTCAACCGTGGCTCCTCCTTTCTCATCGTTGTATCTCCTCGCCGGAGGTAAGAATTGCTTATCGATCAAAGATTCAGAAGGTGATCGAAGTTGATATTTGGCATCTTGATGTGCGTTTGCAAAAGCAATAAGGTCAACTTGCATAGCATTGGATAATGTTAGGTGATGTTTTGGGTATTGTTTGCGAATTGCTGCCGTTATGGGTGCTTCTGTAAGGATCCTTTTTCCTTTGCTGTGTTCGAAGAATTCCCCTGAGACGTCATTATTCTCTGAACTGCTAGAGATGTGCACGAATTCATCGTATGGAGGCATTTTGTTCGAGTTGATTTTTGGTCTCTGATTTTGAGAGGTGAGAGGTGAGAGGTGTGGGATGTTTTTGGACAAGTATCACTGTAGGTACTGAGGTACACCTTATTGGTATACATTTCGTGATTGTTTGCTCTATGTCAAGTTATGGCTGCCTAAAGGAGGGGTAATTTAATACGAGCTCTGCCACTTAGTGTGCTCGCTACCTACATGGTGTTACAAGATATGAAGCACTCAGGTATGTTGTTCATTTGCTTCGAATTTCAATTGCGTTGAATGCCATGATTGACTTGAGACTTATCTCGCGGGTAACTCTTTTGTTGTCTTTGTACGGGCTCAACTAAATCGTGTACATCCTCTGAGTTTGGCTGGCGTTTTACTAAGTTCTGCTAAATAGAAGATGATAGAGGCTAAACACAATGAATGTTGGACTTGTGTTTGAGCAAGCCAGTGATTTTCGTGCTTACCTATCTTCAAAATTATAGAGTCGAATAGGCTTTTAGGGGATTGCCTACGACAACGCAAGGGATTGAAATGGGCATGGTGGTCCTTGTTCTGGCTAACCCTAACTCAGGCCTGGCCTGACCTGACCCCTAACCCTAACCCCAAGGACTGCGATATGCAACAAAGATTTTGCCATGAATACGAATCATGTGATGGGTGAGTGGCGAAAAGCTTCAAGGTTTGCCGCTGAACCTCCATGCAACAGCGACGATCCCCAAACCTTCTTAGAGTTAATTTTTCCTATTTTCGTTCTTATTGCACATCATTTCTACTTTCGTATAGTATTGATATGTGTTTCAGCTATTCAACCTTTTTCTACACGTGCTGAATGTGCTGAAGTATGGCGATCTTTGTTCAGCACGACATGGGAGATGCACGGCTGGGGCCTCCAAGTCTATGATTGTGATATCTCCATCGCCAATTCTTTCACTTACTTTCATCTATCTCAATACTCCTCAAAATGTGTGGCTTATGTGGCAGACACGTTGCAGTGGTCCAATCAACGGTAAGTTTGAGTTGGTTAACTTGATACGAGCATCTCATTCGGGGTTCACTCAGCAATGCTAGGTCCATCAAGACGACGAGGGTCTAAACAACGAGCATAGGTAGTCTGCTAATGCTGCCACCACGTGTTATTGTTAGAGGTATTTTCTATCATTGAGCCAATTCTCCGCTTCGAATATGTGCTCTAAAAGTCCATGGACTTTCACTGACAAAAAGCTCGGTGATTGGCCCAAGAAGAATCAAGAGACTTTCACTGACATCATCTAGTGGTGAAGCACTTTGGAGGATATCCAAATTCAATAGTGGTCATCGTTGAGCACTTTTCGGGCGCGTATTTCTTACTTCGAAGAGCGTGATTGGGACTCTTCCTTTGAACATGTCATACCTCAACGAATGCCTTGAAAGATTCTTCTCTGCACCATAACTGTGTTGGAAGGTTCAATACTGGTATTCTCAAAATGCCCCGGGTGAGCCGATTGAACGACAAGAATGAACAGCGACGACGAATACCGGCACAAAAACCTTTGATCCATCTAATCTTGATCCTGTTCCACAGAATTAAACTTAGCCGAGCCAACTGAACGTCACCACGAAAGGGCTGTGCGAAGCCTCTTGCAACCCAACCACAAGGCCCTTACAATTATCTTCTGTGAGCAAACGTGTTGTCACTAGTTCCACATAATCAAATTGTCCCTTCTTGATGGAGGGTGCTACTTCTTCTGGAAACATCCGAGTTCTCAACACGGCTACTCGGCGGCCATACTTTCGTATTGCAGAAGCTTCTACAAGTAACCAACGAGAGAGCTGATTTGAACTCATCGGAAGAAAACTCCTCAGGGCTACCGGTAGACATATAAGCTGTAATGTACGGCATGTTGGCTTGTAGCAAGGGCACCCTGTGTATTTCCGAAAGACTATACCAGGAAGCTGTTGAAACGGAAGAAAGGACGAACAGGTCTTCCATCTTTTTAAGCATATTTTTCACCAGCTCACCAGCTCACCAGCTCACCACCAGCTCACCATTCAGCGAACGAGCATAATGCCTTTGAAACATCGTACATCTCAACATTGCGCTTGATATGCACCGTCTACCGGTATTAGTACAATCAGTAATCAGCCATATTGCATGAAAGATAAATTTGCCATGGGCGTCCAGGGACGGTGATTCTTTCGATTCAAGGTAGCGTAAGAGGGTTGCATCTGTCGATATTTGCAACCTGATGTTCCTGAATCTGGACCAGTTACCCCTTGTAACGGATGCAACGGGCTATCGAGGTATGGGGACGATTGCACTTATGACGAACATATGCTATAATGAGGCTGATATAACCTCCCTTTACGCGACCTGGTGGACTAACCATCCACATTTACTCGTCTGAAGTGTATCCCGGAAAACGTTCAACGCAGACCTTTCTCCTGCATGGCCATCAAAGGTTGCCTCCAATAGTAAATCGTTCTGTTGTTGCATTTGCCCAGAGTCCTGCGTCGACTTTCCGGCCATGCTAGGAAGTAGCACAGCTTAAAAGATAACCCCTGAGCGTTATGTGGCCATTTTCAGTTCCAGAAGCAAGGATTGACGTCGAAATAACCAAGTGGCACACACAACGCCACTGTGGCCTACCGAAGGGGAAATCTCCGAAACGTTGATTTGATCGTGAATCTGGGGTCGGCGTCAAGGATACTTCTCCTGGCGAAAACTTGCTCGCTTGGTCTTGCTAAATATCGACTGACATATAACCCCCTTTTGTTGAACGGTAGAGGGGTGATGACCTATTAAGTATGCTTATTTCCTTGTTTCCTTGAATTTCCTCTCACTTGTGATAGAGACAGGGGAGGGCTTGCTCGTTTAAGGTATTGATCGACGGCTCTTAGCGAGGGCAGTCAATGCCGACCACCCTGGAAACCCAATTTTAACATACCCATACAGAACTTCTAAAAGCCATATTTCAATTTTTCAAAAATGGACGGCGTTAAATCGATTTCTCGTGAATAATCACACTCTTCAATCTCTAGATGTTTAAAAATATCTGTTCGTATTGGCAAGTGTTAGGCAAAACCTAGTATCCTCTCTTCGCCTGCGATGCTAGTTACGTCGCGTACATCTCGAAAGCCACAAATGATAGCAAAACACATACGAAATCGAGTCAACAAGGGTTGAAGCCACACAGTTACATTACCATCTTTTAGCAGTTATAGCACGAATGCGGGGTCCACTCGGAGACGGAATGGTTCTTAACGCTTTGGTGCCAACCCCCCCAGCTCACATATTCACACCATCAACTGCTCTAAGCGATGCAGGATCTATGATGATCTTTTACCCTTGAAGTGTGTTTCTATCCTTGGACAGCTGATATTCTGCAATCTTGTGGAGGACCAAATGGAGGTGCAAATGGCTAGGCAAGGGGCGATAGACAATCGATTGGCAGACGCAGATCCGGCCGTTGTACAGTATGCTAATCTGCCAGGAACAATCGACAATTTGATGAGAAGGACTGCTATCATGCTATGGTAAAGTTTCAACAACACACTAATTGCCCATGGCAGCTCAACCAGTTCTGCATTACAGCTGTAGATCGACATCACATTTTACAGACGCATGGTAGAACCATGTTTTTGTTCCTTTCAGCCTTTTCTATGTCAATCCCCAAGATGACGAGGCCTGGACTGCGGTGCCCAAAATTGATGGGTCCCTTGAAGAGCCCAATTGGTGATCGACATCATCATAGCTGGAGCTTGGAGCTTAGAGATGACGATTCATTCAAGGTCCTATGTTGGAAGCAAATATGGCCGAAAGAGAAATCTATAAGATGGCCAGAACCTCCCTCGAAAATCACCTCATCCTCATCAACAATCACCACATCCACATTCTCAAGAAACATCGTCTACCAACGCCGCCAATCATCTTTTACTAGATCATCTTCAAAACAGTCAATATGAGAACCTCATTCGTCTCCATCGTCGCTCTTGCTGCTGGCGCTCTTGCCATGCCTGCCACCATCATCGATGCTCGCCAAGCAGGAATCTGCTCATCCAGCGCTGCCACTCCTCTATGCTGCGATGTCGATGTCCTTGGTGTTGCCGACCTCAACTGCGAAACTCGTGAGTTGCCCAGTATTTTGTACCGCAAGCGTACTTTAGCTAATGTGTTTTCTCTCAACAGCTCCCGTTCCCCCAACTAACATCACCGATTTCACAACTATCTGCGCTGATGTCGGAAAGATTGACATGTGCTGCATCCTCCCTATCGTAAGTGACCTAATTCCCTGAGATATACATCTATATCTCGTAATCACAAGAAGGCTGGATACTGACTTCTTCCAAAGCTCGAGCAAGGACTTCTCTGCACTTCACCATAGATTGATTGACTCAAGTCAAAACCTTCTAATCCTTGACAGCGCAGTTGTGAAGGGTGGTGTTAGATAATTTCTCACATCACTTTACGGCCCGCCCTTACTCTCTGTAAATGTACCTCGCTTGTTCATTTGTATTAAAAAGAGCGGAATGGCTGTCCACGGGGAGTTTTGGGAAGGATTGTTGGGATGCATAGTATAGGCAACATAAGTAGTCGTAGTGTATGAATTATTTTTGTATTGATTTGGTGTTGTTTTTTGGAGTGCAATATCGTGAAGCTTATTTGAACTTCCTTCCCACCACACCCAAGGTTCACCAAAGTCGCAAAACAAGTTAACTTATTCTAGCCCACTTATTTGGGTCGAAATATTACATAGCAGCGCAATAAAAGAAGTTTTATTTTAGGTAATAACTGAATTACTAATAGGAAAAATGTTACTGAACCTCTAAAACTACACGTCATGATTTCTCGAAGGGCGCGACTTACATGCGCCAGCACTTGATAGGCAAGTTTATTTCCCATAAAACCCGCTCACCCACTCCCAACTCCTAGATACTCCCAATTTCTAATTCCCAATTCCCTTCAGCAACAACCAAGAAGACAAAAGTCAAAAGAGTCATACAAAAAATGTTATTCGAAACTTTCACACCCTTCACCACCCCCATAACACCAACCCTCTCAATCCACGGCATAAAATCTCCCCCAAACCCCAACAATCCAAACCTCCCAGCTCTCCTCCTCCTCCATGGATTCCCCCAAACCCATCATATATGGCATAAAATAGCCAACCTGGTCAGTACCCACTTCAACGTAATAGCCCTCGATCTCCGCGGATACGGAAATTCGAAATTTTCAAACCCAATTTCAACCTCCACATCTACAAACACCACCACACAACCACATAAAACCTTCTCAAAAAGCACAATGGCCACAGATTGCCTAACCGTAATGAGCTCCCTGGGTTACAAACAATTCTACGTCTGTGCCCACGACCGCGGAGCAAGAGTAGCTCATTCCCTTCTAACAACTTACCCACAACACATAAAAAAAGCACTCCTATTAGACATAATCCCGACTTTATCAACCTACAACCAAGTCACCAAAGAATTCTCCGAAGCATATTGGCATTGGTTTTTCTTGTCACAACCTACACCGTTTCCAGAGAATGCAATTCTTGGTAATCCTGGGTTGTTTGCTGAAAAGTTTTTTAAGGGGAGTATGTACGGCGGTTGTTCTGGTAATGATGGTGATGGTACAGGGAAGGGAGTGGGAATTTTTGCGGAGGAGGTTATGAGGGTTTATGTTGAGCAGTTGGGGGATTGGGAGACGGTGTATTGTATGTGTGAGGATTATAGGGCTGCTGCTACGGTTGACCTTGAGGAGGCACGGGAGGATTTGGAGAGGGGGAGGAGGATTAAATGTCCGGTTAGGGTGTTGTGGGGGAATAGAGGGATTTATGTCAAGATGTTTGATGTTTTGAAGGAGTGGAGGGATGTCTCTGACGGGGAAGTTAGTGGGGAGCAGGTAGACTCTGGTCACTATATTCCCGAGGAGGTTCCTGATGTTCTTGTGAAGCATATCAAGGAGTTTTTTGTGTGAAAGCAACAACTGCTTCGCTCGCTTCATGAGCTTGTCTCTCTGAATGTACAGTACAATGTAGTCCAATGTGCCACTGACTTCTATCCTAGCGCTCAAATGCTTCAAACCGCTCCGTAATCTCACAAAATTGCAGCCAGGGTGCAATAGAAACCTCCTGTCATGCAAATCCTAGCCATGCCCATGTCCATATATGCAAATATAAATGATACCCGAGCCAGCACTTTGCCCGAAATTCCTACAAATCATCATCGTCTTTGTCTAACTCGTAAAATAATAGATAAACTTCTTTCTGCATTCCTAAAACCTCACTCGTCTTGCTCTCTTTGACCTTCTCGTCGCTTATTCGCCACCACCGGTCGCTTGTTTTTCGCTTCCGCCTGCTTCGAGTAGTATCGCCAACCGAAGTCCGGTTGCCATCCTTGTGAGGGACCGGTGAAAGTGCACTGGGAACCTTCGCTAGAGTTTCTCGTGCAGAGCGTGCGACCGACCGAAGGCTGCTTGTTTCAGAGTCACGACGAGGCGCTGATGTCGGTCCTGGACTTGGCTTTGCTGTCGTGATAGACGTAGTTGTGGATATAGAGTTATGCCGTCCGTTGCCATTTGGTAGTGAATCCCCTGAACCCCGTCCGTTTGTAAGTGGTAGGGAAGTTGTTGATGAAAATGACGTAGGCGAGAGAAGTTCAGGACTTGATGATAGTGTGCTTGTATCCTCAGACTTGTGCACTGCTCCAATCTGCGGTGTTGATATCTGTGATGGTATTGGTGTATGGCTTTTGCTATAGACTCCGGCTGTGTGGAAAGTGTTCGGTGTAGAGAATGGAGGGTAAACATTTTGCCGGCGGAAAGATTCATAATGCCCACTGTGATGGCTTCCTTTGTGACATACAACACTGAGAAGCTTATATTTCCTTTGGTTTACGATACTGCCTAAGGGCAATCTTTCTGGAAATGCCACCTTTGCCATGTTCTTCATTGATGACCTGCTTGCATCGAATATAGATCTCGAAAGATGTATTGCCATTATTTTCGGAAATTTCGTAATTCGGACATGTTTCGCAATCTTGCGCTTTGGGGCAAATTTCGTGTCCGGGAGAGTTACATCTTTCGGTGGCTCTTCTGGATTTGATTCTATCGCCAGCTGCAGCTTTTCAATAGCTTCTTGTGTTGTCTTCTTGAATTTCTCCGAGTTTGATCTTGATATTTCCTGCTGGAAAGTCTCCACCGCATGTACAAGTCGGCACTTTTCGCATTTGAAGTCATCTATATATTCTGTCTTGAACATGCCATCAAAGCAGGTATTTAGAGACGTGGAACTGACTTGAGGGACGCTGAGAGTCACGGAGCAAAACGTTGATTCTGTTGGCTTTGGCTTGAAACCGCATGCGGTGCACTCAATTTGCGACTCGGAGCCTCCTTCTAGAGGGAATCCATCCTCATCATCATAATCTGGTGCTGTCCGTTCGGTATGTGCTACTGTCTGGACTGAGCCATTCGTTGTAGGCTGCTCTCGACTCTCAACCGATTGAGAATCCGAAGGCGTCTCACCCGGCTGCGTCCGGGTATTTGTATTGAGTTGAGATAACCTTCTATCCACAGAGTTCTCATCTAGACTATGTCCAGCCCCGTTTGGGCTTCTAGGTATCTGGGTCTTTCTTGCGTGATCTCTAGCTCTATGGCCAGCGTGGTATTCGTCGCAAAGTCTCTCAGCCACGACCTGTAGAAATTCTTGAGCATCCTGCTGTTGCCGACTGATCTTTTGCCTGAATGCCTGCTCAAGAACCGCCACAAATCCTGATGCTGAGATCGTCTTTTTATATAGCGGTCGTTCGTTGAGAGCATCTAGCATCTCCTTCAGCCCTTGTGTGACAAGTCCGCGCTGTAGTCCTTCAATCTTCCATGATGCAAGATTCTTGCGCGACGGATCCTCCACAAGCTCTGTATATACACTCAAACCATCCAGCTTCCTCCTATGTATCTCGCGGATCAAGTATAGCCGTAGGTCTCCGAGACCTGCGAGCGCCTGGAGAACGGAGTTTATAAAGCAATCGTTTGCTGGGTTTGTCAATCCAACTACCCCCTTCTTCCTCGTGCTTGCGGAAGCATTCGAATCGCCGTCTATAAAGAACGTAGGCGCAAAAACGTAGACCAGTGTGATTGCTGCCAGAGAAGCGCCGGCGGCGTATGTCAACGTTGTGAGCTGTTTGTCCGGCATGCTGCTGAGTATCGATGGTGGAAAGTAGAACGGTAAACTGATTTTCAGTTATGTCCTCCCATGATACCCAAAGGGAATCATCGTATTCCGACGCGGCCGAATGCAATTGTTGCAGTGTTATGGAGGTGAAAAGACCAAAGGTGGGTATCTTCAAGGATATTCGAGGTAGGCACGCTCGGGATGAAGTCAAGAGATGTAAAAAAAAGGAAATTCAAAATTTATGCAGCCAATATAAAAGGAAGATATTTAGTATGCTTCTTAGTGATCAATTTCAGCTCGGCTCTGTACATAAACATCCTGCTCTTATTAAAAAGGGTGAAAGAGAAGAATAGAAGTCTTTCTAAGTGGAAGAGTTACTGCTGATCCTAGGAAGTCAATTGGTCAGCCCGAGGTACCTTTCGAAGATCCCCACAATTATATTTTCGGTGAATAGGTCGGACCGGATCATTTCTACAGCTCGAGCATTGGACAGGAAATTCGAGCTCCAATTGCGACACGAAGTGAATAAGAACGCTTCTTACCTCAGACTTGCTTCGCGATATGCAGTGATTGTCATCACTGAGGATATACTTTGATCATGGCATCGCCATTGGTGTCTAGAGCGCCACAATGCATGTCATGCATTCGTCGAATGGCGGGCAGTTTAGGGGACGCCTCGAAGCCAGGTTCCCAATCATACCAACAGATTCGTGGCAAGAAGAAGCTTGCAAAGACAACAGCTAAGGTCCATGTGCGGCTCATTAAGAATATGCCTACATATGGCAGAAAAGGTTGCCACACTTCAACCATGAAGAAATATGCATTACTCGTGCTAACTCTCACTTCCAGGGACTGTTTTGAGCTTGGCGCCAGGTCTTATGCGCAATTCCTTTGTAGGCGCCTCTACTATATAGATCTTTGGATTGCATTCAGCTGACATCTCTGTAGTATCCAAAGAAGGTCGCCGAATACATTACACCTGCTCAGTTGCGAGAGATTGGCGTTGACAAAGTCGTCGAAAGAGATAGGACCTATAAACATAGCGGTGTTCAGGAAACAAAAAGAGACAGACAAGAACGGGAGATGAAAGAGATGAGACTAATGCAAAGAGAGGTCTTATTGGAACAAGATGAGATTGCGATCAAGGAAGAAGAAGAAGCCGAACTGGAGCTACCCGACCTTCTTAGTGTACGAAGCCCCAGTATTTCAAAGAGGGGGCTTTTGCTGACATTCAGTAGCCACAACGTTCGACTGAAATCCTCGAGAACGTATTACCATCCTACCTAGAATTTTACCGAAGTCCTATTGTGGTAGCAGCACAGCCAGTAAAGAAGAGGTTGTCTCCATCCATACCGGCAACTTCCGCCATCTCAGCTGCTGCATCTGAAGGCAAGGAGGCCGAAAAAGCTACAGGAAAAACCAGCATATACGGTTCAGTGTCCACAGCTGATATTGCCGCAAACCTCAAGGCTCTATTAGCAGAGGACGAAGAAGGATCCCGGGTTGTATTATCGCCTGATGACATTGCCTTTGTGGAAGCGGAAGGAGAGGAGAAAGATCGTGTTAAGCATCTGGGAATCTTCGAGGTCGATATTACGCTCAAGGGCGCAGCAGATGTCGTCCGAAGATCGGTTAAAGTCACCGCTCAAGCCTGAGCTGCCAGAGCTCTGGACTGTACAAACATGTACAAATACTTTGGTGTAAAATATGAAAGATTTCCAACTCATACCCCTCCAGGAAAAGTCGATATTGGTAGGTTTATATAGCTGTAATGTGGTTGCGACAGTATGTCTAAGCAGACTGGGTTGGGCTGATCAAGCGACAGCATCGAGTCAACGAGCCAAGAAAAGAAAATAGAGACATGCTCTGAAGTAGCACCAGATTTCGAAGTCTGATTTCATTTGCATTTCTTGATGATTTGCTGCTATCAAGACGTAGTCTACCACGTTCGTTTCCGCCGGTCACTTGACCCAGCGACACCGCCAGTATACGTTATATACCCCCATGATGAATCTTGGGGCAATAAGAGTGGAATCTATAAACTTCACGTCTTTCTAGTCCTTCCGGAGTGTTGTGACCATTCGGCCGTCCTTTGTCTTTATCAGCACAAAATATTCCGCCAATGAGAGCAATGAGAATCTCCTCAAGCCGGAAGTATCCGTGAGTGTATTCAGTACGAAAAGTAGCCTACTTCTTTTCGCCGTTCGCTCATGTAATATTGGACGTGTTGATTGATGATTTGGTGGAACTTGACGGTGTTTCTGCAGGGAATGGCGGGGATCCCGTTGTGTGGGAAGAAAGCAAGCGTATCGCCTACTAGCGACGGCATTTAGACTTACTCAACCTCGGTATTCATGGGACGTCCGTGGAAAATGAATGCAGTGAACACTTTCGACTGTGTATTCAAATTTCGATAAAAGCTACTAATCGCTTAATGGGTTGCCATGTCTCAGGAGCGATAGATGGCTAGCAACATGCACAATGAGAGTGGTAAAGAATAGGATGCTTAGCTGTGTGACTTTGCTGGTTCTTCTGACAGGTTTTAGAATGTTAGGATTTTATCTAAACCGACAAGGCTGAATTCCGTTTTCCATATACAAAGAGCATGGCTTACTTCTACAAACTTTTTGCTATTGCTTGCCTCTTGTACATTTTTATACATCCTCTATTGCTGTATCTGTTCTCTTGTAAACCATATGGTATAGTTCCAGTCGTAAGGCAATTTGGTTGAATTTCATGTTGAAACGCACAACTATTCCTACCCAAATATGACCTTCTATGAAGAGGTTGGTGATATATATATAACTCAAGGATGTCGTCATAATCCATAGCACTTTCGGCGAATTACAGGAACTAACGTGACGACTTGCCTGATCAAACTGCCCACGCTCAAGCCAATTTGGTTATTGTGGGAGTCAGGAGTGGTAATAAATAAACCTTCCATCATTAGGTTAGCCTTTTCAAGCAAACGAAGCAGTCTTTGTGTACTGTACGAATTGTCTTTTGAGGGAACCCTTTTACTTCACCATTAGGGCTATATTGACATATGAGCGACGGTTTACCCAACTCGAGTGGGATACTGGTCCAGTATGTCTCTTATACCCCAATAGTTAATTATCCACAATAACATCTTGCAAAGCAATTAACACCCGGTACCACTGTGTACACTGGCAGTGCTTTTACTCTTACGATGGCAACATTATTGAAGAAGGGCCGGTATTAGTGCCGGTAGCATCCACAGACAACAGAAGACCTTGGCGTGTACAATTTGCCTTAACTGTTTCGGATTCCGACGCCGAACATGTGCTTGATTTATAGCTGCCCAGGAGTCTTGGTGGATTTGACTACTGTTCGAGTCCGTTAGAGAACTCTTGATGGCGGCCAAGAACAAGATTGAACCACTCGCCTAGAGATGGGTATGAATAGATAAACAAGCACTGTTTTGCCTTACTGCTATGTAGAAGCAGTGCTAGTGATACCGCTCTTGCTTAGCTAGATCTTCGACTTGTCTTCTGCTTCTGATAGCCATTGAGAGATGAGGTGATGGGAAGACATATCTCATATTACTTCAAGTTGAAATGTTCGGGGAAGGTGTGCGTTATTATGAATTATTGGACGGAGCAATTATATGACATTATCTTCCCCTTGGCCGATTCATTCATGGAGGTGGTTTCAGTGCTGCGAGGACGGGTGATGATACTACCGGGAAAGGCCGGCGCCTTATCGGGAATGGGTGAGGGGCATTGGCATTTGAACAAACTCTCTTGCCGATTCTCGATGGTTGATTCTTCGCCATCTCCTCAACAACTCCTTCGCCTCATACCCTCAGCAGTTCTAACTTTTACCACTCGAGTCACATTTTACAAAAGTAGGTCAGCTCATTCGTCATATGGAGCGTCTCAATGGTCAGACGAGTTACTGTGGATAGGGCTGCATGGGCTGTTGTGGCGGGTGACGTTCAGTGAGCATCACACTGCGAAATTACCCCACCACGCACAGCTATCGGTCCTTCAGCAATTCTCCACTTACAACCATTTGAATTCAGTTGAAAAATCTACCCCTCCAACCCTCCTTCTAAGTACTACTACACGTCACTGATCCTGCTTCTACACAAACAGTTCCAATTTCACAATCAATCATTCACAATGGGTATTCAAGACGTCCTTTCAAGAAAGACCGGTGTCATCGTTGGCGATGATGTCCTCAAGCTCTTCAACTACGCTCAAGAGCACAACTTTGCCATCCCCGCCATTGTAAGCTCGCAGAACTGCAGACGACCGTTGTTTGTTTTGGATTCAAAGCTGATTGAATGCTTCCGTGCTATAGAACGTTACCTCCTCCTCCACTGTCGTAGCTTCTCTCGAGGCTGCCCGCGATGCCAAGGCCCCAATCATTCTCCAGATGTCGCAAGGTGGTGCCGCTTACTTCGCTGGAAAGGTATGGAGACAATAACCTATGCGGATAGGACAAGACGTGGCTAATAGATGGGGGGAAACAGGGTGTTGCAAATGGCAAGCAAGAAGCTTCCATTGCTGGCGGTATCGCCGGTGCTGAGTACATTCGTGCTATTGCCCCAGCCTACGGTATTCCAGTTGTCCTCCACACCGACCACTGCGCCAAGAAGCTTCTTCCATGGTTGGATGGTCTTTTGGATGCTGACGAGAAGTACTTCAAGGCTCATGGCGAGCCTCTCTTCTCTAGCCACATGATCGACTTGAGCGAGGAGGATGTTGAGTACAACATCAAGACCACCGCCGAGTACCTAAAGCGTGCTGCCCCAATGAAGCAATGGCTTGAGATGGTACGTTGGAAAGCGTCTCCGGGTGTAATAGACAATCACTCACTGTATTTATAGGAGATTGGTATTACTGGAGGTGAAGAGGATGGTGTTAATAATGAGGATGTTGATAACAACTCCTTGTACACACAGCCCGAGGATATCCTTGCCATCTACAAGGCTCTTTCCCCAATCTCCCCATACTTTTCCATCGCTGCCGGTTTCGGTAACGTCCACGGTGTTTACAAGCCAGGAAACGTCAAGCTTCACCCTGAGCTCCTCGGCAAGCACCAAGCTCATGTCAAGGAGGCCATTGGAGCCAAGGAGGACAAGCCTGTCTTCTTGGTCTTCCACGGTGGATCTGGATCCAGCAAGGAGGAATTCACCAAGGCTATCTCGTACGGTGTTGTCAAGGTTAACCTCGACACTGACCTGCAATACGCCTACCTGACTGGTATCCGTGACTACGTTCTCAACAAGAAGGACTACCTCATGAAGCAAGTTGGTAACCCAGATGGAGAGGACAAGCCAAACAAGAAGTTTTTCGATCCCCGTGTCTGGGTTCGTGAAGGAGAGAAGACTATGTCTGTTCGTGTTGCGGAGGGTCTTAAGGACTTTAACACCGCTGGCCAGTAAGTACTATTCTAAACGGGTCGATGAAGTAACACTGACTCTGAGCCCCTAGGCTGTAAATGATGCATGGGGTGTAAAGGATAAAGCTCAATAGATCACTACCGTGGGATATGACTGCGGAAATAGATGATAAGTGGCAATGAAATGACTTGTATGACTTTTCATGTTTAGTGATGATGACTGGCACTAGATCTTGGTAAAGTTGATGTAAGTTTTGACGTGCCGTGTGCCGCTTTAAAACGTGAGACAGCCCCATTCGTAAAAAATTATGCTCATTGAAGAGCACGTGAGTAGACGTTCACTGTCAATGTGATGATAGATGGTCGTTCAGAGTATGGTCAGAGGTTTGGTATGATAACTGGCCAGTTACTCAGGTCATTGAACAAAGGCCAGTTCCGAATTTCAAAAGGAGGCTCGCTCCGAGACCAAAACTTTGTCTTGCAGTGCTGTGCCAGTGCTGCTCTGTTGAGTCTTTAGTAAGTTTAGCGCCTAAATAACATCCAGATGGTGCAAGGGGCTGCGTCATGGGTTGGATGAATTACCTTCACATAGGCCCCTCCCCTCTTTAAACATCCATTCATTTGCACAACCTGGAACCGAATTTCAATCTCTCTCCAACTCAAAACTGCAGACGCGTCGACTCTATCACCCAAAGCTTCACCGGAATAATTTACACCAAATAAACAGCAACGCGGCCAGCACGTTTAGCGCCGCGAAACTAATTCTTGGCTTGGCAGGTACACAAATTCCCCACACTCACCATGTCTGAGAAAGAAGGAGCTGGCATTTCCGCGCAGAACCGGGGCTCTTGGTCAGCCTTTCTTAAGAGCA
The DNA here is from genome assembly GCA_003008705.1 of Pezicula radicicola. NCBI lineage: Eukaryota > Fungi > Ascomycota > Leotiomycetes > Helotiales > Dermateaceae > Pezicula > Pezicula radicicola. Next base: position 67,658 of record PDUO01000064.1, on the reverse strand, counting down.
TTGCGTCCTTCTCTGGGGATTTGTCTTCTCTGACTGCTCCTCCATTTATCCTTTCTTCGACGTCCCTGACCGAGTTCTCTGCATACTGGGCAGAACAACCTTCCATTTTCGTTGCGCCTGCAAAGGAAGAGGACCCCCAGAAGCGAGCTCTGTTAGTTTTGAAATGGTTTCTTACCACTCTAAAGCAGAGCTATGCCAGCCGCAGTGACAAATTTGGAAATGAGAAGAAGCCCCTGAATCCATTCCTAGGAGAGCTCTTCCTTGGAAAGTGGATAGACTCAGCTGGAACGACGGAGCTGGTGTCTGAACAAGTATGGTGTGTACTTCCTCAACCGACGAAATGCGGGACTTACTAACGTACGATAGCCATCATCCTCCCGCTACAGCTTACCGCATATCGAACGAGCAGCATGGGGTGTATCTCGAAGGCTACAACGCCCAGAAGGCATCATTCTCCCGAACCATCAATGTCAAGCAAATCGGACACGCCGTTTTTCGCATACCTGCATATGACGAGACTTATCTCATTACCCTTCCCAACTTGCACATCGAGGGCCTCATCTTCGGTTCGCCGTTCGTAGAGCTCAACGACAGCACATATATTACAAGCAGTTCTGGTTTTACAGCGAAGATCGATTATAGCGGAAAAGGATGGCTCTCAGGAAAGAAGAATAGCTTCGTTGCTACCTTGTATCCCACCGGAAAGGAGAAAGATACTCTCTATAGCGTTACTGGACAGTGGACAAAGACCTTCGAAATCCACGAGGGTTCCTCTAAGTATGGTGCTCTAGTCGATCAATACGACGCGGACGCAACACCGACTACACCCATCATAATAGCACCGATCGAGGAGCAAGACCCCTTGGAATCCAGAAGGGCATGGGCCAAAGTGGCAGATGGAATCGGAAAGGGAGACATGGACTTGACCGGCATAGAGAAGACAAAGATCGAGGTGTCGCAGCGGGAGTTGAGGCAGAAGGAAAAGGAGGAAGGCAGGGTCTGGGAGAGGAGATATTTCAGTCTCGTCGAGTCCGATCCTGTTCTTAATCAGTTGGCACCTGCGATCCAACTAAACCCAGAGCCAGATAAGACTGGAGGTATTTGGAGGTTTGATAAGGAAAAGGCCGAGCGAGTCAAGGCAAAGGTGCATGCACCTGTCGATAACGTAGAGCCTAAGGTCGTGCAGCCCGTCGAACAGCAGTCGGAGTTGAAGTGAGATGGGCGTAAAGATATTGCGCAGATTACATTCTGTTCTTGTATGACCAATTAGATTTAGTAGGGCTAGACTTGGACCAGGGTCGAGGAAGTAAGGCCTAAAGGAGCTATGCTCAAATTGCAAACTTAGTACCGTTCTTTTATATGACCGTGCTATCGATTTAAGTTATTTGTATTGTCAAAGGCACGGTAGTAGTAAACGGGCGGCTATGAGCCTCGGTGTGGAGGTAGGAACTTTGACGATCAACCAACGTGCTACAGTACAGTAGGCGAGACGCGCTTCGGCCTCGTCGTAACAATTACCAGCCTCTTCTCTTTGCGCGTCCACGATTCTCTTTCCAACAACAAAGAATAGCTACCGCTAATGGTTCCCTAAGCATACAAGTAAACCTCTGCAATACAAAGCCATGAAGATTTTTTGCCCATGACGACTTATCCGCCAGCGCGACGATGGCTCACTTAGAGCGCGACACCGCGAATTCTCGCCGCCTTTCTAGTTTTAACATAGGAAGCTCGAGTACTGGTCGGAACGATAAGCCTTTGTTTGCTCCACGCGATCGAAAAGGAAAATACTTTACGGGTACTGGTGTGCCGAAGGACGAGAATGAGGGTGTGGACCCATCTGCAGCGGCGCGAAGAAGTGAGGGGAGGAACTGGCTTAGCCGCAACAAATCAAGCAATAAGCTTGGGTTAGGAGAGGCTTTCTCGAGGATTGATGATAATGGGGACGTGAAACCAAAGCAAATGTCGAGTGTGGATGGGAGAGGAAGCCCGCGACTTGAAAGTCGTATCCCAAGGAGAGCAAGCTATACACCAGATGGGACTCCGAGTCCACCGAGAACACTAGGGAAGGCCTACCAAATGGCTGAGGCTGAGGAGAGGTCTGCATCAGTTCCTATTGAGAACCAGAGGTTGAGGCACGATACAAGTCCGAGTCCGGCGGCGAGGCCGAGGACACTGAGTAGAGGGTCGGCCGACGAGAGGAGAATACAGCGACTGAGGAATGGCGAGTCTATGGACTTGGGAAGAAAGAGAGCGAGCCCATTGGGGAGGCAGAATTTTGCTGTTGAAATGGAAGATGATAGTACGGTTGCCTCCAGTGAGGGAAGCATTTCCCGTGACGGAAGCATTTCAGGATTTAGCTTGGTAGAGGACCCTACCGAGGATGAGTTTGACCAGAAGATGCGCAAATTTTCTATCGATCAGCAGCGAGTCTCTGAAATGGCGAGGAGTCAAAGGGGACCTTTTTCGAAAGCAAACATTGGCAGTAGAGTTGCCGACACCGCAAGATCAGTTGTGAGGAAGGCGAGCACAAGTAACATCAAGAAGGAGAGCGAACCTCCTATCCAGCCACCAAAGACTTGGGGGTCGAAAGCCAAGAAAATGCAAGGTTGGATAAATAAGGCAATGTCGCCCGACAACTCAGTCGAAATCAAAGATCCCGAACCGCCCAGGGAACGACAATCTGAAAATAGGGAAGAAGCTGATGCAAATAAGCCGTTACCATCGATTGAGGATGTATCGATGCAAGAGCCTACACCACCATCATCAAGGCCTGCTTCAGCACAGCCAAATAGTATGTCACCTGAGAAGAGCAGATTGTGGGCAGCAGAGCTCGACTTTACAGCGCAATCAATCACCATGAGTCCACAATTACGGGTTAGAAATACGAAGATTGATGACATCCGCAGTCGAGAAATCGAAAACCTGGCAAAGAGCGCTATTGCAAGTGGCAGACTTGAAGAGATCAGAGAACGGAATTCAGAAGAGAGATCAAAATCTCCAGAAGTAGTCCGAAAAGCCTCAAGAGATAGGTTTTCTATATCACCAGCACCAAGTCGAGTACGAGACAACGATGAGTCTATGATGTATGAAAAGACCATCTTGGAGGAGGAAGGAGAACCTATAAGGGGTACTCCTATTACAGTTTTTAGTAACTCGTCATATGCCGAGAGAAGTAATAATAATTCTAGTGAACGCAGGAGTGATCATGACAGAGAAGGAAGCCAGTCCGGACAAAAGAGAGATGACTCTCGGGATGTTCTTCGAAGGTTATCAAGGGCAACCAGTGCGAGCCCTGGTCCTGCAGATGAGAAGGATTCTGGAAAGGGGAAGGAGAAAGAAACAGAGAAGACCGCAAGAGAAGCGGAAGTTAAAGTTGAAGATGCAGTCGAAGAGACACAGGATGAGAAGGCACCAAGAGCACAGCAAGAGCGCGCATTTCCCAGACGAGTAGAAAGAACAAGAGACGACTCGACAAAGAGGCTTAGTTATGCCTCTGAACTCGATAGGAAGCGCCTCAGTTCAACAAGCACTCCCCCAAAGTCTGAAGTCGACCCAACAGAACGTATTGCGGCTGAGGCATCACTCTTTGAGCTGCAAGACAACAAGTCCGAAAGAAATTCGCTCCGAGCACCATCACCGGTACCAGGTGATGATGGCCATATAGACGCAACGCCGAAACCAAAACCAGATCCTTTGTCTCTACCTACTCCAAAAGTTACAGGCGCATACATAGAAACACCTGCGCCTACAGTGAGGCCACCGCGGAGGTTGCGGGAGGTTTCACCACCTGCAAATAGAACCAGCGAGGTGGAAAATGATGAGACAACGGAACTGGGTGTCAAAGATACCATGAAGGAAACAAGCGGACGACCTCGAGAGCGTAGTCGCAGCCGCAGTCGTCCTAGTAGCAGCCAGTCTTCATCAAGACCTCCTCCTCAGCCGGCAACGAGGCCTAGAGAACGACCCCCACTTGTGAATACAGCGAGACCATCCACTGCCTGGGAAGATTTGCGCCGCATCCAGCAGGAGGAGCATATGGATGATTCTACGTTAGATAACTTCGATGCAATTCTCGACGCAGGTGGAGGAGCTACCGGAGACGAAACTAACACCACATTTTCCGAACCTGTTGACCTCGAATACGACGCCCAAGGGAGGCGATTATCGGAGAAAGAAAAGGAGATGATGTTGGAGAGGTTGGCTCTTGAAAGAATGAGTAAATCTCTCAAGAAAACTTCCGCCAGCATTCATGACGCAAAGCGTGGCATCGAAGGTCTAATCAAAGACCAAGAGTCCTCATCAAAAGAGAACCAAAACCGACAATCGTCACATAACCACCCACCATGTCCTACCTGCGCTGCGCAATCTGAAAGCCACCACATCACCATCCCCATCCCTAGGCTCACCATTCGAACACCTCCAAACAATCGCAGGAAACTTACTTGGTTGGGATTTTTCCTCGCAACACTTCTCACCTGGTATATCAGCGAGAGTGTCATGTGCGAGTACTTCTGTAAACCAAAATCAGTGAGCTCCAACGACGTGAAATGGTCTTATTGGGATCCATACTTCCCCTATGCGATACCATCAAAATTGGATCATTGGACCGGGAGGTATATTAGTGGGGCAGCTTATACTGTATACGATATATGGACTGATGGTAATCGAGACCCTTTTAACAGACCAACGTGGGCAGGTCCACCTCCAGAACAATACAATTGGAAACCGAGGGGAGTAGCTGCCAAAGAAAAGCAGAACAGTAGTGTCTGGAACTGGATTGGGTTTGGAAAGAAAGAGCAACACGAGGATAAGAAGAGAGAGAAGGATTCGACAGTCTACAGCAGTTCTTCATGGAATGAAGCAAACCCGACGACACATAGTAAAAGCGGACAGAAAGAGACCTCAGGCTGGAACTGGCCTAGCTTCAGCAGGAGCCCAAGAAAACAACAGCACGATGAAGAAGAGGATGATTCGTGGGAAGATAGTATGTTTGAAGACGAAACGATTTGATGAACGAACGGTGTTCTTGAGGGTTTGGGTTCGATGATTCTGCTTTGCTTTCGAAAAGGTCGTTGGGGAAATCTATTGTACAATATATTCATTTTGCTATATAGCCAGCGGGGATTTGATTGATGGTGTTTGGAGTGTTTTGGAGTGGATTGTGGTAAAAGGGGAAATTGGAGCTTTACCTTGCTATTGATTGATCTGATTTGAATTGGGTAGGAGTAGGATAGGGTATACTTGGAAAGTGAGTGGCCTTGGCGTTAGGTGGATCATCAGAATGCATTACCTGCCTCAGGTGGTACATGATATAGAAAGAGAAATGAACGATTGAGAGAACTCTCAAGCAATATGTGCATTAATGACCTGTGAGTTTTCTGTTAATTTTTTATCCTTACTAATATGTAAGAAGGGGAGGGTAGTGCTATTGAAATGGAATGAGGAAGTTGCGCTATAACTCCAAATCATGAAGGCAGAGTAACTTCAACTTCTTCTAACCCAACTATCAGTAGTCAGAAATTCCAGAAACCATGAAAGTTATCTAATCTGTTTCACAATATCAACCATTTTTATACAAGGCTCAAGTTGTTAGCGGCATCACTTGTGGAAACAACAATACTTGGAATTTCACATGCACGGTAGAAGTCAGGTAGAGGTCAGTAACTGGAAGTCAATTTGCTGCTTGACTTTATCATCATAGTACAGGATGATGAGATTTCCATCCATCCATTCGTTCATTCACATCCATTCACCCTTCGATGACGCAAAGCCCCTTATTGCGAGCTGTGCTACAAGCCATATCGTATCAACTGAAAACAAGTCCGCGTCCGCCCATCCATAATTGCATGCCCATTAACAGACAGGTACAAACAGTTGCGCTTTTTCTTTTTGAATTCATGCCGTTGCGTCGATTTGTGATGTAGAGACACCGAGAAAAAATACTAGTTGAAAACAGAGAGGAGGGACCCTTTGGAACTGAGCCGTATTGAGTCGAGTGCAGGAAATGAAAATTGTAGTAGTAACACATTTTGGTGAGAAGTTTCCGTGATACATGCAGGGCGAAGCGGCGTGCTAGATCTCTGCTTACAAGGCGACAACTACCAAGGACGTGGTGCTACTTTAACGTGGCGATTAGTGTCCGTAGTTGCCACCCCATCCTCCACGTTGCTGGCTATTGCCATAGTAGTTGCCTCCGAACGCTCCATAACCTCCATATTGGCTACTCTGGTGACCTTGTCCAGCGGCCTGATGACCAGCTCCGCCAAGTCCGCCGTATTGACTACCGGCCTGACCATGGAGTGCGTGTCCTTGCTGAAGATGGCTAGGGTAGCCTCCGTAGCCACCTTGCTGGGCAGATTGTGGTGGGGGTAGAGCTGATCCAGGAGCAGTGTTGGTTGCAGATCCTGGTCGGCCGGCTTGAGAGAGCGATGGGCTAGGTCCGTTAGCTGTCTTGGATTCGCCGAAAGGCTTCAAGTCATCTGCAGCGCCAGATTGGCTGCCTTGTTGAGCATTGTAATGTTGTTGGTTTTGGCCTTGGTATGAAGATCCACGTCCAAATGCATCATGAACGCCAGCACCGAATGCTCCACCTCCGATGCTCTGAGGGGTCTGGGAAGATTGAGCCGATCCCGCGCGGCCATAATCTCCTAGACTTCCACTCAGTGCAGTATCACGGCCATGCAATGCAGAGCCTCCAAAGCCACCAGCTGCAGGAGAAGATGCATGTTCGTACGGGGCACTGGGAGACATTCCGTAGCCTTGGTAGGGTTGACCGTGTAGACCAGCCTTTGCTCCGTAAGGCCCTGCTCCGTAGTTACCTGCACCATATTGTTGATATTGGTTCACGTAAGCAGCATAGTAAGGGCTAGAGTAGTATGGATGGCCATAGGGATATCCGGCACTCGGCTGTTGAGGATGGCTTGGCTGGGGTTGAGCGCCCTGGCCAGCTTGTTGCTGGTTCTGTGTAGCAGGGTTTGGAGTGGTGTGCCCACTGGTTTGGCCCTCGGCAGCTCCAGAGTAACGTGATTGAGCAGAGGAGTTCTGAGGGAATTGAGAAGCACCACCAGCTTGCTCGCCATTGTAACCACCGTAAGACCTCTGCTGGGGGTTGGAGCCGTCTTGTTGGCCCTGAGCACCTGCTTGTTGTGCGTATTGCTGCTGGTAGTAAGTGTTGTAGGCATTGCGTTGTTGTGGGTCCGCGGTGTAGTACGACGAAAAGTCACTGGGTGCGGAAGAGAAAGCTCCAGACTGTGGTTGTTGTTGAGCTTGGGATTGTTGGTTGGGGTAACCCTCGAATGGGCTTTGTGCCGATGGGGCTTGTTGCGTGAATGCATCGTATGGCTTTTGTGGCAACGAAGACTCTTGTGCGCCGCCCTGTCCATATCTTCCATATTGACCAAATTGGCCATTTCCTTGAGGGCCTGGCTGGGTGCTCTGGGCGCTTGGAAGAGCTTGTGGTGATGGTAGGCCAGGTGCAGCTGCAGGATGGGTGGCAGCTGGTAATCCAGCGGACTGCTTTGGGGTTGGCAAAGTCTCTTGGACTGGTGTGGGTTGTTGCTGGGGAGCAGGTGGGAGCGAAGCTCGAGGATGAGCAACTGGGGAATGTTGAGGAGGTTGTGCGCGAGTTTCTGGCTCTTCACGGTCGCCATCAACGTCTTCCTCTCCAGTCCCATTCAAATTGAAAGCCCCAAACTGAACAGCTGCACGATCCACTTCCCGGTTGCCAGGCATTCGCACCGCTTCTTCTTGATCCAAAACCCGACGTTGATAGCTTGCGCTCCGTCCTGTAGTATTCGTAGCCTTCAGAGCAGTAGCGGCAAAACCACTAGCGGGTGTTGGGCGAATGGCTTGCGACTGTGCTTGTTGCAACCCAGAGTATGGTGTGGCACTGTCGGTACCGTTTCGGGGATCCCAAGAGCTAGCAGTAGTGCTTGCCGCAGTTTCAGTTGGGATTATAGGATTGCCAGGTACTTGCTCGAGATTCGTCTCAGTAAGCTCATCTTGGGAGGGTGTGATAGTAGTTTCGGGTTCTAAGGTAGTAGGGGCTTCTGGAGTAGGCTCGATAGGTTCGGCTGGGGCCTCGATGGTTGGCTCAGGTACTTCGGGCTCTGGTTCTGGTGCGGGAACTTCGACCGGCACCTCTGGCTTTTCAGGTTCGACAGGTCTACACAAAATGTTAGCAAGGTTCGAAATTGCGGAAGAGGGTCAAAGGCAACATACTTCTTCTCCACAGGTGCTGGCGCTTTCTTTGGGGGAGCAGGCTTTGCGAACATGCTTGCCCAACTCTTCTGGACGCCAGCCGGAACAACAGTTTCAGTGAAGCTGGGAGCTGCTGGAGCTGCCTGAGTTGCGGCAGCACCCCAACCACCATCATCTGTGGTTTCAGCAGTAGATTCGCCCACAGTATCCCAGCCTGATGTCTCCTTTGGCGTGTCCGTCGTCGCGATTGTGTCCCAGGCGGATGATTCTACAGTGGGGACAGAAGTATCAGTTTGCTCTTTATGAGATCCGTTAGTGTGCGCAGTAGAAGCTCCACGACCTCTGCCACCTCTGCCTCGATCAGCGCCTCTACCACGGCCTCCTCTGCCACCCTCAAACCCACGACCTCCACGGGAGGATCTGTTGTTCGTTACATCGGCAAGTGGAGCAGACGTTGCATCTTTAGTTGCCTTTGATTTAGATCGATCTTTCTTATTGTTTGAAACCGCTCCGAATGGTGTAATTGTGCCTGTGGTGCTTCGTTAGTATGCGCACTGCAATTGGGCAAGTTTGATGGTAGTCTGGATCGCTCTTACCATCTGTAATTTGCTCGACCGTTAACTCAAGATCGCCATTAGTCTCCTGGAGAGCAAGAACTACATCCTCATCTGACCAGCTGGGGAACAATTCTTGGATGGTGCTAACTGCACTGCCGTATTTCTTCTTCAGCTGGCCAACTTCTCCTTCGTCTTCAATTGACGCATGAGTCGCAGTCCCTACTTTATCGCCATTTGATGTCTGCCCCCTACCACCTCGTGCTCCTCCTCTGGAAGAGAAACCTCCACGGCCTCCACGCGAACCTCCCCTGCCCCTAGGCGCAGAGGGTCGAGACTGAACCTCAGACATTGTATGAGGTAGTATGTGTGTGTAGAACTGGCGATAAAGAAAGAAGACGATGTGGATGTAAGAAAGTTGTGGTGCAAAGGTGAGGTCGAGGAGATGATGAAGTATGACGGTCTTGGAATTCGCGAAGGCACTGATTTTAGTTCAGTTCAGGTCGAGAGCTTCGCGAGACGGGCTTTCAGTAGTAGAAGTTTCCACGCGAACTGTGCAACAACAGCGTAGGAGAGAACTTTGTTGTATAATTTGATGAAACTCTCAGAAGACGACTGATTGGAGTTTTGGAAAGCAAAAATTGAAAATCCCCTGCATCAAGAATAATTAATGCATTGGGCATGAAGGCTGAATCAAATAATCCAAGCCTTTATTGAGGATTAGCGCTGTCGCGATGGAAAAAAAAAGCGGCATACCGGCATACCTACCTAGGTACTGCACTGAGGTACGCACTGAGTGCGAAGTTGCTTAGAACAACATAGGAAATCAATTGCGCATTTTAAGTTGTCTCTATAGTTTTACTAATACGATTTATTCTGTTTACTAGGACAAACTCATTAATTCAACTCATTGTTAGTGCGCTCTGCTGGTGCTTGAGTAGCTGTAGGCACGTTTTAAAACGGTGCCGCTTTTTCGGTATAGATCTGTCTCGATCACGTGTCATCTCCGCTGCCTCCTCTGCCCAGTAGTTGCGTGACTGCCCCACACTATGCGATCGCTCATGCTTATGCACCCAAGCTGTCAATCAACCCCGATTGTTAGTTACACACAGATATCCAGGCTCTGCAAACCACTGACGCCTGGTTGCAACCATGGTTCGTCCCTCGCAGAGCCTTCTCTTTCGACCTATACCTGCACTCCAGAAGATATTCTCGCCTCCAGCTCCATTGCCCTTAGAGCCGCGTGATTCCAAACGGCTCCTCAATCTCCTCACTACCTCTTTCCGACAGCAGCTTGAACGAGAACATGAACCCACATTCCGTGTGAACGATACTGAAGCCAAACCGCACATCTTTCAGAAGTCCCATAACCCCGAAAAGGCTTCCCGAAGACGCCTCTCCACGGGACAGAGCGAATTACGAACTACAGATCGGCATTTGCAGTCCGTACTCACCAATCCTCTATTCAGCCATGGCCCCGAAAAGACCGCAGGTGTTGTGAAGACACGAGATCCTATGGAGACATTCGATAGAGCTGTTGCGAAGGGTTTAATGAAGATTCAGTACGCGAAGGGATGTCTAGATGCGAAGAAGCGTCAAATTACGGAGTCGAGCGATTTGTCAATCCGAGCATCAATGAGAACGTCTGGGGCGGGATTGAAGGTGCTCAAATGGTTGACAGCTAGTGGGGTTACAAATAATAACGACTTCCTCTTCGAAGATGGCGTGTTTAGGAAGCTTTTGATGCAATTTATGGTTGCAGAGGATTTGCAAGAGGTTGCCTGGGTATGGGTGCAGAGAGAATTGAACAGTATCCCAGAAAAGGACGAATCATCTCCGGAAGCATGGATTGATGCTAGCAGTCGATCAGCCAAATTACTGAGGGCCATTGTGGAGGCTGAGATCACTGGCTGTGCAAGCTTGGATGAGGCGTTTAAATGCGTTACCAGGGCTGCGAGCTACACACAGGACAAGGACGCATGTCAAGTTCTTCCTTCAGCTGCAAATCTCCTAGTACAGAGCACCCTCCTTAAAACACATAAACCGCCGTCCCTCTCAAGTTTTGATTCTTGTATCAAATCGGTACTGCCTCAACTAGGCCACAGACGTGCCGACTTTTATAAGGCACGTCTGTATCTTCACCATCCATCTCGTCCTACCGCGGCTCCTGCTCTAGATTTCTTCCGTGGAAATGTTGATCGGGCCCTGAAAACTTTAGGCCCAGAAGTATGGACCCGACGATGTATAATGCTCGGTATTGATGCCGCCAACCACCTCCTTGAGCACGAACAGCACAATGATGCAAAATGGCTCATGGGTCGATTACAGTTAGACTATTCTGAGGAGCTAGGTCTAGAGCGTAGACGTTGGAGTCGGAACAAGACGATGACAAAGGAGATCGACGAAGCTATGAATGTCAATTTACTTGCAAGTCTTGATCTTGCATAATTGATGAGTTGACTTTTTGAAGAAACAGTGATGATACAATGAAAGGGTGCTACGTTGTTGGCTTGGTGTTCGGAGAATGGAGTAAGGGAAACATAATGGAATCATATTGTGGGTATATCAATAGATTCTGTATATAACAGTAGCGATATCTACACTTGCAATACTAGACAGTCTATGGGGTCTTTTTTTTTACCATGAAGGCCAATACAGAATCAGTAACACGAATTCAATGTCCAGCCCGTCTACATCGTCTAGTCAAAATAGAAGTTATATTACTTTCGAATACTGTAAGGATTTCTATCGTACATCCTTTAGCTTGCCTCAGATACCAGCATAATCATCCATTCTAGTTGATTTCAGTAGTCTAAGCACCAAGTTGGCTGAGTAACCTCAAGCTCAGGGATTAACGAGTACAAACAGCAACACTCAGCATTGAAAGCAAGGCTACCTCGGAAGAAGTGAGTATATTTTAGTCTTAACAGGGCGCTTTTGTTATTGCTGAGTTTGTCCCTTTATAGAAGTAGTAAAATAAACTCAACTCAGAGTTGATATTGACAGCGGTTCTAGTCAATGTCGACCACCGTACAATGACGACGACCATCTTGCGGAGATCTTCTTCGAGCAAACAATGTTCATTCGATCACCTGCATTAGTTGATTTTAGTTCATCTTGCACCACTAATTGCTCAAGGTCAGTTTTGACCGTCAATCAGGTACAAAGTGATCATGCTTTTTTTGTCATCACGATCAGATCAAGTTCACTACCTACGTTAACTATCCCAGGCTAAGCAGATATCAAGGCTGTACTGTTTGTATTGAGTAATGAGTATAGATCACCAGTATGAGCTTATCACAAGTTCTTCTATGCCTGGCATCAACTGTATTTCCCCGTGATGGTGGTTGAATGGTCCGCTACAAACAGAAACACAGACGAGACAGGCCAGCCCATCATGAGCCCTGTCCTTTCCCCGCATAAGCAAGTCCGATCGTGGTCAGGATTCGCTACTAGCTCCGCCTTCCCGTGGCTGAACTCTCTGCCCACTTCTCCAAAAGAGGCCTCATCGAATCATCTTCTCTGCCTTGGCCATTCCCGGGCGCGCCGTCCTCGCAGTTTCCCCAACTTAAAACAAGGTACCACGGCAGGCAGGAAATCGAAGTAGAAGCTGCGAAGTATGTAAGCAGCTGGTTCCGAATAGCGTCATTCACCAACCTCACTTCACTTCTCTCATCTCTTCTTTTGTCGCAACACATCATTCTTGACTGCGCAAAGGTTTCCCCTACACCATCTCGATCGCGAGCATCACTACTCGATATCCATTATATCAATTCTACATTCCGAGTCTTACCGATATCTCACTTTGTACGTCATTGAAGATGACCGACACCCAGGTTCAAGAAGGAGATAAAGGTGATTATCATTCCATTGTTACTCTCTTGCGAGCTCAATCGCATTTGGAATAGCCTGCGCCGTGTCTTGTGTGTCAATTGTCTCATTTGAAGCTTTTCTTCACAACCTTCACGCACGCGTCCCACAACCCCGTTTGATTCAACCTTTTCAAGACTGACAAATCATGCTAAAATATCGACCTTTGCTAACCTCTTGCAACCACAGTCTCCTGGAAATGGGGCGATAACCATCCGTCAGGCGCTGTCGGTGAAGTAAAAGATGGCGAGGTAACCGTAACCTCTCATCGCGGTAACGACAGCTCAAAGACAGGAGATGCCGAGAACCTTGCCGTTCACGTCGAACGCAACAGCAATGATGTTGTCAAGAAGGCCACTGAATTGACCGTCGAGTCCAAGGGTGACAACAATGGGGCTTCAGAGCCCACGAAAGAAGATGAGAAAAAAGACGAGGATATGAAAGACGACAAAGATGAGAAGGAGGAGAAGGAGGAAGAAGAAAAGGAGAGCGGTGCTGACGAGGAAGCAAAGGCCGGGGAGAAGCGCAAGGCTGATGAGAAGGTCGACGCTGATGAGGACAAAGAGGAAGAAAAGAAGGAGGAGGATACTAAGAAGCAGAAGACCGTTAATGGGGCAGCCAATGGCACAACAAAGAAAGGCCCCGGTAGGCCCAAAGGCTCTGGGGAGAAAAAAACTGGTGCCAAGAAGGACAAGAAGGTGCCAGCTGTTGGGAGGGCCGAGAGAAAGACTCGAAGCCAGGGAACAGTTTAAGACGACTGTGGATTTATTAGGAAATGGTTCTTCTATATGGCTTCTGGGAAAGGGGACCTGGCGAAGTCGGTACTTTGTTGAGAATCAGGACAGGGTCATTGGGAACTTTTTGCTGCTCTGATGTACATATATAAAAACACTAACAAAAAGAATACTTTCACTGCAAGTCACTGCCATCTTGGAGAATCGACAGCACGCTTATTGTGATTAAGACAGTTGTCTTAACGTTGAACCATCCTCGATGTCTTGTAAGACGGCACCAGACCACGAGATCAGTAGTGAATCGGAACGACTTTGTACACACGGGCGGAGTAAGCAACAAAGAAATTGTGAATAAATAGATCGACACTTTCTCAGACTCGGCAACTCCTTCTGGGATCATGAGCCCCATCACGGCAATCTCTCCAACTCACGATCTTTCAATGCGCAATTCAGTACCGCTTCCCCTGGAGTCTTAATGCTTTCGTAAAGAGCTCACTACTTTTCAACAAGTGCAAGTGGCACTGTCTCTTGGGTACCAGTAGAGATCTGATCCTATCGAACTCATCGTATCGAGGCTGTGCTCTAATAAGGGGGCAAATAATAACAACGTTACACGGGCCAGAAACGTTGAACTTACCCGCCGCGCTACTACAGGACAGTATCGTCAAGCTCCAAGCTCACATCCAAGTTGGCGCGCTTTGTCCCAAGGTCTCCCAAATCAGGAGTGGAGTGGGGTGGAGGTAGCGTTCCTGGACCCGAAAATAGAAACCATCGTCGTCGGCAGCCAACCAAGTCCCGTCCTCGAAAAAGTCTATCGCAAATCATCGTCATCCGTGGCATCTTTCCAGGGGACAAAAACACAAGTTCGAGATAGGGTGCTCCCCACACACACACTCTCTCTCTCCCCCAATACGGATTTTATGCTGTGAGCTCGTGATCGGGGATTCCATTATCTTCTGTCTTTTCCTAACCTCCTACCTCCGCTCGTTTCTTTTTAACCTCCTCTGTTCTTCCTCTCGAGATTGTTTAATAAAGAGCTTCCATCGCTTGTGTTCAGCAAAATTACTCAGGACCGCCACAGCATCAGTGCTGGCAGATCTTCGGCATCTCCGTCCCATTCTTTATCTGAGGTGAAGGAACCGCGAGAACTGCTGAGATTCTCCCTGCGCGAGCACGAGAGTCTCCGTAGAGTTTCTTGTGCCACCACCAGCACGTCCTACTTACTCAAGTACGAATATCGACGCTAGATTATTGATAAGAAATTTGTTCATTTGGCCTTGGGCCTCTGTCGCTCGCTACCACCATCATGGATTCAGCACTATTTGGCATAGGGAGAAGACAAACCTCAGGTGCAGAGGAGCTCCTCAAACTCTTGCAGGATCCCTATGAATCACAAGTAAGTTCATCTCTTTACCTGATACCACTACCTGCTAACCCGTTGCAACAGATTGCCCAAAAATCTGTTTACGCAAGTTTGGGTACCTCCATAGGCTCTACCGTCCTCATAGCAGTCCTTTTCTCTCTCCTACGGCCCTACAACTCTATAGTATACTCCCCGAAGCTCAAGATTGCAGACGAGAAGCATGCACCGCCACCCATGGGAAAGGGCATGTTTGCCTGGTTCGGACCGGTTGTTAAGACGTCAGAGCAAGATCTAATTGTGCAAGTTGGATTGGATGCAACATTGTTCCTACGATTCCTACGAATGTGTCGCAACATATTCTCGGTAATCGCTATTTTTGGCTGTGCAATTCTTATTCCAGTTAACTTAACCAAAGGTACCGACTGGCCTGACGCTACATTCATTTCCAGATTAACGCCCGCATATACATACGGGACTGCAAATTGGGGCATGGTCATTTGTGCATGGATATTCGACATTGTCATCTGCAGTTTCCTGTGGTACAATTACAGGAAGGTTCTAGCATTGCGCAGAAAATACTATGATAGCCCAGAATACCATGCCAGTCTCCATGCCCGGACCTTGATGGTTGGTACACTTTAGTCTCCTATCTGAATATTACTGACAGTTTTAGATCAACGATATCCCCAAAGACTTTCGCTCAGACGAGGGTATTGGCAGACTGATTGACGAAGTAGCCCCTACATCATCTTTTGCGCGCTCTGCTATTGCCCGGAACGTCAAAGATTTGCCGCAACTGATCGAAGAGCACAATGAGACAGTCCGCGAGCTAGAAAAGGTGTTGGCAAAATATCTCAAGGATCCTAAAAACCTACCCAAGGCTCGGCCAATGTGCAAGCCCTCAAAAAAAGATCCATCCTTCAAATCATATCCAAAGGGTCAAAAAATTGATGCCATCGAATATTTGACAAATCGGATACGAGAATTGGAGATTGAGGTTAAAGAGGTCCGTTTGGGCGTCGATAGGCGAAATCCTCTTCCATATGGATTTGCCAGCTATGAGGGAATAGACGAAGCTCACAGTATTGCATATGCTGCTCGCAAAAGTCACCCACAAGGCACTATAATCCGCCTAGCTCCTCAACCGAACGACATCATTTGGAAGAACATGCCTTTGACCAAGAAGCAAAGAAGATGGCGAAGACTAGTAAACAACCTTTGGGTCACTCTGTTGACAATAGTATGGATTGCACCGAATGCCATGATTTCCATATTTTTAATCAGTCTGTCAAATCTTGGTAATGTATGGCCCGCATTTCAGACCTCACTATCAGCGCATACCACTTGGTGGTCTATCGTTCAGGGTGTTGCCTCTCCAGCTATCACATCGTTGATCTACTTGGTCCTCCCCATCATATTTCGTCGCCTCGCTATCAGAGCAGGAGATCGTACAAAGACAGCCCGGGAGCGTCATGTTACAGGCAAACTATACACGTTCTTCGTTATCAACTTCTTGGTTGTTTTCTCGATATTCAGCGTCATCTGGACATTTGTCTCGGCTGTCGTCGATGCCACTGGCTCTGGAACCGATGCTTGGACTTTTATCAAAACCTACGATGTTGGGACAAAACTATTCGTCTCTCTCTGCACTCTGTCACCATTCTGGGTTACGTGGTTGTTACAGCGCAATTTGGGCGCTGCTATCGATCTAGCCCAGCTCTGGACACTTGTGTACAGCTTCTGCGCCCGGAAGTTTTCAAGTCCCACTCCGCGGGAGATGATTGAGCTCACAGCACCACCTGCATTTGACTACGCTTCCTACTACAACTATTTCCTATTTTACAGCACAGTAGCGTTATGTTTTGGCACACTCCAGCCTCTGGTTCTCCCTGCTGCCGCTCTGTACTTCGCCGTTGATGTCTATCTCAAGAAATACTTGCTCATATACATCTTCATTACAAAGACCGAGTCTGGTGGTATGTTTTGGCGCATGTTGTATAACAGGATGGTTTTCGCAACCATACTAGCGAACCTCGTTGTCTTCCTCTCTGTCTGGGTTCAGGGTGATGGGCAGCATGTAGAGGCGTACGCTGTCATTCCTCTGCTTTTCCTGATGATTGGTTTTAAGTGGTATTGCAAAGTCACGTTTGACGACAAGATGCATTATTACGTTGTGCGTAATGCACTTAAGGATCCCGAAGCGTCACGCTCAAAGCTTTTTACTAGCAAGGGAGATAGACTTGCATCTCGCTTCGGACACCCAGCTCTTTACAGGCCCTTGATCACGCCTATGGTCCATGCAAACGCTCAGAATATTCTCCCCTCTCTCTATTCCGGCCGCCTCACAGATGGGAATATACATGGTTCAGCCGATGCCACTTCGATGTCAGGCTATTCCGACACTTATGCTCTCGATCCCATGCGAGCAGGCCAGCCAGGACGCAAGCAGGGCATTCCGGGCTTCGAAATGGTTCCCGAAAATAAACTTGACTTTTCATATTTTAAGGGGAGAGCAGAATTTGCAGAAGAGCATGGTGGTGGTGGAAACATCTATGGAAGGCCCGAGGATCTCACCAGACCAGATACGCCAAGTACTATGGTTGGGTCGAGGCCTGGGACGCCAGGGACGCCGACCGGACGGAGAAACTTTACGGACTCTTCAGGGGGCGTTTCGTATGATGCTCAGGGCGATGTCGCCAACAATCATCCGATGTACATGCAGGGAAACGATAGCGATGGCTTGCCGCTCGTATATGGCGCTGCTTCGCCAGGTGTTCAGAATCGTGAGAGAGACCAAAGTTTAGAGAGACGAGCTCCAGGCTTTCTTGGTGGTGGTCCGCAGGGATATGGGGGCTTGCCACAGCACGAGGAAGAGGACCACAGTCCTGACAACTATGACTACTTTAGAGGGAGAAGACAAAATGGTGCTTGGTCTCAAGGAATGTAGGCTGAGGTGTCTATGCCTGTACAATAATATAGCGTTTAAGCTTGTTTCTATAGAAAGCGCTTAGGAAGTGCGAGGCACGGTGCATTGGGTTGGAGTTAAGGATGCATAGCTGGATACTTTGCTACTGACACGATGACGAAGCGTCACACGATAATGATTATAGAAGAAATGAACCTAATATATCTTACTATTCCTACATGTGCTACCGTAATTTGTGTTTTGGGCGGGTTTTGGAAGCTAATGGGGCTCACCGGCACTTACCTCAGCTAAAGCTTTGGAGATACGCTACAAGGAAAGGATGCTAAGCCAACTTACCATAGGTACCTAAGGTAAATTGGATTTTCAACTGCTTTAGAAATGTATAGCAACTTCTAGGAGAGTTCAAACGTTAGGCTGTACGTATCCACATTCATGTTTAGCATTGTTTGTGGATGTTGCTGGGAGATATGTGTATCGGCTCTAATGTGGGAAATTCTGAGGCTAAGAGCGAAGGGGACTAGAAAGGTAGTTAGGTATTTCACGCTCTTTTTCGGTTTTCTTCTTTTAGATACCTCCCGCTTCAATTTATTTATCTTAATTCTGTATTGTATTAGATTAAAATTATACTTCTTTTATAGCTTATGGTTAGTTGCGATCTCATAGCGGTTTCACACTGTAGACAGGTAGGTAGCTTAGAGCTTCGTTTCGTAGCTTCCTCGCTAAATGTGAGCCCTGTACTAAGATGCCCCGGAGGTCAAATAGTGAGGTTTCGAAATTAGAAAATAGAATTGATGTTGACTTGGTATTTGATGTTCTGGTTTTTCAATGGAATTGTGAACCTTGAGTTGGGCCCGGGTGCGAGGAGTCCTCTTGTGCCTTCCTTCCTTCCTTCCTTCCTTTCTCGCTAAGTGCTCTAGAGCGTGGGGTAAGGCTGCCCGGAGCACATTGGTAATGCTTTATGTCTATGTATTTATACTACTTCATTTTTCAATGGCCTTGTGGTTTTATGTGTATACTCTGAAAATTGAGGTTGTGTGTGAGAAGTCCTTCCGTTCTCGCTAAGTGAGGGCCAACCCTAAGGGCGCCCGGAGCACCATGGTGATTGTTTTCGTATGAAGAAAATAAAATAAAATCATGTCCTCATATTCGTATGTCTTCGTTCTTTAATAGTCTCAAGGCATTATTGGTGTACTTGAAAATCGGAGCAGTATGCAAGCAGTCACTTCGTACCTTCCTTTCTCGCTAGACTTGGAGATACGCTAGGAGCAAAAGTCGTAATGCCACGTATCGTAAGGTATCTATTGAGGAGAGCCTGAGTATATGCATCTATTCAATTCGCTAGTCTGTCAATAATAGCATGATGTTGTCTTCGTGTCCCTTAAGCTGGGTTGATGGGCAATAAGTCATTGCGTGTCTTCCTTTCTAGCTAAACTTAGTGTTCTTTTGACTTTTCAAAACAGAACGAAAGGACAACAGGCAGTTGAGAACAGGAGATTAAATTTGATTACAGCCCGTCACATTTGATTGAAGCCATTATTCACTAATGCACAACAGCTTAGGTGTTTCGCGACTACTTGGTCAACGCGAGACAACTAAGGTGCCTTAGGTTAGCTAATGGTCGATGCTTCCTTCCTTTCCCGGGCCCAGGCGAGCGAGAATTCAATGAAGAGCCGATTTATGCTCTAGTACCATTGACTAAGAGACAATGGTCAACACCAAATCACACTAAGTTTGAACTCACTCCACACTAGTTCAATGCCACACATTCACAACGAAATGGTGAGTAAGGTTGCCCTGTGAACCTCTAGTCTCCAAAGCTCTCCTTCTATGGTACTTAAGGTTGCCAGCACCACTTCATTTCCCAAAATCCTTCATCTCCCTTACACAACAAAAATCATAATTTCCAGGATGACATTTTTCAAATTATTACAACAACCACAACACCTACAGACACAAGAGCAATAGCAATAGGTAAGTCTAATCGTTCCCCATCTCCTCATCATTCAGATGATTGATGTCGCCTTTACGTCGTCGTCGCCCGTCGACTTTTGTTGTTGCGGGCGTCGAATCAACACCTGGTTGATGACTTGAATATTAACACTTCGATACTAGATAACAACCACAACACGTAGGGACATGAGAGCAATGACAACAGGTAAGTCTAATGCTCCTTAATCCCCTCGTCGCTCAAATAATTAACGTAGCTTTATTTAATCGTGTTACGTCGACTTTTGTCATCGTCGGCGCTAAGGTCAACACCCGGTTGATGACTTGAACATTAACACTTCTATAGTATATAACAACACACACAAACGCGAGAGCAATAGCAATAAGTAAGTGTACTCCTCTTCTATCTTTTTATCACTCGAATAGTTGTTAACAGCTTAGCTCCTCGAGTTCGACGGCGTTTTGTCGTCGTCGCCCGACATTGTCCTCGGTCGGCACGTTGTCAACACTTTTACAACACTTCGACCCTAACATAACTAGAACACCTTCACATAGCCGCCATTAATATTAACAGGTAAGCATACTCATCCCCTGTCTTTTGATAGTTCTAATTGTCGATAACATATCAGTTGCTCCTAGTTCAATGACACTACGTCGTCGTCGCCCAACATAATCCTCCGTTGGCAAGTCGTCAACACTTACTTGACAACACTTTGACCTTAACATAACTAGAACATCTTTACATAGCTGTCGTGAATGTTATCAGGTAAGCATACTCGTCTTCTATCTTTCAGTTGCTCTTACTTAGTTCAAGGACACTTTGTCGTCGTCGCTCAACATCGTCGTCGCTCAGCATCGTCGTCGCTCAGCATCGTCGTCGTTCAGCATCGTCATCGCTCGACGAGTAGTCAACACCTTGACAACACTCTTCATCAACAACACTCATCAACAACAGGTAAGTAAACCCCATGCCTATATCCTGTCTTCATGTCTCTGATACAATGCTGACTCCACATCCTTCTTCAGGTCCTCACGCCTATGGCACTGGCACTGATATATGGCTGTCGTAGTTGTCTCATGGCCCTACCTCCTCGTTGGATGGTGGCTTTCCTCCTTCGAGGTATACAAAGTCTGAAGACAATGAACAGAATCTCGCCAGGTAAGAGTAGTCTCAACCTGACCTATCAGTTCCAATGCTAAATACATGAAGTTAAACAGGATGTCCTTGGTATGACACTAAACTACCCGTCCTCAACATGACATTAAACTGTTCTCGTCCTGGGCATGACAATAAACTACCCTAGTCCTTGGTACGACTTCAAACTGTCCCTGTCCTCAGCATGACGATAAACTGCTGCTGCTGGATGACGGTTTTCCTCCTTCAGAGTGCATAGCGAGGTCCGAAGGCGAGAAGCATGGCTACCACAGGCAAGTAACCCTAATCATCCTTCCCTCAGATCCAAACTGATATTCACTAGGGTCTCAACGGTGCCAGTTAGAATCTCATTTGGTCTTTCTCCTTCCTTAAATGATGACCTTCCGTCGACGAGGTTCGAAGGCGAGAAGCATAGCTACCACAGGCAAGTAACTACCCATCGTCCCTCTTGACAATTCACTGCTAACATTCAAATCCAGTGCCTCGAAACGCCCCAGCCGAATCAGCAATATTTCTTGTCGTCTTCATGCCCTCGTCAATAAGACTGTTGGCACAACAAAAATAAACTTTGGTAGGTTTGCCCTGTTCTCTCATTCATTATATCCTTCGGGGTGTCTTGTTTGGCCTCTATTTCGCTTGACCGTTGGATCGAAGCGGGCCCATCTCGACGGAGATGGTGGAAGGGTTCGATTCCCTTACTATGGCTTAGAGGTTCCTCCCATACCAGGTAGGCAATGGGGAAGATGTCAGATGCCTTTGGCCGGCGGGAGTTTCTTACATTGCACATTGTTTGTCCTTCCACACCTACTCAGTAGTCGTACTGACAAACCAAAATACCACTTTAGGAACAACGGGAACGGAAACCGACCGAATGACTGTAGACGCCTTTCGTACGAAATATACTCAGCTCTTAGCTTTTTCTTTTCTAGTAGGTTTGCCCTGTTCTCTCATTCATTATAACCTTCGGGATATCTTGGATGGCATCCTCTCTCTGTAATCACCCTTCTTGACGGAGAAGGGGAACGGTTGCATTCCGTTGCGGAGTTCGGGGTGATCCTCAAACCAGGAAGACGTCAGATGCCAAAGGCCGGCGGGAGTTTTATGACATTGCACATTGTTTTTTTCTTCCACAATCTACTCAGTAGTCGTACTGACAAACCAAAAAACCACTTTAGGCACAACGCGACTCCCTTTCGTCCCTCGATTGGAGATGGGTTCCCCACGTCGAGGTATTGCTGTTTTGGAATGCGAGGAGCGTGGTTGTAAAAGGTGAGATGGCTCTTCCAATCCTCTTTGTCCAAAGCTGACTTCTTCTAAAGTAGGGTTTTACATTGCATGTTGTTGGGTTGTCCAGGGCTGTGCAGAGTGTACTTCACACGTAGGTAGTTTAGTTGCAGAGAAATAAAATTGCTTAATCGATTCAGTGAAGTTTTGTAATGAAAATGAAAACACAGATATACCATAACCCTACTAGCTAGAAGAGAGTTGATCCTCGCTTAGGTATTTATTAGAGTAACCTTGAATCCTCACTGAGTGACTAATCTCAAGTGATAACTATTTGTTGTTAGCCCTCCTTAAGAAGGCTCGTATAACTAACTGTGTATAACATATTTAATTTTCCTATTGTTATTATCTTGTAGTCAGCTGATCTGCAACCAACTGGGTAGATAGTAAGAACCGAACTAGAAAATTCCCGTCAATTTTCAAAGGACTTTGGTAAGGCTCTGCTGCAACTTGGTCAAGGCCAATCATATTACAGTATAGGAGTGATTAAGAACTCCCGTGCTCCCCAAACGCCACGGAACTTTCTCGCAAGGCGTACCATTCAAAGCCATTGACGACAAAAGTCAAAATAAACCTTACCTCAACTTACCTCGGCACTGGTGTTCCAAAACAGGGCTCCCTCGCTCTTGATCTTCCTTTTAAAAAAAATCTAAAATTCAATGTTTTAAGACTTAAATGAATTTTTGAATTCTGTCATCATAGCATTCATTATCTCAACTGCCTAGATTTATCGCTAGGTGTTTGTTTGTTTGTCGTACCCTATCTTGTAAACGTACAGTACATAGCCAGCCGTCTACATTCATTTCATTTTCCCTACCAATTGGGCGCCATCATTTATGCTATCTCCGTACTGAGTGAAGAACGCCATCGCTGTGACATTTATTAAGATCCTAGGTTGTGTCATGTCTCCCGTAACCATGCCATTCCTTGTCATAGATCCGGTATGTATGGGTTTGTCGGCCCTGTGCCCTATAACTGCCCCTTATTGCACAGTATCTTACTGTGAGCTCCGCTGTTGGGAGCGGCGAGTATTGATTGGGCCTTCCCTTCTTCTTCTCTTCATCTCTTCATCTCTTCATCATCTTCATCATCTTCATCATCTCCATCATCTCCTCTTTTGATGGAATACTGTCATAAAGTTCGTCGTTTAAATGGATGAAGTGGTTATCATTCGATTACCGGCTTGTTTTTGCCTCCGACAACTGTCCAGCCTATGTGTCGCAATGCGTCTTTATCGGTTGCTCGAATGATAGTGCAGGCGGGTAGCATGGGATTGTTGGGGTCCACGTGCGAGGCATCCTTTGCTGCTTGTTCAATGGCATCCATTTCTTCCTTACAGGCCTGCGTATCAATGGGACATACCACGATAGGTTGCCGTATTGTTATGTCTTTTGCTCCTGACATGTGGGCCTATATTTCGTTAATATATTGCCTAGGTGAGAAATTCTGGGAAACTTGCCTTGATGATTAGGAAGAATTCTATTTTATATAGAGTACCTGTCGTGGTAAAAGAGCTTAATTCGTACATGGGAAAGCCACTTTTCCCTCGCCGAACAATGCCCTGCGGATCCCTTGGGTCTTTCGAGGGAAAAACAAGTCCTAGATTGGTGAAGTACCCAGCTTCTGGCATCTTAACTGATACCTGCTGAGTATGCCTCGCTATCCGATTGATTTTCTTCGTCGGCTCATCTCCTTCGGGGTTATAAGTGATTTCCTCTTCTATCCCGATTGTGATATCCCTAATTGTCACTTTTGAGGCCTTCTTCATCCAATTCGGATTCGGTGACAGCTTTATGTAAACGCTCACTGGGTCCAATGGGCCGTATGACCATCGCGGTAGTGAAATCCCTAACGTCACTAGGTGGTCTGTTGTCCCCTCTGCAGCCTCCGGCCGATTATACATTCCAAATGTCGATAATGTATCATATCTCTGTATAGGAACTGGAAAGGCAAATTTCTCCTGATGCTGGCCCTGCTGTATTGTGACAACCAGCTCATAAAACGTCTCTGCGGTCCGACTAGGAAGCTGTAACGACGCCGGCGGTATCCGTCTATTGGTCTCTTCTCCTCCCCTCCCAAATGGTATGAACAGCACGAATGGTAGGTCCATCAATACCACCTTCTCCGAGTCCCTGCCCGCTGGACATCGAAATAACAGTAGTTCTTTGCCTACAACATCAGTCGTTTCCCGCCTCGGTGTCCCTAAATGTTTCTTCGCTATCGATTCTGCAGATGGATGTATCGTTTCTCGACGCTGTAAACATATTCGCACCAAGGATATGGCAATGGGCGCAGTGTAACCATCTTTGGGTCGAATCTCCACTTTGCCCTCCATGCGAGGCTATATCCAACGCCACGAGCGAAAGTCAGCAAAGAGCACACCATAAGCCGCAACTTTTCTTAAACCATTCGAAGACTTTCTTACCAGAGTCGCTGATATACCTGGATACCCCACTAGAAAATTGCTGTTTGGCGGCCCCGAGACTCTGACGAAAGCAGCCATTTTGCCTCGGGTTCACTCTGATATTTGGCGCAAGGGCGCTGGGCGCCGAGGCGATGTTTTGGTGTCGACAGACAACTATGGGCGGTATCTGCCTATTACCTGGGTATCATATGGTGCTATCGTCGCTGATGTGGGAGCCGTAGGTGGTGTTAGTCGGCGTTGTCGTCGTCACCGTTGTGATATGCAACAGCAGCTGTAAGCAAGGCTCAGCTACCTTGTTCTTCCTTGTTTGTATCGCCGGACCCGTATAATAATGTATCGCGTGAGTCGGTAGATTGGCAGACGGTTGTCCTCGAGGTGGGATCTGTGTCGGATGCTACGGGATCGTGTTCGGATCTAGTTATGAAGGTGTGTAATGCTGGGGCAAGTCTTGTATGCACAGCGCATAGTAACAACAAAGAAGACCTTGGTCAGAGATAGAGTTGTCGCTTAGAACATCATCATTTGGGGGGCTCGACTCTTGGCGAGGCCGCAAGCTGAGCGGGGCAGTTGACCAGGGGGGCTTGATGCTTTTTACTTTCCTAAGAGGCTGTCACTCAGCCCTACGGACAAAACACCAAGACCACACGACAATAATGCTGGGGACAGCTCGCGCCTCTTCTCAACATGTCCGTTACTCTGCATACGAACCTCGGTGATATCAAGATCGAAGTCTTCTGTGAAAGCGTACCAAAGACCGCAGAGGTAAACCACCTGTCACTCTATTTATACCCTATCTCGGCGCTGACAGCCCCCAAGAACTTTCTTGCCCTTTGCGCGTCGGGCTATTACAATGGCTCCCTCTTCCACCGCCTCATCCCTTCCTTCATAATTCAAACCGGTGCACCACCTTCGAATCCAAAAGGCGGCGAATCAATATGGCACGAGCCCTTCGAAGACGAGATTAGACCGGCACTTCGTCACAATGCCCGCGGAATTGTTAGCATGGCGAACAAAGGTCCAGCAACGAACAATAGTCAATTCTTCATCTGTTTCGCGTCTGCGCCGCATCTCGATGGGCAAAATACGGTGTTTGGACATATTCTAGGGGATGATAGTTTGGACACGTTGAAAAAGATGGAGGCAGTGCAGGTTGACAAGAAAAATCGGCCCAAAGAGCAGATTCTGATCGAGAAGGTTACGATGCACGCCAATCCACTCGCTGATGATTGAAAATCTAGTAAATACGCTGTTGCGAACGGGTATTCATGATTTGGATCACCCAAAAATATCACTTTGACTACGGTCAACCCATGAAAGGGGAAGAACTACTCTGTCGAGGACTTAGTCAGGCATTGATAGAGAGAAAGGGGTTGTTGGACAGTATGGGACTGACAGGAGAGTGATAAACCTCTAAAGGTGGTCTCTGAGGGATCGCACAGTCTGCGAAAAAGAATTAGGTGGTTAATATAATCAAATTCCAAGACTGCTGTGGTGCAGGTATCGGCCAAACCACAACGCTTGAAAACAGCATTCGCTCAATGTACCCTTACGCCATATGTACAAGTGCTTTCCAGCTCTGCACAGCCCAATATTACCACCCTAGAACGCCCCGGCAAATGCAAACAGCTATACTGAGCATTGTACAGTACTTCATAATTCCATGGCTCTGCCTTGGCTCAAACAGGAATTATCCAACAATGAATAGAAAGATTCTATCGGATGGGGGGCGCGTGGTGGCCCATGCCTAGGCCAATAAGTTCAAAGATTATGGGGTTAATCTCAACTGCCAACCAAGCGATGCCTTTATGAAATTAGTGTTTTCATTTCAAATGTCAAAAATCAACATACCAGTGTAGACAACAAGTTTGGTTACAACCTCGACATCATATCTCACTCGGGGCTTCTCAAGCCTGGAGAACATCTCCTTTTCCTCTAGCTCGACCTGTTGTCCAACGACCATGTCATCTTCATCTTGGTTACCGTCCATTGAGTCTAGTGGCGGTGTCGCGGGTGTAACCAATACATGTCCTTGACCCATCATCTGTTCATATGAACCGACTCTTGATTGTCCTGGGGTTGGCAAGTTGCCGTTCCCAATTCCTATTCCAAGCGACCCCGAGATTCCAGATGCTTGAGAAATCTCGCCGTCTTTCTCAGAGAAAAAATCTTTGTGCAAACTTCTGGCAGGACTTGGAGAACGACGAAAACCAGATTCATAATCGGACGAACTCGTCAAGCTATCCCTACGCCGCTTTTCTCTGTATGCAAGAGTTTCATATGCGTCAGCAGCAGATTGTGGTCCTACAGAGACAGAACGTAAGCGCCTTGGATGTCGTATGGAGGTGAGAAGACTTGGTAGGTCTGAGACGGATGGCATGACATTGTCAACCTTTAGACGTGCTGGAATCTTCTGATACTCAGATGCAGGCATGAAGAATTTGCGAGGCAAGATGAATCCCGACTTCTCAATGGCCCGGAAAAGATGGGGTAGAAGCTTGAGCAGTGTAGGCTTCATCACTTCTCGCCATAAGAAGATCACCAAAACACCAACTAGGACTCGAAGGATTACTGTAGTCCATCCCATATGCTCAAGGTCGAAAGGTACAGTTGCTGGGACTGGGACGTCCCAAGCCCATTGACCTGTAGCATAATGCCAACCACCGAGC
Source organism: Pezicula radicicola (assembly GCA_003008705.1). Classification (NCBI taxonomy): domain Eukaryota; kingdom Fungi; phylum Ascomycota; class Leotiomycetes; order Helotiales; family Dermateaceae; genus Pezicula; species Pezicula radicicola. The sequence continues at coordinate 40,534 of PDUO01000064.1, read as the reverse complement.
TCAATACCGATCATGACGCCTGCAAACGCAACACTGTCATCAAAGCATGGGCAATCATCAGCCGGTTCGGGATGGATCCGGATAAGGGCAATAATTATGACAGCTACGGTTGCTGGAGCCATCCAACTACTGCTATGGAGATACTTGTCTATGTCGGAGCCATAAACGCACTCAATGACAGATATGGCCGCGCCTAGAAGGCTCCCCACAATAACATCAAAGAAGCCATGCATTCCGCAGTACAATCGACCAAGAATGATCGAAAAAGCATAGCAGTAACTAGCAACCTCAAGAATTAACTTTGTTCTAGGTAGAAGCTGACACTCTGGCGAATGTATTGTGAAGAGGGTGTATACAGCCACAGATACAGCATTTGCTGAATGGGTGGAAGGGAAGCCATATTCAAGGGCAGCTGAGCCAGACATTGTAATCCGGTGGAGCGGTGGCGACAATGGACGGGGTAATGACAGCATATCCTTTATAAAGCCAGTAAAGAAAACTCCAGAAGCAAGAATATGAACCATTCTAAATTCCGTCAGCTTCTTGTTCAGCAAGCCATATTGCGAAAGATTATTACCCTCTCCCAAGGGACGTATGCCCACACCAGAACAATATTGGAAGCACGACCATGAAAAACGTATGTGTACCAAGGTTCGCAGTAATTGCAAAATAGGAGTCGAGGGCTGGCGATCTCATCTTATCCTGCATCCACGCAAGGTATGGTGTTTCCCATCTTATCAGGGGTAAAAGCTTCTGTCGTAGATTGTATCGCCATGGTGGAAGTTTGCGTTTGTCTATGGGACAGGAATGTTAGTTTCGTGTAATTGACTTGGATGTCGAAGGATGATGTGTCCGGAACGTGCAGATCAGAGAAGTGTAGCGCATAGCATCCTTCGACGGCAATTCGACGAGTACAACTATGTGATTGATTGTTGGACTGAGGAGTCCAATGTCTGTCTACTCACAATGATCTAAACTTCTTAACCCCGCGTCCGGATTGTCTGCTGGCTTGGTAATCGATATGGAAGGAGGGGCAACGGGGGATTTCTCCAGCTCTGCGCCAGAGCCATTTGCGGTGGGACACATGGATGCATTCGTTGTAGGCGCATCTATATAAGCAATGCAGATGCGCGCGTGCGGTAGTACGGGACAGGAATGGAGAAAGACAGGAGATACCAAAGGAGCGACAGGTTGATTAGGTATCTAGGTAGAATCTCAAGTCAAAACGCAAACTGGGCAATCCTGATGAAGTTCGTGTGGACGACAGACTAGCTCACCGCAGCCTCGGCCGGCGTTCGCGTCCAAGCAACCGCCAACCATGTCGAGCGCAAACCTATGAAGCCTGAAACAAGGGAAGCCAAAAGGTGGCTGGTTGCTCCACCAACTACGGCACTCTTTCTAATTAGGGAAGTGTAAACACCCTCTGATGCTTCTCTACCTATCTCCATCATTTACATCTCACTTTACTACCAGAAAAGTTGTTGAGAGAACGATCGCATAATATCGTGCATCATTACCATTATCTGCACCCCTTTCCCAATCCTTGATAAATAATCCTTTCACACTAGGCGACCTCGTTGTTTCGAGCGCATTCCGCCCAATATGTCAAGCATGCAGCAAAACTACCACCATCAAAGCCGGCACTCAGATATGTCAGAAAAATACGACGCTCCCAAGAGAAGGAATACACGCCGCGATCAAAGTCAGAGATCCAGCGACGGCACTGTCAGCACAATGATGAGCACCACTTCTACCGGTCGTGAGAGCTCCTCTACACATGTTACCGTCCCTGCTGGGCCTTCGTACTCGAAAAAGATTGTGGTGGTTGGCGATGGAGGATGTGGAAAGACATGTCTTCTGATCAGCTACAGTCAAGGCTACTTCCCAGAGGTAGGGACTTGTACAGAAGACAGAGAAAGTAAACAAAGCTGACTTGTGACCAGAAATATGTCCCAACAGTTTTCGAAAACTACATCACCTATCCTACACACCCAGCAACCGGCAAGACTGTCGAGTTAGCTCTTTGGGATACCGCTGGCCAGGAAGAATATGACCGCCTTCGACCACTTTCATACCCCGAGACCGACCTTCTTTTTGTCTGCTTCGCCATTGATTGCCCTAATTCGCTTGAGAACGTTATGGATAAGGTAGGAATGAATTACTTGCAATCATACGGGATATTTGAGCTGACAATTACATAGTGGTACCCTGAAGTGCTCCATTTCTGCCCTTACACACCACTGGTCCTTGTGGGCCTCAAATCCGACCTCAGAACAAAGCGAACCTGCATCGACCTTTTGAAAACCCAGGGACTCACACCTGTTACCCAGGAACAAGGAATGGCAGTAGCCCAGAAGATGAACGCACGCTACATGGAGTGCAGTAGTAAAGAGATGACCGGTGTAGAGGAGATTTTCGCTTCAGCTATCAACACCGTCGTTGCCAACGACCGGAGTAATCAAGTACCAGAATCCAGATCAGGCGGGGGAGGCCAATCTAGACAATCGGGACCAATGCGAAAGAAGAAGCGAAGCTGCAAATTCCTGTAACGACCTTTTACAAACCCACGACCTGCTACGAATATCGACATGACCTACGACTTGCATAACACGGAGTGCTAGCTAAAAAGGTGTCCCAAAATAGCCTGGGACCGATCTGCGAATAGAGCAGATTTAGCTTTGGCATGATGGCATGCTTCTCTGTACGCCTCCTTTCTCTCACACCACGAAACTGGTTTTCTGTTTTGGTTTCCGGACTTCTTGTAATGGCAATAGGGTCTTCGGTTGTTCGGTGTACTGTACTCTTCGAGATTTTCCTTTGTATCATGACTGCTTGGTAGAGAAATGGACTCAAATTCAAAGCATAATCTTCCTCGACGCTCCTGTGTGTCCCTGGTATCATATCATATCCCAACGCCGTAATCCGGTTCCATCAATTGTCGTGATCATCGTCTCGTCTGTTCTTCGCCCTCCATCTCAGTCTCGTCCCGGCTATCTCCCTCCTCACCCTCACCCTCTCCCTTCCCCTCTTGTTGTCCCTCCGCAGCATCCGGATCCTTGGCCATCACATTCTCGAACTGACTCCATAGTGCCTCGACCGAACTGAATTCATTGCCAACCTATGCCCCACCTCGTCAGCAAAGAAAAGTAATCACCTCTCCTTCCTCGAACTTTCGACATCAATCACTCACATCAATTACGCCCTCCAAGCTACGATTCAGCTTATTGATATTCGCTAATACATGCCCGAAACTCTTTGAACTTTATCAGCTTTGTCCTTCAGGAGAAACGAAAGAGAAAAAAGGGAGCGAAGAGCTGGGGGTGAAGAGCTCACGACATCGATCTCTCGCAATAGTATTTCGCGTTGTTGCTCGAAGTATGATTGACCGTTCCCGCCTGTTGTTCCTGTGCCGGATGTAGAAGTGGCTGCTGGTGGTCGGTTTGTACTTGAGGACATTTTTTAAGAGAGAAGGAGGATTCTTCGGGGGAATGGAAGAGGTGTTCTTATTATGGGTGGGTGCTAGGTGGAATGGGAGACGCGTTTTTTTGACTCATTGAGTGGGGAGACAGACGATGGAGGACGCGGACGTGGTGTGTGTGGCTTGCTTCTTTTTGGGGCTGGTGGGGTGTTTACATATGCGCCACAGGTTAGATTAATTGATATTGAGAGTGGAATTTACTTTGTGTTTTTATTTTTATTTCTCGCTTTTCATCTGTTAATGTTCCTGCAAAGTCCTTGCTTCCAGCTGTTCAATTGTGTACGTGTTTTAATTGTCATGATTGCGATGGGCAAGTGCTTGTGGCTATTGAAATTTGGTAGCAATGGATAGCCCTGAAGCCTACAACCGAAGGCCCGAAGCTCGAAGCTCGTAGGTGTCAACATTTTGTGCGAAATATTATTTTCACTCTTGAAGCAATATTTCCTCTACTAACCAGTATAGAAGGATGGACTTTAGCTAATATCCTAGTTTGGCCTCTACTCACCAACTAACTGTAAGATGTCCTTGACATCCAGAAGAAGAGATTCGCTAATGTAATAAAAGTGCTCGTCTCCGAATACTCCTCTCTTCGCTGCCCCAAGTTCAATATCAAGATTTCCGTCTTCTTTGTAGCATTCTTGGTGGGGAAGCTGCCATGTGACGGGAAGAAATCAGCCAGAAGTTGTTGTGTGTAATGGTAGGAGATGTTTCGAAACTATGGCATTTCAGAACCTGGAAATCGAATTGCCTCAGTTGAAGTCCTGAACTGGAACGGCTCAGAAAGACATTACCCGCAGGCGGTCTTTTGGGTTTTCCTGGCCATAAAGCTCTGAATTTAGGGTTAAGATTGAATTGATGTGCAGTACAATAATAACACGGAGGCCAAGGAGAGCTAACCTGCAAGTATATCTTCTTGACATTAATATTTCATGGCCCTACTTCGATACCACCTCAGAATCAACTGCATTACGTTTCGATCTTCTCAATTTATAACTCCATGTATTTTGTCCTCAAAGTAGGTAAAGAGCAATATATTGACCAAATCAGAAGATCGTTTAAAGTCTCAGAGGCCTCATGATAGCAAACTACCGATTACGGATTTACGTTGTCACAAGCTTCAAAGGCCATACTTTAAATCGTTCGAACCCTAAGTTTTGGAATAACGCTGCTTTTCAACAGAACTTCTGCTACAAAATTGGCTTTGATATTCAGGCAGATGAAGATACGCTTTTATATTGGCTTGACAGGTAATAATAGGGTTATTAAGCGAGCGTAGCGAACCGGCCCCCTACACAATGACGGACCATCTTCAGTAATGGAGCTTCAGGCTTATGAAGTCAAGCATTGGACAGATTCAGATACCTAAGGTTGAAGTTCTTGCATCATTTACTTCCTTGATTGCACAGAATATGGGGAGACTTGATGACGAGATGTGGAATAACAGCAGCGCCGCATGCGCGAGGATAGAAGAGAGATTTTATGGATCACATATTAGAGTGTTCAAAGACGGGATGGCATTCAGTATTATGGAAGTCGAGAGTCTGGAAATGCTTGTATGTTAAATTTATTGGGCCCACAGGGCTTGGATGAGGATGACAAGTCAGAATATCACGGGAAGCAGAAACACAATTTGGCTTTGTCTTCTAAACCTTCTATTCATGAGTAGTAGTTGTAGTGCCTTAAGAGATACCACTTTGTAAATTGAAGATGACCTCGTTGGTGACCTGTCATCTAACACTCCTTACAACAATGACTTTTTCAGAACTCTCACAGCCCATAATCTACCACGGTCTCTCTCTTCCACTATACTCAAAAAATTTCCCACTATCAGCCTCCCCAACACCTCTAATGGCCTTTAACATGCTCCCTATACTAAACTCCTTCTCCAAAACAGCACCCTCACCACCCATCCTCGTCTTAACCCACCCAGGATCCATACAAATAACTACAACACCCTTCTCCTTAAACTCCATGCTTTGATGAACGGTAAGCATATTCAAAGCAGCCTTACTAATGCTATAAGTAGTACACTTAGCCGCATTAATCTCCTTAACAAACGCCACCGAACCAAGTCCAGAAGTCATATTCATAACCACACTTCCCTTTCCCAAAAGACCAGCAACATCCAAAAACTCCACCGTCTTAGCAGGTCCAAGAACATTAATCCGAATATGATCTTGTAATCCTTGTTCACTAATACTCGTTGAACGTTCATGCGGAACACTATTTATACCAGCATTATTCAACAAGAAATCAATCTTGTTGCCATTCTCTACTAAGAGATTGCTGAGTTGTTTGGCAAATGCTTGGATTGATGATATGGATCCGGTGTCACATTCAAGGATGTGAATGTTTTTGTTGTGGGCTTTTAAGGCGTTGAATTCGCTGAGGTCTGAGGTGAGTGTTCGGGTTGTTCCAATTATGGTGTTGGAGGTGTCTGTAGAGATTTGGGTTGCGAATTCGAGGCCGAGACCACGGTTTGCTCCTGTGATTACATAAACAGGCATTATGGAGAGGATATAGTTCTGATGGTGAGATTGGAACCGTTGTACTGGTGAGTCTTCTCCTAGTATACTTATGTAGACAGATGGGATAAAATTTTGATGTGGATGAGGATCCCACTTTTGAGTATCCTGTACTGTAATACACTCGCCTAGGATGAAAACGATACAAAAGTCTAACGCCAGAGTTTGCTCTTGAATTGAAGGCGTCATCGAATATTCTAGTCCTTGGTTTGCTATCGACTGTGTTCTCCGCATTGTCCTACTAAGTTCTTATTGCATGTCAAAATGACTTTTATCCGGAGGGGTAACATCACCTGTACCTAGATAAGAAAATGTACTGCTCGGAGAACTACTAGTATTGTATCAGTACTAATCGGCTATAAGTATACCTTAAGCAACACAATTACATTCTACTAAGTATAAGTCTTCGGTTAGTTGCTGACATCTCTTCGGTGATTAAGTGATCGGTTATTAATGTTACTACCCGTGATGATTATACAGTACTGGTTAAGTTTTAACGCAGTTGGGTACTGGAATGCGTCTTGAAATGAAAGACCTTCATGCTCTGGGCATAATGCCTGTAAGCTAGCTACTGGGATGCTCTTATTTAGACTTGACGCAATTTCTTGTGTACGCATAATAAAGCTTTGCAAACAACTATTCCCGGTAAGACATTGCCAATTCAAAATCTATAGCGAACCTTATTAATGAAGTCCAAGGCTTAATCTTCTGTTACTTTAGCTGAGTCAAGTAATACACTACACAGTGGCTAGCGAAACGAGAGGTATATTGTAGCCTACTATTCATAAAACTGACTAATGAGCCAGGTTTATAACTACATCCTCTACTTCATCGAGCATCTTCTCCATCTAACATGTAGCAGAATCAACATTCAAAAAGGACTACAATATCGCGTCGTGATCAATTTGTCAACGACATCCTTAATGAAAACATTACTATGCTCCTAGAATTACATTTTATATTTTGAAGATTATGGTTATTTATGGAGTTGAGCTCTGATAGCTTCTACATAAGCTGTGTCCTTGGTTTATACAAACAACCACAGCTCTACCACACAAAACATTTCTTCGCGGACAAGATTTCGGAATATAAACTGAAAGTGTTATTATCGTCGAAGATTAGCCTTGGAAGATGTCTGACTACAACATAAAGTAATTAGAAATACCGAACGTGTAAGTTATTTAACTCATACTTCATAGAAAATCCTTCAATTACCACGCCGGTCGACTAACCTCCGCTTTAGAGATTGGCCAATTATAAGAGTAAAAAGGGTGATGAAATGACAGTCAGAAACCAATAAAGACATCTGGGGTGATTGTTAAGTCTTCTTTAAGTTTAAATTGGCAGTCGGGAAGGCAAAGGGGGGACTAGCGCGCACTAAGCGAGAATTGCCAAGCCTTCACTCAAGAACCCTTTTCTACGATCACCTTTTACATACGGGCAAGGCTGAATGAAAACAAAGGACAAGGCTCGCAAATAGAGGGTTTCACCATATATTTTTGATATGTAGAAATGGGGTCCTACCAGTTAAAGGGCATACCCTACAGGGTAGAAGGGCAGAATTGCACGTGCTTAGACAGCTCTCTGCTTTAGCGAAGGTGCCCAGGCTATTGCTTTGCACACCGCTTTGGCAGAGGTACGCTAACATGTCCTGCAAAAGTCCCTGTAGCATAATTTTGCTGGGCCGAAAAAAGGCGGTGTGCAAAACATTAGCCACTGGACCACCGCTTAACGCGTCTCGAAGGCAAACACAGGAAGTTTATTGGTTAGAACTGCTTCGTTTGATTGATAACTTAATGCACGTCCCTCTGGTCCGAGTGTCGGCTTATATACAAGGGAAGGAATACAAGAAGAAGTGGAGTGTTGTATAAACATTAAAAGTTGTGCATAGCTTAAACCTAAAGAGTGTTCTGGGGAAGATAATGAGAATAATAATGTGCTGAAACCCCCTAACAAACGCAGTCCGCAAAACAACAACAATATGGCAGGACTCAGCAACAAGGACAGACGCCTGGTATGGATCGATTGTGAGGTAAGCCCAAAGAATCCTACCACTCAGTATGCTTCCTCAAACTTACTGACCCCACAGATGACAGGTCTCGACGTAGACAACGACGTAATTATCGAGATTTTCTGCATCATAACAAATGGCGACCTCGAGGTGTTGGACGAGGAAGGATGGGGTGCTGTGATCCACCAAACGAAGGAGACAATGGATAAGATGGTATGACCTTTTGGGACTATTGGGCGACGCAGAACTGAGAAGCGACAGGATTCCTGGTGCACTTTCACCCATGGCCACAGCGGATTGACAGCTGCGGTGCTAGCATCTACGACGACACCCGAGCAAGCATCGACCGACCTTCTCGAGTATATCAAGAAATGGGTTCCACGAGTAAGGAGTGCCATACTAGCAGGAAACTCAGTGCATGCAGACAAAGGTAAGATCGATCAATCTTACGTCACCTCGACTATCTCCTTCTCAACTCACAGCTGACGTTCTGTCCATAAACAGCATTCTTACGCATAGAACCATACAAGAAAGTAATAGATTACCTGCATTACCGAATCCTCGACGTCAGCACGATCAAGGAGGCTGCGAAGATGTGGTCTGCACCTGAGGTTGTGAATAATGTCCCAAGGAAGAAGGAATTGCATCAGGCGAAGGAGGATATTCTCGAGAGTATTGCGGAAGCAAGATATTACAAGCAGACGCTTTTCCAGAAGTAGGGAAGTTAAAGGGGAAATAATGGCGAGAATTGAGGCCTTACTCTCTCTGTAATGGAGGGCTTTGGAGCTATTGATTGGTGACTTGCTGGCGGGAAATGATTGGACGACAGGTCTGATCGTGAGAAAGTGGCGAGCTGCAGACGAACCCCTCCGAGCCCTCGTGGTGGAAGAAGATAAAGCGGCACTCACAATAGAAGCTCAGTCTATCGAAGGTTAGGTTTGTAGTAGATTCCCTTGAGTACAACATGATACCGCAGTGGTAGAAGTTTAACTTGGCTATGAAGTGGTAGAATCACTACTTATTTCGACTATTAAAAGCACAGTTGTGAATTTCAAAAATGATGCTAGGCACAAAATTGCATGAGTTCTCGAGGACTGCTGCTTTACCACCTCTGAAGGACCCCGCCGTCATCAGAACGTGCACAACTGGCACAAGATTGTTGATCACCGCTTCTTCAACTTCCCCCACCTCATCCAGACTCTCAATTTTTCAAATATAAACTTGAAATTCTGAGCTTGACATACAACACAGCAATCATGAGTGTCAAAACTGTTTCTCTTACTCCCTTCACCGACCAGAAGCCCGGAACGTAAGTTCTTGCCACTTTCTTCCCCGCATCAGCCCAGCTCATCCACCTGCAACTAACAACTCTCACATCACAGTTCTGGCTTGCGGAAGAAGGTTGTAGTTTTTCAAAAGGAACATTACAGCGAATCCTTTGTTACTAGCATCCTGCTCTCAATCCCAGAAGGTGTCGAAGGCAGCTTCTTGGTCATTGGTGGTGATGGACGATACTGGAACCCCGAAGTTATACAGCTGATTGCGAAGATTGGAGCTGCTTACGGCGTCAAGAAGCTTCTGATCGGTCAGAATGGTATCATGAGCACACCTGCAGCTAGTCATCTCATTAGAAAGCGTAAAGCTACTGGTGGCATACTCTTGACTGCCAGTCACAATGCTGGAGGTAGCTTCCCAACTGATCATGTAAATTGAGGTCTGAGCTAATCCTTGACTGCCAGGACCCAAGAATGATTTCGGGATCAAGTACAACCTTGCCAACGGTGGCCCAGCTCCCGAATCTGTCACAAACAAGATCTTCGAGGCCTCCAAGAAGCTCACAACATACAAGATCGCCGATATTCCAGAGGTTGACATTACTACGATTGGAACCAAGAAATATGGCGATTTGGAAGTAGAGATCGTTGATTCAACCTCAGATTACGTTGAGATGTTGAAGGATATCTTTGATTTCCCTCTAATCAAGACGTTTTTCCAGAAGAACAAGGACTTCAAGGTCCTTTTCGATGCGCTCTCTGGTGTTACAGGTCCGTACGGAAAAGCAATCTTTGAGCAAGAGCTCGGCCTTCCAAGCTCCAGCACACAGAACTGCATTCCTTCACCCGATTTCAACGGCGGTCACCCAGATCCCAACCTTACCTACGCTCACTCTCTCGTCGAAGCTGTTGACAAAGGGAATATCCACTTTGGAGCTGCCAGTGATGGTGATGGAGACCGTAACATGATTTACGGTGCCAATTCCTTCGTGTCTCCTGGAGACAGTTTGGCAATCATTGCTCACCACGCAAATCTTATTCCATACTTCAAGAAGCAAGGAGTTTACGGTCTTGCCCGTAGTATGCCAACATCTGGTGCTGTTGACCTCGTTGCCAAGGCACAAGGTTTGAATTGCTACGAAGTCCCAACTGGCTGGAAGTTCTTCTGCGCGCTTTTCGATGCCAACAAGCTGTCTATCTGCGGAGAAGAATCTTTCGGTACAGGCAGTAATCACATCCGTGAAAAGGATGGACTCTGGGCTGTTGTCGCATGGTTGAACATCATTGCTGGTATCGGTGAAGCCCACCCAGACGTTACACCTAGCATCGCCAAGATCCAACACGATTTCTGGACTACGTATGGACGTACTTTCTTCACGAGATACGACTACGAGAATGTTGACAGTGATGGAGCTGCAAGCGTCGTCAAGGACTTGACTGCTAAGATTGCGGATTCATCTTTCGTTGGTTCTAAGATTGGTGGTAAGTTCGCCTCTCCCTCCGAAATAACCCATATATTAATGATGCTGGGATAGACCGCACAGTTGCCGAAGCTGGTGATTTCTCCTACACTGATCTTGACGGTAGCGTTTCTCCAAACCAGGGACTCTACGTTAAGTTTTCTGACGGATCCCGCATCGTCGTTCGTCTTTCTGGTACCGGCTCGTCAGGCGCAACAATCCGTCTGTACATCGAGAAGCACACCTCGGACGCTAAGACATACGGCCTCGATGCCCAAGACTTCTTGAAGCCTGATATTGAGCTCGCCACCGAGTTGTTGGGCTTCCAGAAGCATATTGGACGAACTGAGCCTGATGTTAAGACATAAGTGCTCTATAGGAATGATATGATGATTGGAATGAAAATGGTTTGGTAGTACTCATAGCATGCGTGGTTATTAAGAATGATAGATATTTCCTCCGTGATTTTGAAAGATAATGTTTCCAAATCTCTTGAACTCGAAGTAATTGTGAAGAGCTCCTTTTTATTACTCGCTTATCACAACTCAAAACGACTACTCACAAGACCATGACAAAGACCAGGAGGATCAAGGGAGAATAACGAGTAACTCAAGAACATACTTCCAGACCGACCAAGTGCCGTTTGTTCATACATTCACAGACTTTTAAAAATATCCCACTTGGGAAGGACACTCCTATCAAGTGTTCCACAAGCGAAAACCTCGCTTCGTAATCCACACACAAAAAGAAAAAATCTCTCATTAATGAAGTTATTCACAGCGAATCCCCATTTCTTCGCTCCTACAGTAGTTCCCCTCAGCAATTCAAAATTCAAAAAGCAAAAGAAAAATGAAGACAAAAAAGTTAATTTGACCGATGCAGGGATCGAACCTGCGCTATATATTTGAATTAGATTATTGTTGTGATGTGAAGAGAAGAGAGGAACTTACACCAACTGCGTTAGAGACATCATATTGTAGGATACTTGTAAAGCAGATGTGATAACCACTACACCAATCGGCCTTTTTTGTAATTCTGTTTGTTGAGAGGAAAGGGTTGTTTGGGGTTTTGAGAGGGGTGGATTTGGGGGGTGGGGTGGGGTTAGTTTAAGTGGGGGCCAAGTAGAAAGAAAAGTCTTAATAGCTGCTTTGGATTGGACGACAGGCTCCTGAATCTACGAATTACTTTTCTTGTTTTTGGTTAGGAATTCTAGTTTAGTAGATGGATTTATGGATGGTGTTGGGTTGTTATTCCTTTTTCTTACTTACTTAGGTACCGATTGCCGTTCGTGTAGATAGATAGGTAGGTAGATAGGTTCTGTTAACCTTAAGTTATTCAGAGCCGATATTAATATCTTGGTATTTTTGCTCTGCACGGAATTCGAGGTTACTTTCCTACCAGTACCTCACAAATCTTACTCCTAATCACTGTTCAATATCAAGAGCCCAGATTAATTATTGTGAATTTAAGGCAAAAGCACTAATGCTGCAAACCCTCCAAATACAACACTAACCTCTTCTTGATAATAACCCCAACAACCTTTCCACTCCCCTCCTCAACGACAATCAAATGCCTTAACCCCAGTTTACCAAACATTTCTACTGCATACTCCATCGGCGCCTTGGCACAAATAGTCAAGGGTGTGCGATCTATAAACGTAGCCAGAGGTCCCTGCAGGAGATCTACGCTGTCCGTATCTTTCAGTACTCCCTCTTTTTGTAACGCAAAGTCCAATTCTCCTTCAGCTAGATAGCCATGTAGCATGCCATTACCATCAACGAGCACAAGGCCTGCGTCCATTAGGCCTCGTGCTTTAAGTTGTGACAACTTGGTTGAAAGGAGCAATTTATCAACTGTAAAGGTAGGTCCAACATCTAGAGTGATTTCTTGCATCGTTCGAGCAGGTGGGATTAGCTCTTCCACGAGACTACCTTCATCTCGGACGACAGCCAAAGCATGTTCGGGATCCAAGAACGGATGCCCAAGAACTGTCTGCGCCAAATCATACACCCCTTCGCTACTTAATGCATCGGCAACCCATTTCGCCACCAAGATTGCAATCATGAAGGGCGGGATATAGTCGACCTCTCCCGTAAGCTCAAACATAATTACTGTTAGAGAGACTGTCATTCGAGAGACACCTGCGAGAAAAGCAGCTGCTCCTACCATGGCGAATATTCCGGGAGAGATGTTGGGTACGGCTTGCCCAATGAGACGACCAAATAGAGCGCCAGCATCAAGTGCGGGAATGATGATTCCCGAAGGGACTTTACAGCCAAAGGTTATGATCGTGAGTAGTAGCTTCACGCACGTACCATACATCAGCCAACCATAGTAAGCTCCTCGGTCATCCCTTGCCTCTTGTATACAGACCCAGGAACCTTCTGGATGACGGCAATCCACAAGAAGGTTTTTGATGATTACATCACCAGGCTCGCGAGTTAGAGGGTTGGGATATTGGAGAAGCGCTGTGACAAAGACGACGAGAGACAGCTCAAAAACTGGATGCCCGCTTATGATTGAGTACTTGCGAAATGTCTTCGACCATAAAAAGTTTGCTTTGCAAAAGACCCCACCGAAGAGACCGCCCATAATGCCGAGAAATATGAAGATTAGGTAGTGAATTGGATCATAGCTTATACCATATCGGGTCTCAAATAAAATGAGTTTACCAGTGCCGGTTGGGTTCAAGGCTTTGAGAACTACTGCCGCAGTTAGAGAGCATAAAAACGCTCGCCAAAGGACCTTTCGAGGGAAATATGTGCTAATTTCCTAGGAAACAGTTAGTAAATTCACCTTAGTTTATTTGAAGACGGACCTCATATGAAAACAGTACTCCACCGATTGGAGCTCCGAATGCTACACTTAGACCGGCTGAGCAGGCGACGCTCAACATTTCCCTCATTTTCCTTCCATTCTCGCGGTATTTGGGGAATAGACTGGCCACAAGATATCCAGCGCACGTCGAGATATGCACGAAAGGTCCCTCCTTACCAAGACACATCCCTAGGATTGGTTGTAAGTAAACGAAAGCTAAGTCAAGCTCCTCCCTGCCAAAAATAAGGTTTCAATGTATGTATGTCTGCAACCCAGCCAAACAAAGCCTCCAAAGTCCGCAGAAACAGGAGACTTAAGATATAAACCTACTCACCAGTTGCAACCGCAAAAGTGGCACCAATTGCTTTGACGAAGAGCACCTTGAAATCCAAAAAGTGCGGGATGACAAAGCCAGATAATATAGTCTTGATCTCGGGTATGCCACTGCCAGCGGCCATGAACATCGACTTACCCATCGGGGGGCCTTGCTCTCCTCCAGAATACTCGTCCTCCTTGTCATTTGTGACGGCTGGGAGGTTGGCTTTTGTGGTCATTGTGACGGCGCCAGCGATTATTCCAAAGAGCAAAGCAAAAGCAATGTATATGGCAAAGCTTCCCCAGTAATTACTACTCCACACCTTCCACGATTGGCAATCTTCTCCAACATCTTGGTCGGTCACACCAGGAAACGGGGATTTATTCGTACAGCATACTTCCCTGTCACTGAGCCAAGAGTTTGAGCAATAGCCAGACTTGTAGTCTGCAATTGTTGCTTCGGCAATATCGACAAGGAAGGCGACGACAGCTGTAAAGATTCCTATCAGAGCTGCAGCAACCCAACCCTGACATCTATCCCAGGTTGACCAAACGCGGGCCCTGATTCCCCTCTTAGAATGGATTGTTCTATATCGAAAAGAGTCCTTAATCTTGGAGGAATCAGCAAAGCCCTGTCAGCACTAGGCACAGAGAGAGACAGATGTACCAGGTCATGCAACCAATCAATCGTTGTGTAGTCATTATAGGGTAGCCTCTCTCCAATGGCTGTATCTGCGAGAGCCTGCTCTTCCTTCGAAACGGCGGATGATAGGACAGAAGAGGCCTCATGATTCCGAATCTCATGGGAAATACCGGCAATCTGGCTCCCTCTTCGACAACCAGGAAGTTGAGCCACTGGTGGGTTCAAGAGAGGGCTTCGCTCATTGGAGTCCTTTAGTTGAGGCATGTGGACCGCGAAAGAGGAGAAGCCAGACCTTGAGATGGAATGGAGGAGGACATCTCTCTCGACGGGAGAGATGCCCCATACATACCATTATCTTTGTCTACGTACGCCTTCAATCGCGTTTTGCCATCTGAAATGGCTGACCACTTGGATCTCACCATCTCAAGAGCAAGGTTGTTATGTGAGAGATCTGTAAAGATAAGAGCTGCTGTACCGATAAGAAGCTGCCTCTACAGAAATCAACGAATCGCATCACATGGTGCGTAACATCGCCAAAGCAAGCCCCCAAGCCCTGAAAATGCTGGACGACGTCAGCGGAGGGATTTCCTTAGATGTCTATTTGATGGATACCTTGGACGAGTTACTAACTACTGTACCTACTTCATAGTGCATCTAGTATTTGATGCTGAAAGTATCAGTGACCACATGTGATATAATATACTTTCGTACACATGCAAATCTAACGCGGCGAGGGGTGGAGAAAATTCAAATTCAAATTCTTGTCGTCGACTTGGCTCGGCTAGCAAAGACCGTGCGTGGGTCGGTCCCTGGATTAGCGTATTTCGTAAAGGTATCTTCCATTTCCAGGGTCATGAGCACGAGACAACAACGCAACGTAGACCAGTAGTACCCCACAACTACCTTGAACTTCATTTTTGGAATATCCATGTTCTTCAGCCAATTCCTACCTATCTATTCCAGCCCCCTCTTCTCAAGCCTTTCCCCATCCTCCTGCGTTGGACGGCATTATCAAAATATCTAAATTTCTGCCAGCTCAAGAGTGACGTACCACATCTTCTGGATACCCTATTTGATTGTTACCTGCGGGAAGTAAGAGCTCGAGCTTCACACATCATGGCAGAACAATTCTGACTTCTTACAGTTATAAAGTCTCTTCGCCGGGGCTTTATCCCATTCTTGTATACACCGAGACCAACATGGCTTCAACCCACGACGCAAAAGCTACGAGCAGCATCCGCTTCATTCCCCTCACCTATAATAATGCCGAGTCACAAACATCAGCTCTTCGCTTGATCCTGGCTCTCAGACCAGAGTGGGAGCATACTGATGGCAAGATTGAGTTCATACGCTTCACAGATGGAATTACAAACACATTGTTGAAGGCGGTGAACAAGAGACCGGGTCTGTCAGAGGAGGAGATAGACAATGAGGCAGTTTTACTGAGAGCTTACGGCAAGGGTACGGATTTGATCATTGATCGTGAGCGTGAAAGACAGAACCACGAGCTGCTCATGCAATACGGTCTTGCCCCAGCTCTCTTGGGTCGATTCCACAATGGCATGCTATACAAGTTTATTCGCGGCTCTGTTACTTCACCAGCGGATCTCCGAAGACAGAGTATATGGCGTGGAGTAGCTAAGCGACTCGCAGAGTGGCATGCTCTTGTCCCATGTATTCCAGCAACTCGTGAACCCTTGCAACAAGAGGTGACGGGCAGTGAAGAATTTGGCATATCTGCACCAACGCCCAGTAAGAAGGACCCAGCGTTGCAAGCAGCTATTGATAATGTTGCGCCTGGAAAGATTGCACCAAATATTTGGTCTGTGATGCAGAAATGGATCTATGCTCTGCCTACAGGAACAGAAGCAGAGACGTTACGGCAGGCACAGCTCCAGAAGGAATTGACGAAACTAGTTGCAGAATTCAGCAACAGGCCAGGTCTCGGCGAGAATAGCGTAAGTTGAAACCCCCATCAGAATTCCAAAAGCGACATCAGCCCATGCAGCACATTCTATTCCCAATCAGCCTGTGCTACAAAGTCCTACCATGCAGCTGTCTCTGCTGTGTCCTACTAGAATAATTACTGACTGTGCTAAGCTTGTGTTTGCCCATTGCGACCTACTCAGTGGCAATGTTATCGTTTCACCGCGCTCAACTGCAGCTTCTACGGGGATAGAAACTGTCAGCTTCATCGACTATGAATACGCAGTACCCTCTCCTGCGGCCTTCGATATAGCCAATCATTTCGCCGAATGGGGAGGATTTGATTGCGACTTCAATGTTCTTCCTACTCAATCCCAACGGAAAGATTTCCTACGTGAGTATATACAGAGTTACTTTGCGCACAAGAAGGAGCAAGATCACGACTTAGACCTTGAGGCTCAAAAGCTCTGTGAGGAAGTTGATATATACAGAGGTGTCCCGGGATTTTACTGGGGTATATGGGCACTGATCCAGGCAACCATCTCCCAAATCGACTTCGATTATGCTTCCTATGCAGAGATCCGTCTTGGAGAATACTTTGCCTGGCGTGCAGAGACTGATGGAACTCGAGAAGCGTCCGGCAAAGAGATGCCTCTGCGTGAGAGACGATGGGCCCAGGAGGCATAGATGTAGAAGGGAGGTTCTTTCTTGAACCTACTTGCAATAATGATTTGGCGAGGACTGTGGCTTCAACGCCATGAGATTGATTGTTGGAGTACAATGGGAGTTTTGCAAAAGGAGACATTTTTGTCTTCAACGACGATACCACGGGGAAGACAAAAATACAGAATGACGACTGTTTAATGCTTCACTTTCTCTGCCGCACTTTTCGACTGCAGTTTCTCTGTTCTAAAGTAACGTTTCTAACGGCCCGCAAGGTCGGAATGGTTTGCTTTACGTGAGGATGTGAGCTCGTATACCTTCCAACGGGAATGTCCCACACCCATTCCCACCTCAGCAACAGGCTTGTGACGCAACTTAAGCTTAATTGTACCTTTCCTCAGAACGAAAGGCAGAAGTTGGAATATTTTGTGACGACTGCCATGCGCTGACCTAACCTCGGGTTTTCCGATCCAGTCCCAGAACCCCTCAGCCCTACACACCACAGGAAAGGGGGTTACACTGCGACGCGAGGTTCTGTACTGTAACCCCCCCTTTCTTTTTTCTCCATCTTCCGGGATATCTGGATAGGGTAGCGAGTGCGAGAGTGCGAGCCAACCAGAGCCAGATAGGAGGTGTCTCTTGCCGACCTGCGCGAAATGATTCGGATTGATTCCATTTCTCGTCTCAAGGCAACAAGATTAATTTGGGTAGACGGAAGATCTACAGAAATATGCAACGATAATGCTGCGATGGGGTACGTCCGTACCGCAAATATTACCCTCTGTGAGTCTGCTAGAATTCTGACTTATCGCATGATTTCTAAGAATTCTGGGGGCTCAGCAACTTAGCAAGTAAGCCGTGCCTCAGTGCTGCTGCCGATCCATTTTAGGTGCATCTACACCGCCTACAAAGGGGACCGACAACGTGTTCATTAATGTCTGGGAATAGTATCAATTTTGATTTTGTTTCCTTGATTGTTTTCATCTGATCGAGGGGACGTTGTCAGTCTGCCTCGCTGTCATTAGAAACAATCACGGCTCGCGCCTCTCAGGTGCCGGTCACCGCGGTACATTTCCCAGTCTCATCACAGTTCCTTCGCGCCGGAAGCAACCATCCCTATCCCCTCACCAACCACTCTTTTTTTTCTTTTCTAGATACCGGTAGGTAAGCAAACTTGAGGCAAGGACATACTGTAACGAACGATCCTTAGCAGAAACCTAATTAATGATTTGTGGGTTGCTGAATCCGCGGTTCCTGGTGCATCTTGCCAGCAAAAGTTGAAGCAGCTGTCAGCGTTGGCGTAAGCACACATCGGTGCACGGCACTTCGGCTGGGATGGCAGTCGTGGCAGTCACCAGTAGTATAGCGGGCGGGCGACGGTGGCTTCGGCCGTCAGATGGACTTCTCACTCTAGAACGCGAAGGCGACGAGAATCGGATATTAGGCGTTATCGACTACTCAGCTATTCATCAACTAAGTGACTCAGGGATGATTGCATATTCCTGCGCTTCGAATCATTTCGAGATCACGCCGGTATGGAATTGTATTGCTGGAGTCTTGAAGATAGTGACGATATGCCTCTGCCCATCAACTTCTTCATCACAATTCTATGATTCCATAATTCCGTCAGCACGGATACCTTAAGATCTGATCGGAGACGAGGCGTGCGGAGATCACCCGTGACCAACGACTGACCATTCACGACTCTCTCTTCCCCATGCTATCACTGTTATGGGACGGATTCCACAGCGCAAGGCTGAAAAAGCCCTGCGCCATGTTGCTCTCGTTGGACCTCATGTGCCTCTGCGGCTCAGTCGCCTGTCTCGTGGTATCGCCACGATACCTACCGTAGAAGCTTACCTCCCAAAGCGCCTTCGAGAAACATAGGATGCGCAACGCAACGTCTGTCTCATCTAGGTAGGTAGTTCGTAGTTCGTAGCTCGTCCCAATAAGTGAGAACGCAGTCCGAGTAATTTCAAATCGCTATGCTATTCTGAAGAAGGTAATCAGCATGTCTGCGCATTTCGCATTGCTGACAGTATGGCGATGGTGCTGCTGGGAGCTTCTTACGAGGAGTCCAATCAATGGGCATGCCCAGCTGATACAATAATACCCGCGACCGTTGCTTACCTATTCAACAAGATACGACGACGTGGGGAGGGTCTTTTCTGGTGGTCACCATCGTGGTACTATCGATCATCTCTTTCTTGCACTCCACCAACTCTCCCAAAATCTGATGCCTTGCAGCACACCGTTAACCATATCCGTTCTTTTTACTGCTCCAAACTCTGAGAATTCTATTTCAGAATCAAGACAAAGGCAAGCAAGCAGAGCACACCAATCAGCGAGTCTATCACTCGTATTGTCAGGCCAATGAAGCTGTGCCGCCGGCAGGATGAGGATCACCGTGCCCCGCCTCTCACACCCGCCCTCGGCCACTTAACCACTCACTATCAGGCTCGCACTCGCTCGACCTTGAGATCTTTTATCTCCATTGCAGCACAGTTACAGTACCGGATCTAATTAGCGACCGGGCTGAACAGCTCAAGCCCTGCTGTCAGAGAATCGACCAACGCACTAAACCACAAAGAGTCAAGAGCCGTCAGTTTCATCGCTTTGCACAGCCAGACAGGAAATAGCAAGAATAAATAGCAAGTTCTCCAGCTTCCCAAGCTTCCCAACGATCTGGTTGGTCGCTGGTCGCAACCGGCCATATCGAGCAGAAGCGATACCGACTCCGATCAGGGTCCTGGAATAAAGCGAAAGATGGAGAAGCGAAACTCAGCAACATTGACTGTCGATCTAAAGTTATTATGGTATCAACCAGCGCACTAGCGTTCCTGGACAGTTGAGCACTAAGCACTTACTGGGAGTACCGGGATCGTCCTAGCTTACCCAAGGCTGAAGCAGTGAAGCTAGGTACTTGGGAATTTCGTTGCCTACGAACGGCCCTACCATCTTGTAGCGGGTGGTTTGGGCGCCAGTGCTCCATGCTCATGCTCCAATAGAAGACCCACATCCTAAGACGGAGCCAGGGTATATATGATGACACTGGGGGCCCAGCTTCAAAGCAATTTTTAATTATTGACATAAGCTCTCTACATCCTTCAGTTCCTTCGAATTCTGAGAGGCATTTATATACTGCACGAAATGACCCAGTCAACAACCATTACCAGACACGCAAGACATTACTCTCTAGAGAGCAATATGAGTGAGCAAGCTGACAAAGAAGAGCGCAAGCGCGAGGTAAGGCTCAACAATACCTACTGCATACGGCATAGTATTTACTCACACATTCTGCAGTACAATCGCCTGGCCCAAAGAGAATTCCGTACGTCCCCAACAAAAACAAATACCGCATCTTTGTTGCTGCATGGCTGACCCGAACCATCTCAGGCCGTAGAAGAAAGGAGCATCTCAAGAACCTCGAACAGGCGCAAAAGGAACAAAGCTCGGAGCAATCCGAAGAGATCGAACGTTTGCGCTATCAAAATGAAGAATTGCGAAGGGAAAACGAAGCTCTCAAGGCTCAGTTGTATGGGTCTTCCTCATCACTTTCGGTACCGATTGGTGTTCCATTATCACATGAAGGCAGACAATACTCGCTTTCTCCCTCAATATCGGGCTCCTCCATCGGAGGCCACGGTAGCCCGCCAGCATCTCTTGGCTCAGATATGATGCCCATGGCATCTCTTTCTTTGACTTCATCCATGATGTCCCCTTCAATGCAAGCATATGCGGAGCCATCTAATTTGTCTTTGTCTCAGCCATATTCTATGGTACATCCATCCGGCCTCCGCAGTCATAATACACAAAGCTCACCTGAGTCATCAGGCTTCCGATCCCCTCGACTTACAATGGGACCCCCTTTTCAATCTCTAAACAACGCCCTTACCCCTTCGATCGAGGCACAGTCGCGACGAGCTTCTGGCCAATCGGTCTCCAGTAACACCTCTCAGCAAAAGTTCGTACATCAATCCCGCTCTCAGAAATTTTCAATACTAACCGATTTCCAGTGTCTTGGTTACAATACCATATGACCGGGCCAAAGCACGAGCAGAACTCATTAGAACATTTCAGCCCCTTTTAGCAGACCCGACTGTGCGAACGACACCATCCAAACATCTTGCGACCCTCAGCTCCATGAGCTCCACTCTCCCCAGTTCCCTCAAGCCCTCTAAAGCGCAGCTCGAAACTCCTCATTACTGGGGGATCGACATGCTTGCCTCACCGGGCCTACGCGATCGCCTTCTCGGAGTCACACCTGACGTCGCTCAAAGCTTTGTTACTGAAGTGGGAAGTTTGACAGGCGAAGCAGAAGATATTGGACAGATTACCATCTGGGGAGATGATCCATGGAATGAGATGTCGTGGGAGTTTTCACAGGCGGTTCTCGAGAGGTGGGGATGGTTGCTTGGGAGGGATTGGATTGTGCGGGCCAATTTCTGGAGAAGACAAAGGGGAGCTGCGCCTTTACCTGAGTGGTAATTTTGGCGTCATTATTTTGGGTTTGGGGAGTTTGGACAGGGCCATGGGAAAGGAAGCATAGCGACGGCGTTTAATGACTTGATGCGGGAAACACAACAAAAAGTGTACGAGAAACATACACGGCTAATGTATCACTTAGAAAAGTATTTTCAAAGTCATCCAAAGATATGAAGTACAGATCTCATCTCGTCTCATTCCATTCCGACATAATCACCAATCAGTACTCCGTACACAAAACACCCAACAACAAAAAAAAGGTTCAAACAATCACAACACAGAAGACCTTCTACAGTATCATACGAGTATCATGAAAACAATATTTCAACGAAAACCCTCAATATTAGATTTCAATGACGCAGCTTCGCCTTCCAATAATGCAAATAGCCTTTGTGGCAGCAACCGGAAACATACAAGTTCCCATGCAACAAAGTCGACTGACTCCACAAAACAAACTTTACTCTTCCTCCCCTCCCCGCCCTCCCCGCCCTTGTCCGGCCCTTACCCGGGTTTTGTTTGCCCCTCCGTTGCCCCAGATCTCCAAGGCAAATTTAAAAAATCTCTTAACGAGTCCAACCGACCTGACGGATGTACTCCGTTTGAACCGGAAAGATCTTTCCGCCAAATCTGAAGCGATCGAAGGATTTGAAGGATCGATTGATGCTTGATTTAATTAATTATGTGAATGCCCCCTCCCCTTAAGTTGGAAGGTTTAAGACTTTGAAGGAAAAGCTTAAAAAATTTTTTTTTGAAGGTTTTCTTTTTTTGATTTCTGTGTCGGTGTATGGAGTTAAATCCATGGAGTTCAGAAGGGGAGTCCAGAAGGGGATTAGAATGGTGATGTGTCGTGTGTCGTGTGTCAGATTATAATGGATTTAGTTCCGGTTCGATGGTACTTGCTGACTTGTGACATTCTAACTCAGAAAAGAATCTCGTAATTCCGTACCTCCATGTCCGTAGCCGTAGGAATTTCCTGGTGTTGGTGTTGGGGTTGGAATTTCGCTTTCGCTAGATGGTGCTAATGCAGTCTGGCTTTACCTCCGTAGTGGTGGTAGTGGGAATGGGGATTAGTAGTATTTACTACTTTTGGGGGTTTTGCTGTATGGGGTATGGTTTGGTTGTGTTCTTTTATAGGGGAGGGGTAGAAAGTAAGACAGGTACGGAGATGGAGGAGATGGGGAAGGGGATCGGGATGGAGACGGGGATGGGGTAACGTTACTTAGACTCGGCCGAGTTTATTTGTTTATTGGAGGGTTTTTTTATGATATTGTACCGAGGTACAGTACAGTACAATACATATCACATTCTCATTTGTATGTATAGCAAATAGAAGCTGTATACGCTGTACACATTCCAAGGGTTTGATCAAATCCCTTATCAAATATATGTACTATACCCCTTGATTACTAAGTCACCATTGTATACTACACCGAGAACCAAAAATAACCCCAAAACCTTCCACCAAAGATTTGAATATTTCCGCCTCGAAACCAAATACCAAATTTCAAGGCGGGAAAAGTCCAACATCTCACTCAGCCGTTTCTCTGATAGTGATAAGTAGTGAGCGTCGGTGAGTGAGATATGATATAATCTTTTCAGCCTTCCGCGCCACCTACGAAAGGTACGTAATACTTACAGCCTGGTGTCGCCTCGTGTATTTTTTCCTATAGAGGGTAGGAGGTAAATCGATCAAAGCCGCTTATACTTTCGTACTATACTAAAATCCCGTTACCGTAGTAGTAGTACTTAAACAGTAGAGGAAAGCTTGATTTTGGAAGTGTTGGACTAAGTAACTAACGGTGAGTATACCACGGATTTAGAAGGCCGAATATACCGGCAGATGGTCCTGATGGTTTGGGGTTTGTGGATCTGGCGGCTTTTTATCGTTTTCTTTTGAAGCTTTGTGAGTTTGTTGCTTTGGGATTTTGTTATGTTTTTGCTTCTTACTAATACGAAGAGGAATCTTGTTGTACTTGCTTCGAGAAAGTGGATCCGATTCTTAGTGGGTCGATTTGTGGATTACATTTTCTTTCTTTGATGGAAGTAGATAGATGGAAGGAATTCCCAAATAAGGACTTTGGGCCGGAGTGACGACTGAGTGATGACTGAGTGATGACTAAGTAGTATATCTAAGGGCTGGGTTGGTATTAGCAAGGGGATAGGTAGGGGTTCGGTAGATGAAATTTAAGCTTAAATTCTTCCTTGGGAAAGTGGGGAGGAGTTGGACTATACCAGGTTGTTGGGATTTAAGATATGATGGGTTCTAATTTATGTATAAATGTTTAACGGCTGCTCTTTGTTAGAGTTTATTACTTACTGTATTAGATACTTGAGGAGAATTGGATAAAGATGAATCATTTCTGTTGCGAATATGCTATCCGCGGCAAGGCGCTTTGTGGACTGGCAGGTTACTGGAATCGACAGGACGCCCCAAATTCATGACGCAGGTATTTTCAAAGATTGCCTGATTGGAGATATCACTGGTTTAGGAATTAAACTGGATTGGGAAAGCGAGAGGATTGGAGGGATGATGTGTACTTGGTGTTGGGTTTATTTGAGGTTCATTCACTCTGTAAGTTGGTTTTATGAAAGACTGTTCTATGCTGTTAAGTATAAGGGTGTTGTCAATGGTATTTACCGCTGAAGTCCGTCTTGATCTAATCCATAGTCACATTCCGTTCTGGTGCATATAAGGGTCGACGTACCATTAGGTCTTTGAGTCATTGATCTCTTCAGTGACCTTTGTAGTCGTTTCGTCTGCAGCTCTTCCCTATAATCTGGTACCATAACACTCACAGTACTTGACACTAGGTATTTCTCGGTTCTCTGTAGATACGAAATGGCTAAACTTTCACACTTAAATGTCGATTTCATAGTAAACATTCCACCAAGCTCCATCTAGGCAAGCGCGTTGAAAAGAAAATCTTGCAGAATAGCTTCTTAGAAGTTGTACTATGAAGTTGGTATTCAAGTAGGAAAGTTTTAAGTACATAAATGCAAATTAAAATGCGTGTTTACTTTTAGTTTTAACGCACAGGCTCACAGGCTATAAAATCAAAAGGAGGTTCTCGCTTAACTTGTTTATGTTCCCGCTTAAATAGTTTACATCTGTCATACATGTGGATACAATTACTTATGACTCCTCCCACCTCATGAATTTTTTCACCGCTACTCGTTTCCCTCCACACTCTCTTATTTCACACCAGATAAGTCAAATTACTTCAACAAACATGAAAGGCCTGATAGTTCAGTGGTAGAATTCTTGCTTTGGGTCCCTAGATTCAAAATGTAAGAGGTCTCCGGTTCGATCGTAAGTTACTACCCTTCTCTCTATATCACAAAGCCTTATCTAATAATTCCTTCAGCCGGATTAGGCCCAACAATAAGCTTGCTTGCTTGTATCAATTTTTTTTTTTGCTAGGTTTTCTTTTAGTCGTGTATTTCGGCGGTTTACTGTGCCGTTTAGCGAGTAGGTTTCTTTCCTGCGCTTAGTTCCTTCTGCAGGAGGGCAGCTTTTTGTAATGGAAAGCGAACCTTTATCTAAACGTCGGATGTCAAGCTAGCCCTAGCAACTGACGATTAGTCTCGAGAGAAGATCTTGCTGTCTAGATGAAAGATATACTCATTGAATTGCTCATTAGGTTCTCGGTCAGGAAAAGGTTAGGGACAGGTAGCTAGATATTCATCATCTACTCTGATCTATTCATTACAGAAGATAGATCAACGACTTATGAAGAAATAGAATTATAAGTAGAGGTGCGGAGAACACCATCTCTCAGGAACTAGGTCTCAACACACCCTCAGCACCCTCGACTTCAATAACCGGGCCTCTATAAATCCTCCTACCATGCAGCCCCCAAAAGCCCAATCCAACCAAACATGCAGCTCCAAATAATAGGCAGCTCCAATTCATATCCTTAGGATCAGTCGGAACAGCAGCCGGCCAAAAAGAAAAGAAGGCCGTTATTGTCGTCCAAATGATCGCCCAGACGTTAGTGCAGATTCCAAGTTTAGGTCCGAGACGCCAGGGGCCATAGACGAGGGTTTGTGGTTGAAAGATTCGAAGACGTAAGTGTAGCACTGTGGGTATAATATAGGTTAACATAGCAGAGACTACAACCAAGGAGAGGAATGCGTTGAAGGCTGTAGTGCTTCCTATGTTGATGAGACCCTGAAGGAGTGCGAGTCCTGTACAGACATAAACGGCATTAAGGGGTAATCTTGTCCTCTGATTAACCCTCGACAGGAAAGTTGAGAATGGAAGTCCATAGTCCCTTGAAAATGCCCACATCACGCGAGATGCCGATGTAAGGATGCTGAGCGTGCATATGCACATCACGGATATAATAAGGCATTCTATTGCTGTAGCTCCGGCGGTTGAAGATAGTGCTTGTGTAAATATCTCAATTGACGGGTAACCGGTAGGTGTACTGAGTGCAGCAGCTACATCGCCGATACAGAAAAGGATTCCGAGTAGCATGGCAAACCCGAGAAAACCGTTGATTAGCATGGCCCATATCAAACTTCTCGGTACTACCACTGATGCATTCTTGATTTCCTCTGACATATGTGCTGCCCCATCGGCACCCAGCAAGGCGAAGACAGTGGTAATACTGCCAACGAAAAAGGATAGTGTTTGAGTGCTGAAACCACCGGTGTTGAGGAAGGAAGTGAAAACATCCTTAGCTGAGGTTTTTACCGGTGCCAGAACAACGACAGGAATCAGTACGAGGAAGAATCCACATATGTGGACGATGAGTACTACGGTCTCGAGTTTCGGAATGATTTTGCCGATGCAGACGTTGGTCGTAAAGGCCAAGAGGATAATGGCGTACATTAATAGAGTACCGTGCCATCGTTGGTAACCGTACGTGGGATAATTGAGTACAAGGAGCCCTTGGATGGTCGTCCCGACTAGAAAACTCACACTTGCAGTACTTGCCAGCCATGTAATTACTTCAAACCATCCTATCATGTAAGAGAGGAACCTGGCCATAGAACGGGGTGCAAGAACATATGTCCAGTGATATTGACCACCTGAAGTTGGCATCCTAATTGTTTTTAGTGTCCATGATACCAGGAGTATTCAACATTTAGTTTCACAGGAAGGCGAGTGCCTTAAATGTTGGAAAACCTACATTGAAGCAAGTTCTGCCATAGATGCCACAACAGCTAAGTATCCTAACCAGCACCACAGGAACCCATAGACCAGTCCAGCCGGTCCACCATTCTGTAGGCCTGACACAAAAACACTTCTCTCCATCAGCTGAGGGCATTCAGTAGAGAATCCAAAAAAAGCGAAACTCACACTAACATGCCTTCCCACGTTAACATAATAGCACATGAGAACCCGATAACGCTGAAGAAGCCAAAGTTTCTCTTTCGCATATTATCAGTAAGCTTGACAATTTAGAGGAATGTATAAAGCGGGTTTACTTTTAACTGTTGCTTCTTCCCAACCCTCACCATATCCACTCCATCCAGATCCAAAGATTCTCCGTCGGTGGTCGTGTATATGCCATTTTCGAGAGGTATAATATCGCCCTGACTCCCACCTGTATGTTTATCTTCGTAACTTGCCATCTTTTGCTCTGTTATTCAATTAACGGATAATGCAATTGCACGAAAAGAAAAATAAGAAGTCTGCCCGAGGGATGTAAAGATGCGAATACACAGTCTTTTGACTTCATTACCTTTTTTAATTCTCTAGTGTATTTGTAAGGTGCATGTCGGACGCGTACCTATAATTGTAACGATTACACAGTTGGATGTTTAAAATTTTCCATCTGCAATTGGTCAATAATCGACCGTTTAACTACCGACATGAATGATCTGAAAATTAAGGCAAGGGATAACAGGACTATTACCCTGAAGTAGATAAGCACGAAGTAAAGAAGGTAGGTAATCGGTCAGCGTCGCTTCCCGATAAACCGGCATTTATGATAGGTGGATTGATCTCGAGTTTGCTTACATTTGATGTACCACGACGCATCTTGATGTATGCGTTACCTGCGGCCGAGAACACATTTGTCCATCTTGATGTATGAAATGTCAGACGAGATGTTCAAGGCTGTTATATTCACACCAATACAATGGTTTACCTCGTTTAGGTTTTCAGTGATAACCTATAGCACCGAAAATCTTGAGTTTACTAATTAAAGCTTTATCCTTTTCATGCATTTTTCCGGCTCTTATGAGTACATAAAGAACCTTGGCGTGGTTCTTAGTCACATGATATGAAATATGCACAGCTGAATTGCCGGTTGAAGTTGTATAACAATTAATTCAGTTGAAACAACATATTTCATACTCGAAATACAACTCGATACCTTCATAATCGTATTCTCAAGTCCAAATCCCCAGTCACGTTTCGTGGTAGTGGCTCGCTTCATAATCAAAGTTCGTGGTAGTGGCTCGCTTTATATCTAAAGTTCGTGGTAGTGGCTCGCTCCATATTTACAGTTCGTGGTAGCGTACTTTTTCACACCAAATTTTGTGGTAGTGGCTCGCTTCGTAATCAGAGTTCGTGGTAGTGCCTCGTTTCCCTCGCTTCCCTCGCTTCACCAAAATAAGCTCAATATAGCACCAAAGATTAAGGTAAATTCTAAGGTTGAGGTTCCCTTAATTCCACGCTCAATTTGCCTACTACTTCAACCTGAAATGTATTCCCTCAAAGCTTTGTAAGACCTTGACTATACTAACTACAGTTCTGGTGCAAGTACGCCAACACAAGAACACCAAGTACGTGAAACTTTAGCCATATTCTGGAAGTTCTTTTCAAAGAGCTCAAAGAGGGTGAATGAGCGCTCTTTAGCGAGTCCGTCAATTTGTCTGTGTCGGGAATAATATGATGAATTGACTGAATTGTCTGTATTCATGTAATTGATGCAGCTATTCAGATGTGGGGTTGTCACACCACATATAAGACTAAATAGACTTTCCGAATATTCCGGTGCCCATGGCCCATTTGTAAGCACTATTTCTGACAGTCTGTAAAGGTAATCCCGTCCGGTGGTCTATATATTAAATTGGACAAGGCAACATTGAGCAGACTCTCTGATTGTAGCACTGATTACATAGTTGTCAATCTGGATGGCTGATGGAAAGGGTTAAGCGAGGAGTGTGGTTGAGAGAGCGGAAGTGGTTTTGATTTCCGTCGATTTGAATTCCTAGGCCCATATGTGATACTTAGAAGCGATAAATTGTGAACCTATAACCCAACCATTGGTGGTTAGAATTCGGTATTTGGGTAATTTGGTAGGCACTCCGTTGTTATCAAGAAGTTGCTATTGTCGGGCTGTAGTTGCAAGGGAAGGATAATTAAAAACAAGATTCCTGTTAACTCTTTCAAACACTCTAAGTTCCTCCAAAATACAATGTTATTAGGGTTAAATCCATTCTCTAAATATTAAATTGCATTATACCTACCACTTTCTCTATCGTGGCCTTCTGTGAAACAGGGCTCGTCCTTTCTTGATTAACTGGAAGTTATTTCATCTTTTACCTCTAAGCCCTAACTGAAAATATCAACCGCTCGAAATTGCAGCTCATTACATAGCACTTGGGCCTGTCCAACTACACCTGATTACTTCCACAATTCAGAAATGATGAAGTTGCCACTCTATGCTGTCTTCTTGAGGTTATGAAAGGCCAGGCATGGTGCCACTTCCCCACCCCGCGATGACTTCCTACCATTCTTAATAAATACATAAAAGTAGTGTACAAGCGCCTATGTTATTAGTGGTTTGGTCTATCCTGCTATTTCTGACTGTTCTTGTAATCGACCTGCTAGAATTTGTTTCGAGGCACTCGCTTTAAGAAATTTGGTATGATTTGAAATTGAATCTTAAGTCCTTGAATTAGTGGACGGGTTTAAATGTATGACCGACTAAAGAGTTCTACACTTATACAGTAGTCCAAGTATTCCCATTACTAATTGAACTGAATCAAAGCGCCACACATACACTGTGTATCAGTATTTTCTACTTTGAATCTGTTTGTGTAATTCTGCTCAAGAAATGCTGTGCTGCGGGTACTTAGAATTACAAAAACAACTAGAATAACAATAAGAATCTGTCAAATGGGTTGAAAGGTAGAAAATGTTAGACAGCCTCATTTGTAATCGGGAAGAATACCAGGAGAGTAATTTTAAAGAGGAGAAAATTCTCCTTACTTGGTACTCTCTTGCAGTAATTAGAGTCATCGCCATCTAAGCGGTAGATGAGATTGATTTAAATCCTTTCACTGATCCTCGTAAGCAAACAAAAGAGCCTACAGGTATGACCGATCATTGATGCATTCACAAAGAGAGCCTTCTAGTACCAGCCACTCCCTGTTAAAAACAACTCGTACATTGACGAACAACGTCTAAAATAACTTTTCATTCCTCAAGTTACTACTCGAACCCTGCAGATAATCACAAGGAGCTCTGCATGTACTAAAGATTATTCCTCCTTTGTAAAATAGAGAGAACATGTCACAAGGACTTAATAACTTTCTATTCTCAAGTCACTACTCGAAGAACCCCTCCGGTAACTACAAAAAGTTCCACATGTATCTAAGATTATCACTCCTATCTAAGGTAGTAAAACTCTACCATAAGTTTTAACACTATAAGGACTTTACGAATAATGTTTTCATTCAATGCAAGGAAGACCAGTACTACACATCTTTGTCACAAATTCCAATCACAGAGTCTAGGTTTCTTCAAAGATAAACCTATAAAGCGAACTAAGGTTCACTCTCTGCGAAACTAATTTTTGCGGCGTCTGGTAGTGTTATTGCCATAAGCATCCTTGTTGTCAAATTTTCATTTTAAAAGTCACTAGTTTAGAATTGATTAAAGAGAGTCTTCCTCTCTTGAAGTTTTTATTGTTGTTTTCAAATGAATGAGAGTGAAATTGTAATTGTGATGTTGATATTTCTAGTGCCGGCAGTATACTCTAGCGCCGGCAGCATCTCGCCAAAGTGTCGTAGCACCTCGCTAAATTGTCGTAGCACCTCGCTAAATTGTCGTAGTACCTCGCCAAAGTGTGTAGCGCGCGCTAAAGTGTCGTAGCACCTCGCTAAAGTGTCGTAGCACCTCGCGTAAGTGTCGTAGCACCGGCAGCAGTGCAGTAGCACCAAAGGTTAATTCTGAGGTTAATTCTGCACAGGTATGGTAAGCTTCATCTCGGATTACACGTCGAAGGTACTTTATTCTATGCAGCAGATTGATTTACAAAGAAAGAAAGAGTTTCGGAAGCGGAGGAGCAAAAAAATAATTATTGAAATGTTAAAGCAGTTGTTTTTCGGTATAACTCTTCAGTGTGCATGCCTCTAGTACAATAGAGCCTGGAGTTTAATTACGAGTCTACAAGTACTTCTAGAGCCTGTGCAGAGTTTACGTTTGCTACCCGAGGCTGAATTTTGTGGGGCTTAAAGGTTCCAGTTCAGGAAAGGTCTTTGTAGTATATAGGAGTCGGAAAATAAGCAAGGATTGGTTTAGCTTTCAATAAAGGATCTTAAGAGAAGTGGTTGGACTTGGTTGGGTTGTTATATAGGATGTAGATTGGTTAGAAGTGGAGTAAATTTCAAAATTACCTAGTTACCTGGAGAGCCACAAGTATGTTGTAATGATTTAATGCTGTTGTCGATTCAAGGGTAGATCTTTTTGTTTTTACTGGTGTTTTTAAATGAGAGTGGAATTGCGGCTGTACTGTTTATATTCCAGACTCTGTTTAACTGAGGTTTTATCAGTATGTATTCCACTTTAACTCGCAGCGCTGGACGAAACTCGGCTGCCTCTCTGACATAGAATACAGCTCTGAAAATTGCGGACTGCATGTATGCCATCAAGTGAGACCAAATGTACTCTGTTCGCCAACACCAACACAGTTCCTTGACAATACCTTAGCTAAGCAGGGCCCAAAGTACAAATGCCTTCACTACAACTACAATCCCCCTCTCAATTAAAAGCAACAGTAAAAATCCTCTCTTGAGAAAAACCACAAATTATAGACCTCGAATCAGATGGCGAATTTAATAGATAATAGAAATAGAAATCAAAACGTGGAAATCGGGTTCTAAGGGCAATTGTATTGCAGTTAGTAAATTCTACAAGTTCGAGGCTTGAGTTGGTGTTAACGTTGGAAATGTTACTTACCTAATCGGGAATGGTGCTGCGTATTTTCCTTCTTCATGCCAATCACAGGGCGTGCGCACTTCCTAGCGCTGGTGTCGCACTTCCTAGCGCTGGTGTCGCACTTCCTAGCGCTGGTGTCGCACTTCCTAGCGTTGGTGTCGCACATCTAAATACACCTGGGATTTTTGGCCTGCGCACAGATAAGTACACCCTTCTGGAAGTGCGCACGCTTCATGATTGGCTGATAATTAATATTAGCACTCGTCGCTTGATACAGTAAGCTTCTCTCCGATCATACATTGAAGGTACCTTATTCTGTACAGCGGATTAATCTAAGACGAATGAGAAATTCTGGGAGGTGCTGGTAAGGAGGATAAAAGGTTATTTATTCATTAAAAAGTTACAGTGGAGTTGTATTTCGGCATAAGTCTCTGAAATACATTTCTCCTGTCTTAAGAAGGCTCTCTTTGCAGTGCTTCCACCTACGACTTCTGAGGAGAACTCGTCGCGTTCTACAACTAAAAAGCAAATTTCCAAAGAGTAGAACTCTAAGAAATCGAGTAAAATTCTGGAAAGCGCGCTCGTTACTCGTGTATGTACACTTTCAATTACAGTAATAATCATCCCATGAAGATTTACCTCTCTGTTCTACAAGTGCGGTTCTCCCCTCTTCAACCTATGTAATTTGAATCTATCTACAGAATAACAAGAGCCTATTAAATAACAACAATCTACCCCCTTCCATTATCCCAGAAAAGAATTCTCAAGAGATATCAGTTACTTATTTTCGAGGCCTTTAAAGGATCCAGTTGGAGGGAAGGTGTTTGTGATATATGAAAGTCAGACAAGAACCATGTTTGTTTGGCCTTCGATCAAGCTTCTTAATACGACAACCTGGAATGGTTATGTTGCACTCCGTAGTTAATGGATTCCTTTATTGATCTAAAGTCACGAGTAAGTTAACTATGACGACCCGCTTTTTGTTTATTAACTTGTAAGATGTAAAAAATAGCTCTAAGGGAGGCCGAGTTTAGCGATATGTGAAAGGCACCATGTTGTTCGGGAGTGCCTAATTTTTACCAAGGGGTTTACTGCAGTTACCTATAAGGATGCATGTCTCCTGTAAAGAATAAGTCTTACACTGGTATTGCACACTCGCTTATAGAGATGAATTGTCAGTTGTATTTGGGAAGATATTCACACCAGGATCTTACATTTACTATAAGGAAGAAAAAACTACAACATAAGGTACCTAGAAACCAGACGTATTATACAGTGCATGGACAAAAGTTTGTCCGGTTTTTACGAAATACCCTAAATACAGAATTCCCCCCTACCCTACTCTCTATAAGAAAATACCTCGACTACCTAATACAGCCCGCCCTGCCTTAGGAGAGGTCTCCCCTAGTATATGTAATTGAATAGTAGGTATATAGAACTATAGTATATTATATCCTATAATTAGGTAGTAAGAAAACCTTCTATTAAATATATATTAAAAAATCTTTAAAAATACTCTTAACTAAACCTCTAGTATCTTATAACTATAGATAGATAAGTCTTCTAAACTTATAATAAGAGTATAAAGGATAATATTTTAAATAATTATAGTAGATTCTAAGATTATAGTAGTTTAATTAGTTATAACTATTTACTCTAAAGTTAAAAAGAAGACTATATATTAATTTTTAAAGAAATTAAATATATAAAAGTAGAGATATAAGAAAAGACTACTCTTAATAAAGAAGAGAACTAATACTAGGCTAGTATAAGCTTTAAAGTATAATAGAATACCTCTTATCTTTTAGAAGAGATAGAGATAATTTAATAAATACTTAATTAAAAAGGGAAAGGGAGAGAAATAAGACTTTATTTATTAAGAAAGAGATTAATAAGATATTTATTTATAAAGTTTATTACTAACTAATTAAATAAGCTAAGTATTTAAGTCTTAAATAGTATAAGGAGAACTTATAAAAGAAAAAATTATTATATTCTAAATTTATTTTAACTTTAAGATTAGGTTTAACTTAGTAGTAATAAAATATTATAAACTAAAAATTAGATTACTTATAAGAGTTATAACTAGAGTAGAGATCTAAGTATTTAATATATAATAAAAGGGTCTTTACTTTTATTTTAAAAGATTAAAGGTTTATACTTAAGAAAGAGTCTAATAAATACTTAAAGGATTAATAAAAGGTTCTTATTATATATATTAAAAGAGAAAAACTTCTCTAAGAGAGGAAGATAGAGATTAGTAATTAAATATACTATATTATTAGATATAGTATACTATCTATTATTTAGTTTATTATATTTTAATCTCTCTACTCTAAGAGAGATAACTTATTATATATTTAAAAACTAAATAACTAAGTAAAGGGTAATAATAGTACTATTAATATAAAGATCTATAGAGCTAGTAGAAGACTTATTAACTCTCTAGAGAATTAAAAGTATATCTTAGAAGATATTACTAGTAGAACTTATATTAGTATAAGGTATAACTTAGAGAGTTATAAAGTAAGTACTTACTAATAAGTTAGAAGTAATTAACTAATAAATTTAAAAGCTTAAAGAAGAAATTTAAATTAAGATATAATTATAAGAAGCTAATAAGGTAATTATTAAACTCTAAGTATTAACTCTAAAATAGTTTACTATAATAAATAAATAATAATACCCCTCTAAGACTTAGAAACTTCTCTAGTATAAAGGAGTATATAATAAGTTAAATAATAAATAATATACTATATCTAATAATATAATATATTTAACTACTAATCTCTATCTTTCTTTCTTAAAGGAGTTTTTCCCTTTTAATATATATAATAAAAATCCTTTATTAATCCTTTAAGTACTTATTAAACCTTTTTTTAAGTATAAACTCTTAATCTTTTAAAATAAAAGTAAAGATCTCTTTATTATATATTAAATACTTAGATCTTTACTTTAGTTATAACTCTTATAAGTAATTTAATTTTTAACTTATAATAAAATTCTCTCTTTTATATTTATATCTCTATAAGTACTTATTATTATATATAAGAGATATATTAAATTATTATTATATATTATCTATAAAGTATTTTTACTTTTTATAATAAATAGTATAGTTATTACTTAGTAAGTAGTTATTAATTCTTAGTTTATTATTATTATCTTTTATTATTATTATTATCTTTTATTATTATTATTATCTTTTATATACTCTTTAGTAATAACTTTATTTTAATAATTTATAATAATAATAAATAATAAAAAGGAATTACTAGTAAGTAAATAACTCTATAATAAATTATTCTATAATAAATTATCTTTAAATAACTCTCTTTTTAATAAGTATAATTCTTTATTTTAATCTTTCTCTCTTTCTTCTAATAATAATAATAATTTAAAACTTTTTCTATTATTATTATAATTACTTAATTACTTCTTTTCTTTATCTAATCTTCTTTTTTTATAATTATTAATTATAATAATCTTTATAATATTTAATAATAACTACTCCTAGTATTATAATATTATTATTTAGATTATTAGTATTACTTCTTAACTTCCTTATTTATATTATCTTTATTATTTAAAAAACTTAATAAAGAACTCTATTATTAAAGAGAGTATAGAGGTATATAAATTATATAGAAAATAGATAAAGAATAAAATATAACTAATATATATAAATTATTAAGACTATAGTATCTCTATTATTTATTTAATAGTATTATTATTTTTTATTTCTTTTTTTTCTTTTCTTTTAAACCTCTTTTATAAATATTATAAGATTAGTTTAAAATAAGAAAAATAAATAACTAAATATATTATAAGAGATCTAAGATTATTTTTATTATATATATCCTTTATTTAAGTAATATTAAATATCCCTTATTTAGATCTTTAAAAGAGATATTTAAATAATTAAAAAAAAAAAAAACTAATTAAAATTCTATCTTAGTTTAATCTTTACTAAACTTATTCTATCTTTTTATATATTTTAAAAAGAAAATCTAAAAATTATTATACTAAAGATAAAATAATATCTCTATTCTTTTTATTATTTAATTCTTTTTTCTTTTTCTTATTTATAAAAGAAAATATATAAATCTTTCTAAGATAAACTATTATTTTTAATAATACCTTTCTTTTTAAAAAAGAAAAAGAAAAACTAAAGTTAATTAAAAGTATTTAATATACTCTTATTTAATTCTTACTCTTTATAAATATTATAACTCTTCTTTATCTTATATATAGTTTATATATCTTAGAAAAAATATTATATAAAATATTATAATATAATTAAACTCTTTATAGATCTATTAATTAATTAAACTATTAATTATACTAAAAAGTTTATTTTTATATAAGAAATAACTTTAATATATAAAGATTCTATTAGATAATAATATTATTAAGTTTTAAACTATAGTAATAATAATATAAATACTTTTCTTCTCTCTTCTTTTTCTTTTTCTTTTTCTTTTACTTAAAAATATTAAACTTTATACTTTATATACTAGAATTTTATTACTTTATAACTCTTTACTTTATCTTTTCTATTATTATTATTATCTTTATTTATAGTATTAATTTATATATTATTATTATTAAGTAATAAGTTTCTTTTCTTTTTCTAGTTTTATTATTTATTTTATTTATAACTTTTTTTAATTTACTACTCTCTTATACCTTTTCTTTTTTAGTTCTATATATTATTTTTAAAAAAATTTTAAAAATTTTAAAATTTCTAAATAACTTCCTTCTCTTAATTAGATATAATATTATCTATTAATCTAGAATTCTAATTAACTCTAAAATAATATATATTTTTTTTTTTATTTAACTCCTTTTATCTTTTTTTATATTATAATAAAGATTATTATTATTATTATTCCTTTTTTAAATCTTCTTCTTCTCTTTTTAAACTTTAAATTATTTCTTTTATATCTATACTTCTTCTTCTCTTTAATCTTATAATATATCCTTTATAATAGTATCTCTAAAGTATACTATCTTTAATATCTTCTATAATACTCTTAAAAAGAAGAAGTCTAAGTATAGTACTACTTTAGAAAAGATTATTAATTTTAATAGTACCTCTTTAAAGAAAAAGAAAATACCTTCTTTATCTTTATTATCTCTTTTAAAGGTTTTTTATTACTCTCTTCCCTCTTTATTATTATCTCCTTTATATATCCTTTCCTCCTTCTTTCTTAATATATATTAAATATATAAATATTAATTATCTTTCTAAAAGAAATTACTTTATAGTTTAATTAATACTATAATAAGTTTCTCTTTTTTTCTTTTATTCTTTTTTCTTTATTATTTATAATATTATTATATCTCTTTTCTTTTTATTATATTCTTTTATTCTTCTCTTTTTTATTATTTATTATTATTATTACCTTTCTTTTCTTAATATATCTTTTTAATATTTATTATTTATATTAATTAATTTCTTTTCTTTCTTTTTTTAGAAGATCTTTAAGTTTAGTAAGTTTTTTAAAATAGATAACCTTATAAAACTAAAGATTATTAAATTCTAAGGTTTTAATTTAAATTCTTTTTTAAATCTTCTAATTATTAAAGATACTTTTAATTATTTTATAAGTTTTTTATCTCTCTCTCT
The DNA here is from genome assembly GCA_003008705.1 of Pezicula radicicola. Classification (NCBI taxonomy): domain Eukaryota; kingdom Fungi; phylum Ascomycota; class Leotiomycetes; order Helotiales; family Dermateaceae; genus Pezicula; species Pezicula radicicola. Next base: position 3,182 of record PDUO01000064.1, on the reverse strand, counting down.
TTTACTATATATACTTATTTCTTTTATTTTAGATTTCTTTTTAAAANTTTAGATCTTATTAGATAATTTTAAATTCTTAGATAATAATAATATTAATAATATAAAGTCTCTTAGTAATAAAGATAAACTTATTTAATCTTTAAATAAATTCTTAAAAGAAGAAGAGTATAATAAAGAAGAGAAGAAAACTATTATCTTATTTAAAGATAAAGGAAAAGTAGATTATTATTAGAAAGTTTCTTTTAAGTTTAATAATAATACTACTAATATATAAATCCTTAATAAAGATAAGAAGAAAATAAAAAGAAACCTTTTAGATTATAATACTTTAATTAAAGTAAACCTAGGAATTTCTTATATTTCTTCTTATATCCTTTATAAAAAATAATTCTTTTTTAAACCTTATTACTAATATATAACTAAATAATCTAAAGAGGGTATTAATATTTATAAGTTTTATAAAAATAGAAAGAGTAATATTAAAGATTATAATAATATAAGTTTTTTCTTTTTCTTTTTTCTTTTCTTTTAAGTTCTTTCTAAAGTCTTTCTTTTCTTTTTATATTATTCTAATCTTTTATATTAAATCCTTAAAGGTACTTAGGAAGAGCTTTTATACTTTAATAATACTACTATTAAATTTAATATTAATATAGTTATAATAGTTATTAAAGACTATTCTATCTTTAAACCTTCCTTATACCTCTTTATTACTATTAATAATAATTATATTTCTAAGAAAGTACTTAAGATTATCTTTAGTTTTTCCTTTTTAGTTACTTATAAATAGTTTACTAAAGTTTTTAACTTATATTATATTCTTTATACTATTAATAAAACTTTTATTATTAAAGTTAATAGTATTAATTAAATTATTATAAAAGTTATTATTATTATTAAAACTACTTTAAATATTATTATTACTACTACCCTTAATACTACTACTACCTTTATTAACTCTAATTCTATTTCTTTTATTATTTAAAAAGGACTCTTTAAAGGTATTAATCTAGTTAAGTTATATATCTTTATATTTAATCTTTAGACTAAACTTAATAAAATCCTTAATAATTATAATATTAAGAATTTTAAAGAGTAATTACTTATTCTTAAATTAAAGATAAGAAGTTAATTTAATAAGGTTTTAATTACTCTTTTAAAAGTTTCTAAAAGTTTTAAAACTAGTTATAATTAGATTAATATTAAAATTAATATATTAAAAGAGGAGATTAAGAGTCTTTATAGATATAAGAACTTTTAAGTTTATTTTCCTTTTCTTTTCTTTATCTTTTTTAAAAAGATTTATATATTTTTTAAAGATATTTTAGTTTTATAATTAATCTCTTTTTCTTTTCTTTTTATTTTAATTTATATTTAATATATTTAAAGTAAAGTCTTAATTTCTAATCTTATATTAAAATACTTTTTTCTTATTTTATAATTTTAAAACTTCTTTATATATAAAAATAATTAATACTTAAGTTTAAAATAATTTAAATTAAAATAAATTTAATTTAAAAACTCTTTTAATTTATCTTTTATAATTCTATTAAATATTTCTTAAAGTCTTTTTCTTTTTTTAATAATAGTTTTCTTCTTTAGTTATAAGTAAATTTATATTATTAGTAAGGTTTTTATAGTCTTTTTTAAATTTATTTCTAAATAAGTTCTTTTTATTTTTCTAACTTTTAATAATTTACTTTTTTAAAAAGAGAGTTTTAACTTTTATATATTTACTAAGAGTATTTATTCTAGTTATATTCCTTATATTTTTTATATAAGAATATAATTTAAATAAATATTTAGGTTTCTTAATTAATCTCCTTCTCTTATATTTAAAAAGTAAATATTCTTTTATTTATTAAGAATAGAAAAATAATTAAAACTAAATAGAAATAAAGATTTATTTATAAAATAACTTATCTTAAATAAGATTAAAAGAATATAATAAAATAAAACTAAAATAAATAAAATTAAAAGAATATAATAAAATAAAACTAAAATAAATAAAATTAAAAGAATATAATTATTAATATATCGATTTTAGACTATATAGGTAAAGTTGGAGGAGTAAGTGAAGTTCTTGATTAAAAAGGCGGTCGATCCAATCGGGCTTACCGTCCGTATACTATTAGGTAGAACTATACTTAAATAGCTTCTTCTTCTTCTTCTTCTTCTCTTAATACAACCAACCCCATGAAACTATACAACAAGAGTACCCATTAGTAATATACTAACTGGTTACCCGTTGTAGGTTTAGGAAGCTATTATATATACCATTATATCGGTTTATTGACTAAACCAACACTGATTAGTAGATGTATAGATCAAGTAAATCGAGTTATAAAAAGTATACTCATTACCTACCCATTACCCAACTACTACAAGACAACAATAGTATCTTCTTCAGACTAGATCGAGAAGATCAACCGATAGGAGGATAGGATCAATCTTGACGAGACTATAGACAAGAATATTCAGGAATACACCACTACGAAGTTCCATGAGTACGAACTATATAATAAAGTTAACGTTAACCTCTGGGAACTCTTTCAAGATAACTTCTAGTACTTCACGAAGGATATATTCAATAAACTCAAGACTTAGTAACTTCAGGATATAAGGACTCAACTATAGGCAAGAGGAGTCTATATCCCAGTAAATAGAAAGAATACTACACTAGCCGATATACTTATAACTACCCTGACGGAAGAAGACTAATATAAATAGACTGATAGCAATATCATAGTAACTTATAACCTAGTCGAAGAGATAAGATTATTTATATTATAGGAGAGGGTCCTGTATTATAAGCTATAGGAAAGATATCAACCAAGACGAATTCAACCTCCTCAAATTTAATATAGTTATAATACTCAACCTTTATAACCTACTCAGACAACCCACGAGGTACTAGTATAAGTACTACTACTCCACCTATCAAGGAACAAGGCCTCACTAAGGTATAAAATATATCCCCGTTATAAGATAATACTTATATCTCAAGATATAAGTATAAATCAAAGAATACCAACTATAACCAGGGAGCCATCAACGACCTATGAGCTACTAGTGAATAAGCTAAGCCTAATCCATGCTTAAGTAATAGAAGAGTTAACGGCCACCTATAGGAAGGAAGTTACGATAGTTATAAAACTATATACAGATAACGGGAAGTATAG